>CAUZLF010000098.1:0-161433 GCA_963580285.1 Lucinisca nassula | reverse complement strand
GACTCGACAGCCAGAAACCACTGAAATTCTGGGGCAAAGCAAACCAACAGTAAGACTCCGATGCATGATTTACTAGAAGCATAGAATATCACTTCACCTGATATTTGCAGCACTGCTTTCACCTTTAAAAAGCATCACATCATCTATCCAGTATCATGCGCCCTGTTTAAGTCATACAGTATCATGTTAATACCAGAATTAGTGAGTGAGTAAGTGAGTGAATAAGCGAGTGCGTGAGCGAGTGCGGCTTGACGTTGCAAGAGTGTTTGGCAAGCAAGTTTTCATGAAAAAGTATAGCATTACAAGTGATGTGTGTAGTACTTTGGGCACTTTCCAAATGCGCTAGAGTATCTATTTAGCATGGTATAAACATTTATTCACGTATTATATGAAGAACATAATGGTCAATGAGTGAGTGGGTAGCTTGTTTTCATGGATAAATATATCATTTTACATGATGTGTTTAGCGCTGTGGACAAATTCCAAATGACCCGCATTTTATAAGGACCTGTTTATTCACAGTATATCATGTTGATACTTGAGTGAATGAGAACGAGAGCGGGTGAGTTGCAAGCTTGTTTTCGTGGAAACAAAGAATATTTTATCTGACCAGTGTAGCACTGTTGACACCTTCGAAATGTGCCACATTATATTGACCTGTTTAATGAATGCGCCAATATCCATTTAGTATGTTATTCATATGGTATGGTGTATATGAGTGAGTGAGTGCGAATATCATTTTATCTGTTGAGTACAGCAATGTCATCGCCTTTCAAACGAAGCACACTACATTATGACCTTTTAACTCATATATCAAGAGAATACTTTTAGTTAGGAAGTAAGCGAATTAGTAAACCAGCGAGTGTGTGAAAAGGGGAATGATAAGTGAGTGATTGACCTGGCGTGGCAATTGAGTAAATGAGTGAGTAGCAAGACGCCACGTCAGATTATGACTTGTCCAATTCACATTATATTATGTGAATATTTGAGTAGCGATTGGGTGAGTGTGTGAGTAGCTAAGTTGTTTTCATGGAAACAAAGAATATCATTTATCTGAAGTGTGAGACACTGTGGACAACTTTGTAAGCCAAATTATATAGGGTAAAGTAGAAGTAAAACAAAGATCAGGAATTGATACAATTAACTAACTCCATCCATAAAAGACTCCAAAGGGAAAGAAATACAAACATTAAGCGACCAGACCATAATGGAAACCTAAACAAAGGAAGGCCATATGGACAGTTACTTTCCCACAAAATGGCCATATGGCCATCCAAAATTAAAAGACACAAGTGATACACACAGTAAGTAACAAACAACAACATAAATAAATCGTCACAGAAGAGCCGCCTTGGAACGGTCAGTGGAAGATTTCCACTGGGGGGCTTAAATCGATTTTACGTGGCCACAATCCTCGCCCTTACTTCCGTCGCGATTTCGACAAAAAATTTGTTCAGTCCGCATGAAGGCCTCCTAACTCATCAGTGCAACATCTCCGTGAACACAGAAATCAAAGAACCACAGAGGTGAGACAACGGTGAGGACTCGACAGCAAGAAACCACTGAAATGCTGGAGCAAAAGAAAACCAACAGTTAGACTCCGATGAGCCCAACCAGAGAAGAGCATCAGGCACCAATCAACATTATCTCTTTAATTTTCAATAAGCCTTTACGTTGGAGCCGTCATAGAATCTGAGGCCTGACCCACCGGCGTGCAATTAAAGAGGGAAGCAAAGTTGCCAACCGTGATTGGGTTAACTACCATGCATGCAGTCTGTCGTATAATATCCATGTTGTACCCAATCTGTTTATATCGAAGAATGATTTTACGAAATTGGGTGCTGAAGTCATTGCGGTTATATATTTTTCTGAATTTATATACTAAGTCAACATAAAATTCGGGTTCCGATAGACCTTGTTGCAGAAGAGATTTAAGTCCAATATTGAATTTTGAAATTAAATCAGAATGGCGTCTATAAAATTTTGAAAAGGCTTTGCGTAGTTTATGGTACCGATAACCCTGATTAAGGAGTTTAGCCGTTAATAATTTATTACGAGTGTTGAAGTCAGTTACATGACTACACACTCTAGCAAATCGAATTAATTGCGAAATATAAACGCCATAGGATGGCGCACGAGGAACATCACCATCCAAAAAAGGAAAATTTACAATCTCAAAATCAAAGTCATCGCGTTTATCATAAATTTTGCACGAAACAAATCCATCTACAATAGATAGATGTAAATCCAAAAACGGGGCCTCGGTATCAGAAGAATTTGCTTTATTTAACTGAAGTTCTAGGGGGTAAATCTGACTGATCAAACCATCAAAATAGGTATTATCAATATTTAATAAATCATCTAAATATCTAGAAGTAGAGCTAAAAGCTTCAATAATTTCAGATTGGTTATCAATGGAAAGCGACAAAAGACCTGTTTAATTGATAATATATTATGCGCATACTTAAGTGAGTACATAAGTGAGTTCGAACGTGACAGGCAAGCTTGTTATCATGGAGACAAACTATCTCAATTAATCAGACGAGTGTAGCACTGGGAACAACTTCGAAATGTGCCATATTATATTATTGCATCTATGCACATGATATCATGTTGCTACTCAAGTGAGTGAGTGTGTGAGTAAGAAGGGCATTTGAGTGAATGACTTTGTGGCAAGCATGTCCTCATGGAAATAAAGTGAGTGGGTGAGTGGCGAGCTTGTTTTCATTGAAACAAAATACATCATTTTGTCTGATGTGTGTAGCACTGTGGACACCATCTAAATGTGCAATGTTATATAATAACAAGTTTAATTAATATGATACCATGTAAATATTTGAGTAAGTGCGTGATTGAGATAATGATGTGTTTGAGTAAATAGCTACTTGGCAAGCATGTCTTCATGAAAACAAAGAATATCACTTTATCTGATGTATGAAGCGCTGTGAACAACTTCAAAATTTGCCACACTATATATTGACCTGTATAATTCGTATATCAAATAACTTTGTTTGTTTGACTGAGGTTTAACATCCCAGACAACACTGTATAGGTCATTTTGGAGACCTTGCTTTTAATTTTTGTGGAACCTTTACTTGACATTGAGATGAAATGACATCTCAAGCCCCGTTGCCCAATGAAACCATTCTTTTAATTTTGGATGGCCATATGGCCATTTTGTGGGAAAGTAACTGTCCTTTTGGCCTTCCTTTCTTTAGGTTTCCATTATGGTCTGGTCGCTTAATGTTTGCATTTCTTTCCCTTTGGTGTCTTTTATGGGTGGAGTAAGTTAATTGTATCAATTCCTGATCTTTGTTTTACTTCTACTTTATAAGCATTTGTAGTCCCTGCGTGGACAGGTTGAGATTCTCTTAGCGGTTAATAAGTACTCGTGTGCGGTCGGTTTCAGCCCTGCGTGGAAGCATCATGCAGTCCATCTACTTCATCAAGCCCCCATGGGCGGGGGCCGTATGTCATTTGAATACTTTGAATGAGTAAGTGAGCAGGGAATTTGCGTGAATGTCTATGTGGCAAGCTTGTTTTCAATGTAGCACTGAGGACACTCTGCATGCAAATGTGCTATAATATGAAACGACCTATAAAAGACACATGATATCATTTAAACACTTGAGAAAAGCCGTGAGTGAATGAATAGGGCATTTGAGTGAATGATTTGATAGTTTGTGTATACTTTAGTGAGTGAGTGTGTGAACAGGGCATTAGAGTGAAAATGTTGCAAGCTTCATGGAAATAATATCATTTCATCTGATGTGAGCCCGTTGGGTGGCCACAATCAAAAATGTGCCATATTATATAATGACTAATTTAATTCATATGATATCATAAGTGAGTGAGTGTGTATAGAGCATGTGATTGATTGACTGCGTGGCAAGCGGGTCTTCATAAAAATAAAGAAATGGAAACAAAGAATATCAATTTTATCTAACATGTGTATATTACGCCATGTTAATTCGTATGAAAACATGTGAATACTTTAAGTGAGTGAGTGAGTGAGCGCAAGTGAGGATCAAATTTTAATAGATGTATGTATAACCGTAGTCACTTTCCAAATGCGCCACAGTATCTATTTAGTTTGGGATCGAAACATATTTTATTGATGATGTACATACTTGAGTGAATAGACATAGCAAGTATGATTTCGTTGCTATCATTTCACCTGATACGTGCAGTAGTGTTGACACCTTTAAAAAGTACCACATTATCTATTCAGTATCACATGCCCCGTTTTATTCATACAGTATCATGTAAAATTTGAGTGAGTGTGTGAGTGAGACTGACACTGCATGAGTGTGTGGCAAGCAAGTTGCCATGGAAAAAACTGATTTCATTTCTGATCAACTGATATGTGTAGTACTGCGGATACTTTCCAAATGCGTCACAGTATCTATTTAGTATGAAATACACATTTCATTCATTTGCTGAGATAGTGTCTGACGGAGTGAGTGACTGACTTGCTAGCTTGTTTTCATGTAGCTAAACAAATGTGAAAAATTCGAATTATATAAAGACCTGTTTACTTCATAGTAGATCATGTGAATACTTGAGTGAGTGAGAACATGAATAGGTGACTGTGTGGCAAGCTTGATGAAATATACCATATTATATTATGACTTATTTAATACATATGATATCATGTGAATACGTGCGTGAATGAATGGGTGAGAGTGCGTGCGTGTGTGCTTGCGTCAGTTTACAGACAATGACTATGTTTCAAACATTTCTTCATGGAAACAAAGAATAGCATTTTATCTATTGTGTGTACCACTTTGCACAACGTTCGAATGTACCAAATTATACATTATCCCATTTAATTCATAGAGTATCATCGAAATACTATGGGTGACTGAGTGCTTGAGTGCTTAAGTGAATAGGGCCTCTGTGTAAAAGGCTGTGAGGGAAGCATGTCATACCATAAATTGCCAGTCTTACAAGCGCTAACCGGCAGTACACAGTTGTGATGGATCATAAAATTTCACAACACTACTTTTTGAACTGGAGTTCATTTCCATGTAGTATATTAATTTATTTACAGGCTATGATTGGCCTCCTCCATAGACTAATATAAAAATAGCGTTTAAGTGTCTCACCACGGTGTTCGTACCTGGCTCAGGTGACATCTGAGACGCCAAGTTCTGCTAAGGAAGGTAAGATGTTTTTTCCTCGTACTCCAGGTTTTTGCCCACCTATGATAAACGATAGTAAATTCCGCTACTGTAACAGGGACAAATTGAAATTCAGACTAATTTTGCTTTCAAAGGCATATTAGAAGATTTCTGTGATTCTTTCTTTGTGTCCAACTATAAAAGTCGATCATTGGGACTGTTCAAAATACTCTGCTATACTTCGTTTGTAATGGTGTTAAAGACCACTTTTGAACAATTCAAACGATAGACTTAATGTAGGAAATTCATTCTTTAAGTATAACAGGAAGTATTGCTTAAATCGAGCAGGCACAGTCATTCAACTCCGACTGCTAGAGCGGGTGATTGACAAGCTTGTTTTCGTGGAAACAAAGTATTTTATCTGCTGGGTGTAGCACTGTGGTCACCTTCGAAATGTGCACACTATATTGACCTGTTTAATGAATGCGCCAATATCCATTTAGTATGTTATTCATATGATATGGTGTATATGAGTGAGTGAGTGAGTAAGAATATCATTTTATCTGGCGAGTGAAGCACTCTCAGTGCCTTTCGAACGAAGCACACTATATTCTGACCTGTTTAACTCATATATCAAGAGAATACTTTTGTTAGGAAGTGAGCGAGAAAGTAAACCAGCGAGTGAGTGTAAAAAGGAATGATTAGTGAGTGATTTACCTGGCGAGGCAAGTGAGTGAATGAGTGAGTAGCAAGTCGCCGTGGCAGATTATGACTTGTCCAATTGACATTACATTATGTGAATACTTGAGTAAGCGATTGAGTAATAAAAATCAAAAATGAGTTCCTTTAAGAGCAATGAAAACATTCATAAGAAAGAAGATGGGTCATACTACGTAGTTTCGGCTAATAAAGCCTCATCCGTGACCCTGTAATGATCCGGCAAAGAAAGCCAGAGGAAACATACTGCAATTTTGCGAATTTCGAATAGGCAGCCGATTCAAAGACCGACACAAACCCAAATGGGGTCCAAATAAATAAAAACCTGTCTAGAATATGAGTCTAAACCAATATTTGTTTTGATTTCTCAGAATATTCACGCCGATCTCAAAGGACAAAAAGTAAAATATAAACTGCACTATGGTTGATGTACGGGGAGACGTTTTACGGCCGCCACACGGCACAACACCAGCTGCAGTGAAGGCAAATAAAAATCAAAAATGAGTTCCTTTAAGATCAATGAAAACATTCATAAGAAAGAAGATGGGTCATACTACGTAGTTTCGGCTAATAAAGCCTCTTCAGTGACCCTGTAATGATCCGGCAAAGAAAGCCAGAGGAAACATACTACAATTTTTCGAATTTCGAATAGGCAGCCGATTCAAAGACCGACACAAACCAAAATGGGGTCCAAATAAATAAAAACCTGTCTAGAATATGAGTCTAAACCAATATTTGTTTTGATTTCTCAGAATATTCACGCCGATCTCAAAGGACAAATGGTAAAATATAAACTGCACTATGGTTGATGTACGGGGAGACGTTTTACGGCCGCCTCACGGCACAACACCAGCTGCAGTGAAGGCAAATAAAAATCAAAAATGATGTCCTTTAAGAGCAATGAAAACATTCATAAGAAAGAAGATGGGTCATACTACGTAGTTTCGTCCAATAAAGCCTCATCAGTGACCCTGTAATGATCCGGCAAAGAAAGCCAGAGGAAACATACTGCAATTTTGTGAATTTCGAATAGGCAGCCGATTCAAAGACCGACACAAACCAAAATGGGGTCCAAATAAATAAAAACCTGTCTAGAATATGAGTCTTAACCAATATTTGTTTTGATTTCTCAGAATATTCACGCCGATCTCAAAGGACAAAAAGTAAAATATAAACTGCACTATGGTTGATGTACGGGGAGACGTTTTACGGCCGCCACACGGCACAACACCAGCTGCAGTGAAGGCAAATAAAAATAAAAAATGAGTTCCTTTAAGATCAATGAAAACATTCATAAGAAAGAAGATGGGTCATACTACGTAGTTTAGGCTAATAAAGCCTCATCAGTGATCCTGTAATGATCCGGCAAAGAAAGCCAGAGGAAACATACTACAATTTTGCGAATTTCGAATAGGCAGCCGATTCAAAGACCGACACAAACCAAAATGGGGTCCAAATAAATAAAAACCTGTCTAGAATATGAGTCTAAACCAATATTTGTTTTGATTTCTCAGAATATTCGCGCCAATCTCAAAGGACAAAAAGTAAAAATAAACTGCACTATGGTTGATGTACGGGGAGACGTTTTACGGCCGCCACACGGCACAACACCAGCTGCAGTGAAGGCAAATAAGTTGAGTAAGTTGTTTTGAATGGAAACAGAGAATATCATTTTATCTGAAGGGCGAGGCACTGTGGACAACTTTGTGAGCCAGATTATATAGGGACCTGTTTAAATGATAATATATCATGTGAATACATAAGCGAGTTCTTACTTGACAGGCAAGCTTGTTTCCATGTAGACAAAATATTTCAATTAATCAGACGAGTGTAGCACTGTGGACAACTTCGAAATGTGCCGTATTATATTATTGCATGTATGCATATGATATCATGTTGCTACTTGAGTGAGTGAGTGTGTGAGTAAGAACAGCATTTGAGTGGGAAACAGTAAGTGGGTGAGTGGCAACCTTGTTTACATGGAAACAAAGTACATCATTTTGTCAGATGTGTGTAGCAATGTGGACACCATCTAAACACACCATGTTATATAATGACAAATTTAATTCATATGATATCGTGTAAATACTTGAGTAAGTGCGACGGCCCCCGCCCATAGGGGCTTGAAGAAATATATGGGCTGCATGATGCTTCCACGCAGAGCTGAATCCGGTCCGCACACTAGTACTGGTTAGAGGATCTAAGCCTGTCCAGGAACCGCGGTACGAGGCGGATCGCCCATGCTAATAAACCCTATTGGTTTCATTGGGCGACAGGGCTTGAGATGTCATTTCATCTCAATGTCGGGTAAAAGTCCCACAAAATTGGAAGCAACGTCTCCGAAATGACCTTTACAGTGTTGACGGGGACGTTAAACCTCAAATCAAACAAACAAATTGAGTAAGTGCGTGATTGAGAGAATAAGGTATTTGAGTAAATGGCTATTTGGCAAGCTTGTCCTTATGAAAACAAAGAATATCACTTCATCTGATATGTGAAGCGCTGTGAACATTTTGGAAATTTGGCACACTATATATTGACCTGTATAATTCGTATATCATATGACTTTGTTTGTTTGACTGAGGTTTAATCCCAGACAACACTGTATAGGCCATTTTGGAGACGTTGCTTTAAATTTTGTGGAACATTTACTTGACATTGAGATGAAATTACATCTCAAGCCCTGTCGCCCAATGAAACCAATAGGGTTTATAAGCATTGGTGGCCATTGCTAGGGCAGGCTGAGATCCTCTTAGCAGTTTACAAGTACTCGTGTGCGGTCGGTTTCAGCGCTGCGTGGAGGCATCATGCAGTCCATCAATTTATCAAGCCCTGTTGAGCGGGGGCCGTATGTCATACGAATAATTTGAGTAGGTGAGCAGGGCATTTGCGTGAATGTCTATGTGGCAAGCTGGTTTTCACTGTAGCACTGTAGACATTTGCCAAATATGACTCTGTGGCAAGCCTGTTCTCGTGGAAACAAGTAATGTGTGTAGCACTGTGGACACCTACAAATGTGCTTCAATATAAAATGACCTATTAAAGACATATGGTATCATTAAAATACTTGAATAAAGCCGTGAGTGAATGAATAGGGTATTTGAGTTAATGATGTGATATTTTGTCTATACTTAAGAGAGTGACAGATTCTGATTCTGATGTGTGTGAACAGGGCATTAGAGCGAAAATTTGCAAGCTTCACGGAAATAATATCATTGCCCGTTGGGAAGCTACAATCCAAAATGTGCCATATTATATAATAACCAATTTAATTCATATGATTTCATAAGTGAATGAGTGTGTATAGCGCATGTTAGTGATTGGCTGTGTGGCAAGCTGGTCTTCATCAAACATAAAGAACTGGAAACAAAGACTATCATTTTATCTAACATGAATGTATAACCGTAGTCATTTTCCTAATTCGCCACAGTGTCTACTTAGTATGGTACCCAAACATATTTTATTGATATGATGTACATACTTTAGTGAATAGACAAAGCAAGTATGATTTCATTGCTATCATTTCACATGATACGTGGAGTAGTGTTGACACATTCAAAAAGGACCACATTATCTATTCAGTATTACATGCCCCGTTTTATTCATACAGTATCATGTAAAAACTTGAATGAGTGAGTGAACGGGTTAGTGAGTGTGTGATTGAGACTGACACTGCATGAGTGTGTGGCATGCACCCTCCCAGGAAAAAACTGATTTCATTTCAACTGATGTGTGTAGTACTGTCGACACTTTCCAAATGCGCCACAGTATCTTTTCAGTATGGAATAAACATTTTATGTATTTGCTGAGGTAGTGACTCACTGGGTGAGTGACTGACTTGCTAGCTTGTTTTCATATAGCCAAACATATGTGACAAATTCGAAATGAGCCGCATTATAAAAAAAACCTGTTTACTTCATAGTATATCATGTGAATACTTGAGTGAGTGAGAACATGATTGGGTGACTGTGTGACAAGCTTGTTTGCATGGAAACAAATTGTTGACAAATTCGAAATATGCCATATTATATTATGACATATTTAATGCATATGATACCATATGAATAGTTGCGTGAATGAATGGATGAGAGTGCGTGCGTGTGTACTTGCATCAGTTTTCAGTCAATGAGTATGTTGCAAGCATGTCTTCATGGAAACAAAGAATAGCATTTAATCTAATGTGTGTACCACTTTGCACAACTTCCGAATATACCAGATTATACAACAATCCATTTAATTCATAGGGTATCATCGAAATACTTTGGGTGACTAAGTGCGTGAGTGAAGGAGTGAAAAGGGCATCTGAGTGAATGGCTGTAAGGCAAACATGTCATACAATAAATTGCCAGTTTTACAAGCGCTTACCGGCTGTACACAGTTGTGATGGAGCATAAAATGGCGCAACACTACTTTTTGAACTGCAGTTCATTTCCAGGTAGTATAATTATATATTTACAGGCTCTTATGGCCTCCTCCATAGACAAAAATGAAAATAGCGTTTAAGTGTCTCACCGCGGTGTTCGTACCTGGCTCGGTGACAGACGTCAACTTCTGCCAAGGAAGGTAAGATGTTTTTTCCTCTTACTCCGGTTTATTCGCCCACCTATGATAAACGATACGAAATTCCGCTAATTTAACAGGGACAAATTGAAATTCAGACTAATTTTACTTTCAAAATAGAAGTAGAGTAACTCATCAGTGCAACATCTCCGTGAACACAAAAATCAAACAACCACAGAGATGAAAAAACGGTGAGGACTCGACAGCAAGAAACAACAGAAATGCTGGAGCAAAAGAAAATCGACAGTTGGACTCCAATCTGCCAGACCAGAGACAGAGCATCCGGCACAAACCAACCATAAGCCTTTACGTTGGAACCGTCATAGAATCTGAAGTCTGACCCACCGGCGTGCATTGAAAGAGGGAAGCAAAGTTGTCAACCGTGATTGGGTTAACTACCATACATGCAGTCTGTTGTATAACATTTATGTTGTACCCAATCTTTTTATATCGAAGAATGATTTTACGATATTTGGGGCAGAAGTCATTGCAGTTATAATTTTTTTCTAAATTTATATACTAAGTCACCATAAAATTCGGGTTCCGATAGAACTTGTTGCAGAAGAGATTTAAGTCCAGTATTGCATTTTGAAATTAAATCAGAATGACGTCTATAAAATTTTGAAACGGCTTTGCGTAGTTGATGGTACCGATAACCCTGATTAAGAAGTTAAGCCGTTAACAATTTATTACGAGTGCTGAAGTCAGTTACATGACTACAAACTCTGGCAAATCGAATTAATTTACAGCGCACGCGGAACATCACCATCCAAAAAAGGAAAGTTTACAATCACAAAATCAACGCGTTTATCATAAATTTTGCAAAAAAAAAAAAAAAAACATCCACAATAGATAGATGTAAATCCAAAAACGGGGCCTGGGTATCAGAAGAATTTGCTTTATGTAACTGAAGTTCTGAGGGGTAAATTTGACTGATCAAACCATCGAAATAGGTATTATCAGTATTTAATAAATCATCCAAATATATAGAAGTGGCGCTAAAGGCTTCAATGATTTCGGACTGGTTATCAGCAGAAAGGGACAACATGAGGTCACTCTCATAACAAAACAAAAACAGATCAGCCACAAGTGGTGCGCAATTAGTACCCATCGGAATACCCACAACTTGTCTAAATAACTTAGTACCAAATCTTATGTAAATATTGTCAAGTAGAAAGATGAGAGCTTCACACACCTTCTGCCCATAAAGTATAATTTTTATGCTCTTCAGAAGTGAAAAAAGCATTTCTTAAATTACATGCAAGAAAGAGGGAGTCTTCCCTATGAAATGTCAATTCAATTAAATCAATAAGTTTTTCTGTTATAAGATTATGAGGAAGTGTAGTGTAAAGGGTCGAAAAATCGTAAATAGACGAACTTGACGCAAAAAAATGCCAAGATTCCAATGTATTTAACACTTCATTAGAATTGATTATATACCAAAACAGGCTTCTGCCTGATCTTTCGAATACTTTGTCGCAATATTTTATCACATGCATTTTGATGGCAGTAAAACATAAAGTTAATAATTTAGAGAGTTCAGTAATAGAACAAGAGCTTGAATTTGCAGTAAACCATGCTTTGTATGGTCTTTTGTGAAGTTTAGGTAACCAATATAACGTAGAAACCTTATCTTGGCCTTCTGTAACACAGACAGCAAACTTGGTGGCTGAATGACAAATATGGTCATCAGCTAAAGCCCCTTCTACAGCTAAAGGCTGAAGTTCATAGGCCTAGTACCACCAAGTTCTTGCTGAAGAGTATTAACATAGGCAAGCCGTCAAGGCATATTGGAAGGTTTCTGTGATTCTTTCTTCGGGGTTTCTACACAATGTCCAACTATAAAAGTCCATCATTTGGACTGTTCAAATGTACTCTGCTATACTTCATTTGAAATGGAGTTAAAGACCACTTTTGAACATTTCAAAAGATGGACTTAATGTAAGAAATTAACTCTTAATGTATAACAGGAAGTATGGCTCAAATCAAGCAGGCAAAGTCATTCAACTCCGACTGCTAGAACAGTATGGATAGATGTTAAACTTTCTACAACGTCGCTACCACCATGTCAGCACAAAAACAGGGGCTAACGCCGGACAAATAGCGATAGGACGTTGACAAGGACTTTGAAATTTGGTATGGAGCTTTATCTAGTGGACCTCTACCAAGATTGTTCCAATTTGGCATGGGTTTTACGGCCCTTTCACTCCCGATTCTTCAAAACTGACAACGACAAACCCAATAACAGTAGTGACCAATCTCACACGTCTTTTGTGTAAATTCATGCCTAACGTGTTCAAACTGCGCTAATCAGATTTGGCTTTTGTCATGATTATCCAAAATTATCAGCTCAACGATAATAGCACGTATGCGTACAAATCTCGCTGCCGTGTTGTAAATCGCCACCACGCGCAACTCAGCCACTAAAAAGACATAAAACTGCTTACCGTTACGGAGTCTGATGTCTCTTTCTTTTTCTTGGCGCTACTGGGTCCATCCTCTTTGGTAGTCGGATCCGGGGTGAGAACCCCCGTGTCAATTTCGATCGCATAATGCAAAAATCCACACAGATACTCCTGGAGGGGGTTTATACCCCTATTCTACACAACACAGAACCATCAATACTCCGTTGTTTTGTGTCGACAGCAAGAAACCACGGAAACTCTGGAGCAAAGAAAACCAACAGTAAGACTCCGATGCATGATTTACTAGAAGCATAGGATATCACATCACCTGAAATTTGCAGCACATCATCTATTCAGTATCATACGCCCTGTTTTATTCATACAGTATCATGTTCATACCAGATTTAGTGAGTGAGTGAGTGAGTGAATGAGCGAGTGCGTGCGTGAGCGAGTGAGTCTGGGTGTTGCTAGAGTGTTTGGCAAGCAAGTTTTCGTGAAAAGGATAGCATGATAAGTGATGTGTGTAGTACTTTGGACACTTTTCAAATGTATCTATTTAGTATGGTAAAAACATTTATTCACATATAATATGAAGAACATAATAGTCAATGAGTGAGTGGGTAGCTTGTTTTCGTGGACAAAATATACCATTTTATCTAATGTGTTTAGCGCTGTGAACAAACTCCAAATGACCCACATTTTATAAGGACCTGTTTTATTCACATAATATCATGTGGATACTTGAGTGAATTAGAACGTGAGCGGGTGGTTAGCAAGCTTGTTTTCGTGGAAACAAAGAATATTTTATCTGACGAGTGTAGCACTGCGGACACCTTCGAAATTGGCCACACTATATTGACCTGTTTAATGAATGCGCCAATATCCATTTAGTATGTTAGTCATATGATATGGTGTATATGAGTGAGTAAGTGAGTGAGTGAGTTAGAATATCATTTTATTGGGTGAATGTACCACGGTCATCGCCTTTCAAACGAAGCACAATATAGTATGACCTGTTTAACTCATATATCAAGAGAATACTTTTAGGTAGGAAGTGAGCGAGTTAGTAAACCAGCGAGTGAGTGAAAAGGGGAATGATTAGTGAGTGATTGACCTGGTGAGGCAATTGAGTGAATGAGTGAGTAGCAAGACGCCACGGCAGATTATGACTTGTCCAATTCACATTATATTATGTGAAGACTTGAGTAGCGATTGAGTGAGTGTGTGAGTAGCTAAGTTGTTTTCATGGAAACAAAGAATATCATTTTATCTGAAGTGTGAGGCACTGTGGACAATTATGTGAGCCAAATTAACTAGGGACCTGTTTAATTGATAAAATATCATGAAAATACCCTATGTGAACACATAAGTGAATTCGTACGTGACAGACAAGCTTGTTTCCATGGAGACAAAACATCTCCATTAATCAGACGCGTGTAGCACTGTGGACATCAGCGAAAATGTTGCAAGCTTCATGGAAATAATATCATTTTATCTGATGTGTGCCCATTAGTTGGACACAAGACAAAATGCGCCATTTTATATAATGGTCAATTTAATTCATATGATATCATAAGTGAGTGAGTGTGTATAGAGCATGTGAGTGATTGGCTTTATGGCAAGCTGGTTTTCATGAAAATAATGAAATGGAATCACAGAATATCATTTTATCTAACATATGTATATTATACCATGTTTAATTCGTATGAAGACATGTGAATATTTTAATTGTGTGAGTGAGTGAGTGAGTGAGTGAGTGAGTGAGTAAACGAGAGCAAGTGAGGGTAAATTTTAACAAATGCACTTATAACCGTAGTCACTTTCAAAATGCGCCAACGTATCTATTTATTATGATATCGAAACATATTTTATTGATATGATGTACATACTTGAGTGAATAGACATAGCAAGTATGATTTCGTTGCTATCATTTCACCTGATACGCGCTGTAGTGTTGACACCTTTATAAAGTACCACATTATCTATTTAGTATCACATGCCCCGTTTCATTCATACAGTATCATAGTATATCATGTGAATACTAAAATGAGTGAGAACGTGAATGGGTGATTGTGTGGCGAGCTTGTTTTCATGGAAACAAATTATGGACAAATTCAAAATATGCCATATTATATTTTGGTGAACGTGCGTGAATGAATGGGTGAGTGTGCGAGCGCATGTGCTAGCGTCAGTTTTCAGTCAATGATTATGTTGCAAACATGTCTTCATGGAAACAAAGAATAGCATTTTATATAATGCTTGTACCACTTTGCACAACTTTTGAATGTATCACATTATACAACAACCCATTTAATTCATAGGGTATCATCAAAACACTTTGGGTGAATGAGTGCTTGAGTGAAGGAGTGAATTGGGCATCTGTGTGAATGGCTGTGAGGCAAGCATATCATACCATAATTTGCCAGTCTTACAAGCGCTAACCGGCAGTACACAGTTGTGATGGAGCATTAAATGTCACAACACTACTTTTTGAACTGCAGTTCATTTCCAGGTAGTATAATAATTTATTTACAGGCTCTGATTGGCCTCCTGCATACACTTATATGAAAATAGTGTTTAAGTGTCTCACCGGGTGATATAAGGTGATATCTAAGACGTCAAGTTCTGCAACGGTAGGTAAAATTTTTTTTTCCTCGTACTCCGGATTTTGCCCACCTGTGATAAACGATAGTAAATTCCGCTACTGTAACAGAGACAATGGAAATTCAGGCTAATTTTGCTTTCAAAGGCATATTAGAAGGTTTCTGTGATTCTTTCTTTGTGGTTTCTACACAGTGTCCAACTATAAAAGTCGATCATTGGGACTGTTCAACAGTACTCTGCTTTACTTCATTTGAAATGGTGTTAAATCAGTTCTGAAGTTAGAATCAATTCAAAAGATGAACTACATGTAGGGAATTCACTCTTTGTGTATAACAGGAAGTATGGCTCAAGTCGAGCAGGCAGAGGCCTTCAACTCCGACTGCTACAACAGTATGGATAGATGCCAAACTTTCTACAACGTGACTACCACCCTGCGAACACAAAAACAGATAACATTAGCGACCAATTTCACCGTCCTTTCGTGTAAATTCATGCCTAACGTGTTCAAACTGCGCTCATCAGATTTGGCTTTTGTCATGATTTTCCAAAATTATCAGCTCAACGATAATAGCACCCATGCGTACAAATCTCGCTGCCGTGTTGTAAAATGCCACCACGCGCAACTCAGCCACTAAAAAGACATAAAACTGCTTACCGTTACGGAGTCTGATGTCTCTTTCTTTTTCTTGGCGCTACTAGGTCCATCCTCTTTGGTACTCGGGTCCGGGGTAAGAACCCCCGTGTCAATTTATATCGCACAATGCAAAAAATCTGCACAGATACTGCGGGAGGGGGTTTATGTTCCCTATTCTACACAACCTCGATCCATCAATACTCCGTTGTTTTTGTCGACAGCAAGAAACCACTGAAACTCTGGAGCAAAGAAAACCAACAGTACGACTCCGATGCATGATTTACTAGAAGCATAGAATATCACATCACCTGATATTTGCAGCACATCATCTATTCAGTATCATACGCCCTGTTTTATTCATGCAGTATCATGTTAATACCAGAATTAGTGAGTGAGTGAGTGCATGAGCGAGTGCGTGAGCGTGTGAGTCTTGATGTTGCAAGAGTGTTTGGCAAGCAAGTTTTCATGAAAAGGATAGCATTACAAGTGATGTGTGTAGTACTTTGGACACTTTTGAAATGCGCCACGGTATCTATTTAGTATGGTAAAACATTTATTCACATATAATATGAAGAACATAATAGTCAATGAGTGAGTAGGTAGATTGTTTTCATGGATAAAATATATCATTTTTCTGATGTGTTTAGCGCTGTGAACAAATTCCAATTGACCCGCATTTTAAAAGTACCTGTTTTATTCACAGTATATCATGTTGATACTTGAGTGAATGAGAACGTGAGCGGGAGATTAGCAAGCTTCTTTTCGTTGAAACTGAGAATATTTTATCTGACGAGTGTAGCACTGTGGACACTTTCGAAATGGGCCAAGCTATATTGACCTGCTTAATGAATGCGCCAATATCCATTTAGTGTGTTAGTCATATGATATGGTGTATATGAGTGAGTGAGTGAGTGAGTGAGTGAGTGAGTGAGTGAGAGTGAGTGAGTGAGTGAGAATAACATTTTATCAAGTGAGTGTAGCACTGTTATCGCCTTTCAAACGAAGCACAATAAATTGTGACCTGTTTAACTGTTATTAGTTAGAAAGTGAGCGAGTTAGTAAACCAGCGAGTGAGTGAAAAAGGGAATGATTAGTGAGTGATTGACCTGGCGAGGCAATTGAGTGAATGAGTGAAGTAGAAGTAAAACAAAGATCAGGAATCGATACAATTAACTTACTCCACCCATCAAAGACACCAAAGGGAAAGAAACACAAACATGAAGCGACCAGACCATAATAGAAACCTAAACAAAGGATGGCCGTAAGGACAGTTACTTACCCAAAAAATGGTCAAATGGCCATCCAAAATAAAAAAGACACAAGTGATACACACAGTAAGTAGTAACAAACAACAACATAAATAAACCGCCACAGAATAACCGCCTTGGAATGGTCAGTGAAAAGAATTACACTGGGGGGGGGGGGCTTAAATCGATTTTACGTGGCCACAATCCACGCCCTTACTTCCGTCGCAATTTAGACAAATAATTTGTTCAGTCCGCAAAATTTGTTGAGTAGTAAGACGCCACGTCAGATTATGACTTGTCCAATTCACATTATATTATGTAAATGCTTGAGTAAGCGATTTGTTTTCATGGAAACACAAAATATCATTTTATCTGAAGTGTGAGGCACTGTGCACAACTTTGTGAGCCAAATTATATCGGAACCTGTTTAATTGATAATATATCATGTGAATACTTAAGCGAATACATACGTGAGTTCGTACATGACAGGCAAGCTTGTTTCCATGGAGACAAAATATCTCAATTAATCAGACGAGTGTATCACTGTTGACAACTTCAACTTGGTCCTTTGAGGTCATCGTGAATATTCTGAGAAATCAGAAATAAATCATTGATTTAGACTCATTCTAGACAGGTTTTTAATTATTTGGACCCCTTTTGGATTTATATCAGTCTTTGAATCGACTGCCTATTCGAAATTCGCAAAATTGCAGTACGTTTCCTCTGGCTTTCTTTGCCGGATCATTACAGGGTCACTGATGAGGCTTTATTAGCCGAAACTACGTAGTATGGCCCATCTTCTTTCTTATGAATGTTTTCATTGCTCTTAAAGGAACTCATTTTTGATTTTTATTCGAAATGTGCCATATTATATTTTTGCATGCGTGCATATGATATCATGTTGCTACTCGAGTTAGTGAGTGTGTGAGTAAGAAGTGCATTTTAATGAAAGACTTTGTGGCAAGCATGTCTTCATGGAATCAAAGTGAGTTGGTGAGTGACAAGGTGTTTTCATGGAAACAAAATACATCATTTGTTCTGATGTGTGTAGCACTGTGGACACCATCTAAATTTTCCACACCATATATTGACCTGTATAATTCGTATATCATATGACTTTGTTCGTTTGACTGAGGATAAACGTCCCAGACAACGCTCTAGAGTTCATTTGGAGACGTTGCTTTTAATTGTTTGGAACTTTTACCTGACAATGAGATGAAATGACATCTCAAGCCATGTCGCCCAATGAAACCAATATGGTTTATAAGCATTGGTGGTCCTTGCGTTGGCAGGCTGAGATCCTCTTAGAGGTTTACAAGTACTCATGTGCGGTCGGTTTCAGCGCTGCGTGGAAGCATCATGCAGTCCATCTATTTCTTCAAGCCCCGATGGGTGGGGCCGTATGTCATATGAATACTTTGAATAAGTAAGTGAGCATGGCATTTGTCTGAATGTCTATGTGGCAAGCTAGTATTCAATGTAACACTGTGTACATTTGCCAAATATGACTCTTTGGCAACCCTGTTCTCGTGGAAACAAGAAATATATGTAGAACTGTGGACACCCTACAAATGTGCTACAATATGGAACGACTTATTAAAGACATATGATATCATTTAAATACATAAGTGAGTGAATGAATAGAGTATTGAGCGAATGATTTGATATTTTGTAGATACTTTAGTTAGTGAGTGTGTGAACAGGACATTAGAGCGAAAATGTTGCCAGCTTCATGGAAACAATATCATTTCATCTGATGTGAGCCCGTTGGGTGGACACAATCCAAAATGTGCCGTATTATATAATGCCCAATTTAATTCATATGATATCATAAGTGAGTGAGTGTGTATAGAGCATGTGAGTTATTGGCTGTGTGGCAAGCTGGTCTTCATGAAAATAAAGAAATGGAAACAAAGAATATCATTTTATCTAACATGTGTATATTATGACATGTTTAATTCGAATGAAAGCGTGTGAATACCTTAAAGACACATTTTTTTCTCTATATAAAAGGGGTGGCCTGTTACATAATCGCCAATAATCAAGTCCTTCGGATCATAGTCAAAGGCTTATCTTATCTAAGTGATTATGAGGTGATTATGAGCAAAAACTCACTGAGAGATATGTTGAAAAGGGGGCTCTATAAGGGGAACTTGTGTGATGGTATATTTTTTACTGAAATTGTTTCCCACAAAATGTTGTTTTAAATTACTTCTTTTTTATTTTTATTTTTTTTAAAAGTAAAGGAAAACACTCACAGACATTGTTTCATTGACTTAAATCTGAAAAGAAGTAAACTTAATGAATTGATTAATTCAAGATTGTGTCTGTTCGTTGGATTTGAGGTTTAACATCCCGGACAACACTGTATAGGTCATTTTGGAGATGTTACGTTTAATTTTTTGGGGGACTTTTACCCGACACTGAGATGAAATGACATCTCAAGCCCTGTCACCCAATAAAACCAATAGGGTTTATAAGCATGGACGGTCCGACTTGCATCGCGCTTTAATCATTCAATGAACATATATTTATTTGGGGTTTGGAGGGGTATACATTATTTTTCTTATTTCGACTCAAAAACATATATTGTTCTCGTTAGAATCCCCTCGCAGAGGCTTTTTTCACGAGTACTCACAATGTAAAAATATTGTATAGTAAAACTGGGGTTTAGAGGGGATACATTTTTTTTTTAATTTCTACTCAAAAACATAAATTACGGGTTCTCGTTAGAAGCACCTTACCGATGCGGTTCTGACAGATACCCACAATATATGTTTTGAACACAAATTGTGGGTTCTCATTAGAAGCGCCTCCCCAAGGCGGTTCTAACAAGTACCCACAATATATGCTTGAGCCGAAATATTAAAGATATCAGGACTTTTATCATTTTTGGTCGTAAAATTTAACCAAGATATTTCGACAGGCATGTTTAATTAATGATTATCAATAATGGTGACTAAAAATAAAATAAAAAAAAAAAAAAAACAGAATACATTCAATTAATATCAAAACCAGGACATAGTTATCAAACAAGTAAACAAATAGATGTGAATTGCTTATAGGTAATTGGTTACCCTCTCTTGGTCCCCTACCTGTATGACAGTCAGACTACCCCAGATGTATCTTATCTCAAAACAGATTTCTTCAATAACTGGTCATTAGGGTGTTATGCAATCAAAAATGTGCCTTTAAGTGAGTGAGTGAGTGAGTGAGAGCAAGTGAGGATCAAATTTTAACAAATGTATGTATAACCGTAGTCACTTTCCAAATGCGCCACAGTATCTATTTTGTATGGTATCAAAACATATTTTATTGATATGATGTACATACTTGAGCTAATAGACATAGAAAGTATGCGCTAATCGGATTTGGCTTTTGTCATGATTATCCAAAATTATCAGCTCAACGATAATAGCACCCATGCGTACAAATCTCGCTGTCGTGTTGTAAATCGCCACCACGCGCAACTCGCCCACTAAAAAGACATAAAACTGCTTACCGTTACGGAGTCTGATGTCTCATTCTTTTCTTGGCGCTACTAGGTCCATCCTATTTGGTGCTCGGATCTGTGGTAAGAACCCTCGTGTCCATTTCTATCGCATGATGCAAAATTCTACACAGATACTCCGGGAGGGGGTTTTTGCCCCCTATTCTACACAACACCGATCCATCAATACTCCGTTGTTTTTTGTCGACAGCAAGAAACCCCTGAACTTCTGGAGCAAAGAAAAACAGCAGTAAGACTCCTATGCATGATTTACTAGAAGCATAGAATATCACTTCACCTGATATTTCCAGCACTGCTGTCACCTTTACAAGCACCACATTATCTATTCAGTATCTGATACCAACCGCACCTGAGTACTGGTAAACCGCTTAGAAGATGGAAGCCTGCCCAGACAAAGCGGTGCAATTCTGACCGCCAATGTATATAAACCATATTGGTTTCATTGGGTCTGGGATGTCAATTCAAATTCCCAAGAAGGGGACAATGATGGCCCTGGGTCGCTCACCTGATTCATAGTGTAACAAATGGACCCCGGGGACAGGCCCCAGGGCTATAATTTGCATAATCTTGGTAGAGGTCTAAAAGGGGATGCTTTCATACCAAATACCGAAGACCGGAGCCTTCTGGTTTGAGACATACAGATTTTTAAAGGTTTTCAATATATGAATCTATATAAAACCTGTGGTCCCCGAGACTGCGCCATTTTTGCCCAAGGGCTATAATTTGAACAATCTTGGTAGAATTACACAAAACGAAGCTTCATACCAAATATCAAAGACCTTTGCCTTCTGGTTTCAGACAAGATTTTCAAAAGTTTTCCCAATATAAGTCTATGTAATCAAGTGAGCCATGGGATGGGCCCATGTTTAGCCCCAGGGCTATAATCTGAACAAGGTTTGTTGAGGTCCACTAGATGAACCTTCATACCAAATATCAAAGACCTTGGCCTTCTGGTTTCAACACAAGAACATCTTCAAAGGTTTTCCCTGTATAAGTCTATGTAAAACAAGTGTGCACCGGCATGGACCCATCTTTGGCCCCGGGGCTATAGTTTGAACAATTTGACCTAGGCTTTGTGATTTCATAACAAGAGATTTTAAAGGTTTTCTCTATATAAGCCTATGTGAAAACAGTGGGCCCGGGATGGGGCCTTTTATGGCCACATCGCTATAATTTGAACTATTGTTTTAGAGGCCCACAAGATGAAGCTTCATTCCAGATAACAGGACGGGCCTTCGTGGCCTTGTGGATAAGAGCGCTGACTCTTAGTCATTAGGTCTCTCACCGCCGTAGGTTCGAGCCTCGCTCGGGCCACGAGTGAGACGCCACGTTCTGCAACGGAAGGTACTCCGGTTTTCGCCCACCTCTGATTAACGATCGGCTCGATATGAGTGAAATAATCTTGAAAGGGCCGTAAAACCGAACCCCCCCCCCACCAAAAAAAAAAAAAAAATCCAAATAACAAAGATTTGAGCCTTCTGGTTTCAGGCAAGAAGATTTTAGATTTTAACGGTTTTCCCTATATATGTCTATGTAAAACGAGCGGGCCCGAGACCGAGCCATTTTTGGCCCCATGGCTATAATTTGAACGATCATGGTTGAAGTCCACTAACAAAGCTTCATACTAAATATGAAAGAACTGAGCCTTCTGGTTTCAGACAAGAAAATTTATTAAGATTTTCCCAATATAAGTATATGTAAAACCAGCGGGTCCAGGGGATTGGGCATTTTTGGCCCCAGGTCTATAATATGACAATCTTGATAGAGGTCCACTAGACGAAGCTTCATATCAAATATCAAAGACCTGATACTGCTGTTTTAGAGAAGAAGGCTTTTAAAGACTTCTCCTATCTAAGTCTATGTTAAACCAAAGGGCCCCGGGGCGGGGGCTTTTTTTTACCTCAGGGCGGTTTTCTGGCCAGAAGTGTTTTTAAAAGATTCCCTATATAAGTCTATGTAAAACCGGTGTACCCCCGGGACGGTGACAGTTTTGGCCCTAGGGCCATAATTTAAAAATCTTGGTACAGGTCCATTAGACACAACTTCATACCAAATATCAAACACCTGGGCCTTCTGGTTTCAGACAAGAAGACTTTTAAAGGTTTTCCCCCATTTAAGTCTATGTAAAACCGGTGGGCCCTGGTGCCGGGGCATTTTTAGCCCCAGGGCTATAAAGTGAACAATCTTGGCAGAGGACAACTAGATACAACTTCATACCAAATATCAAACACCTGGGCCTTCTGGTTTCAGACAAGAAGATTTTTAAAGGTTTTTCCCTATATAAGTCTATGTGGTTGGGTCTATTGGTGGGCCCCAATGCGGGGGCATTTTTGGCCCCAGTGATATCATTTGAACAATCTCGGCAGAGGTCCACCAGATACAACTTCATACCAAATATCAAACACCTAGGCCTTCTGGTTCCAAAGAAGATTTTTTCCCTATATAAGCCTATGTAAAATCGATGAGACCCGGACCGGGGGCATTTTTGGCCCAAGGGCTATAAGTTGAACATATTTGGTAGAGGTCCCATAGATGAAGCTTTATACCAAATATCAAAGACCTGGGCGGTACAGTTTCAGAAAAGAAGATTTTTTTTTAAGTTTTCAGTAAAAAAAATCAATTTTTGGCTCCTGTTACCTAGATGTCCAACGGACCAGAACCGTTTGAACAACTTTGAAAGGAGACCACCTAAGGATAATTCCTGTGAAGTTTGGTCAAAATCCAATCAGTGGTTTAAAGAAATTGTTTTCGCACGCACGGACGCACGACGGACGACGGACAAAAAGTGATCCCAAAAGCTCACGTCGTCACTACGTGACAGGTAGCTATTTACGAAGAGGGTTTAGAGATGAACCCCTAAGATGCCACGAAAAAATTTATCGGAAAATGTTCTCTGTTGCATCTTCTTGCAGGTTTTGCATCCTGGCAAACTGTGTGGACCCTGATCAGACTGTACCTCTAACAGCGTGAACATTGATCAGACTTCTCTTAGCATATTTTGCTTCTCATTTTTTACGTTTCCTTAACCAGGTCGATAGTTGCTAAATGCAGTATTTGAGAGAGTCTACAATGTATGAATACAAAAGATTGAAATTATTATTACTGTCAGATTCTCCTTAAACTGGAAATGGCTCTGCCCACTCAGGAAAAATTCATTTGGCAGAAGTGTGTGAATATATAGCAAAACAAGTTGGCTGCTTTCAAAAAGCATCCAATAGGTTTGGTCTTGTCAGTCTACATTCTGATTTGAGCCAGCTGATATTATTATCCCGCTTAATGCATTTTTTGAATAAAAATAATAAACTTTAATACAAAACGTGTACATAAAATTTCGAAGTCTGTGACCTTGGTATCAGGAGGGGTAGGTAGTGATGAGTATTCTGTGGTAAATTGTTTAACGCCATGGCATGTATAAACTAAATGTAACTTCATGCAGACTGAACAAATTATTTGTCTAAATCGCGACGGAAGTAAGGGCGAGGATTGTGGCCACGTAAAATCGATTTAAGCCCCCCAGTGGAAATCTTCCACTGACCGTTCCAAGGCGGCTCTTCTGTGGCGATTTATTTATGTTATTGTTTGTTACTTACTGTGTGTATCACTTGTGTCTTTTGGTTTTGGATGGCCATATGGCCATTTTGTGGGAAAGTAACTGTCCTTATGGCCTTCCTTTGTTTAGGTTTCCATTATGGTATGGTCGCTTAATGTTTGTATTTCTTTCCCTTTGGTGTCTTTTATGGGTGGAGTAAGTTAATTGTATCAATTCCTGATCTTTGTTTTACTTCTACTTTACATATGGTTTACACATGTATAGCACAAAACTTAACCAAACAAAAATGTAAACCGAAATTTTCAAAGGGTCATAACTCTGTTAGTATTTGGTGGCATAAATTCACATCTTAGCCTTACTACATACACATTTTAGGCTTGATCGGATGAAAACTGTATAGTAGGAGTTATACGGAAACGAAAAAAAAAGTTTACGAACGGACGGACACCAACCCCATAACTTAATACGACCGTTTTTTTTTTTTTTTTTTTTTGTTTTGTTTTGTTTTGTTTTCGTTTTGTATTTTTTGTTGATGTTGTTGTTGTTGTTGTTTTTCAAACGGGCATATAAAAAGATTTTTCCTAAGTCATCAGGCCTTCTATATGGCCTTGGTTATCTATTTCATTTGTTGTTATCGTCCCTGTTATCACTGTATGAGTCTTTTTTGAGACATTGCTTCCAATTTAGTTTGGGACTTTTACTCAGTACTGAGATAAAACGGGCAGATAAAACTCCTTCTCAAGCCCTGTCGCCCAATGAAACTAAATGGTTGAAATGCATGAACAGTCCGACTCGAGCCACTTTTCCTGAGCAGGTTTTAACTTTTCTAGGCGATTTAACACTACTCATGTGCGCCCGGTATCAGCTCTGTGTGGAAGCATCATGCAGCCCAATCTATTTCTTAATCCCCGATGGACTTGGGCCGATCAGACCTTGGGGCAATATATTGGACTGCTGTATTGCTGAACCGCCAAGGAAGATCTAAGCCTGCCCAGACAAAGTGCTGCGAATCAGACTGTATCTTAAACCTCGGTCGTTTCTTTGAGCGGTACCTCCGCAAAAACCTGAAATTTGCAATCCTTTTGTATATCTTTCTGGATCACAATTTAATTGTAAAAGAAACTGATTAGTAAAACGTCAAGTATTGAGTGGAAATAAAGAACACCATTCTCGGCTTATCAGATACAATAGCTCCCATCGAATGCGCCAAAAAGTCGTTTAACAACTAAGTCTGTAACTGGTGGTAGATCACTTAGTAGTCATGAAGTTTTTGAACAGAAACTATTGCTATCTGTGCTGGGCTCAAGAACAATAAACCACGACCCATCAACGTTATGACTTTGTTTCGCTCCCTAAATATTTTATATAATTGGAAGAGTTAGAACCTTCGACCTTGGCACTGCCGTTTATTCTAGTAGCAAAGATATGTAAATGTTTTTACACACCCAGCTATCTTTTTTATGTTTGGTTTTACGATCCTTTCAAGATTATTTCACTCACATCAAGCCGATCGTTAATCGGAGGTGAGCGAAAACTAGAGTACCCGATGAAAAACCTCCTGACCTTCCATTGCAGAACTTCTCATTATGTGACCTGGGCCATGCTCAAACCTACACCGTTGAGAGATCTGATGATTAAGAGTCAGCACTCTTATCCACTAGGCCACACGGAGGCCCGTTACACCCAGCGATCTTTATAAATGAGGAAAAAATAACGTTCTCTGTCTTTCCAACATTTACGTATTATTAGAGCTACCACCGTACCGAAAGATGTCCAGAATATATAAATATGTTCCTATCTGTGTGAAGTAAACTTTGCAAGTTTTGATTATTTGTATTTAACGGCCCAGTCAACACTGATTTGGGTCATGTTTGGGCCTGTCAGTGTACCTATCCACGCTTTTCCTGAGCAGGCTTATCCGTAAGCGGTTTACTAGTTCAGTGCACATTCTGTCGCCAAAAACTGACCCCTGCCCTTCCTGAATCAACGGAAGGGAGAGAATGACCATAGAAAAGATTTCATAATCAATCCCCACGAAAGAATGTTGCCGACCCCCGTAGGTATCGAAACCGAGCCTTCCTTATCGCCAGTCAGACTGCATCCGACTGAGCTACCGCAGCCAGCCACACTTTGTGAGTAGTAGTAGTTATGTTCTGTTGTTTTTCGTTTCCATGGCCCCATGGACTTACTCCATAATGGCATTGCAAA
Source organism: Lucinisca nassula (assembly GCA_963580285.1). Classification (NCBI taxonomy): domain Eukaryota; kingdom Metazoa; phylum Mollusca; class Bivalvia; order Lucinida; family Lucinidae; genus Lucinisca; species Lucinisca nassula. Next base: position 134,874 of record CAUZLF010000098.1, on the reverse strand, counting down.
ACGTAAAATTTGCGAAAATGACTGCTACTCCTGCAAAAGTAATTTCTCTTTTGATATGTCTAAGGGGTATACTCTTAAAGGAAAGAATTTGCTCCCGGGAAGTAAATTCTTCCCTTTTAGAGTAGACCCCTTGAGGAGCAAATCCTTCCCCTTTCAAAGTAGACCCCTTTTTCAGTTGGACAGAGTCAACAGAGTAGCAGCCATAAGGTCCTTAAAGTTTTATTCACATGACGAAATCATGCCTATAGAATTGTGATCCCCTTTAATATGTTCTATAAAAGGGTTACTCTTTGGAAGCAAGGAATACACCACAGAACTGAAAAATATGGTGTGCACATGTTTTCCGGGCCAGACTAGCTAGTATCGGCCAATTAGGCCTCATCAGTGACCCTAAGATATTTTCAAAATTCCACAATGGAATCAATGATCCCAAAGGACAAGCAAATATAATCTACACTATGATGTAGGGCAGGGAGACGTTTTACAGCCGCCACACATTCCCACACACCAGTTGCAGTGAAGTTAAATATGTTCTATAAAAGGGCTATCCTTTGGAAGCAAGGAATACTCCACAGAACTGAAAAATATGGAGTGTACATGTTTTCTGGGCCAGACTAGCTAGTTTCGGCCAATTAGGCCTCATCAGTCCCCTCAGATATTTTCAAAATTCCAAAATGGAATCAATGATCCCAAGGGACAAGAAAATATAATCTACACTTTTATATAGTAAAGCTCGGGTTTGCAGGGGTATACATTAATTTCCGTATTCATACTCTGAGACAGCAGATTGTGTGTACTCGATAGAATCGCCTTGTCGAGGCGTTTCTGTCGACTCCCCGCAATCTATGTTTTGAGCAAACAAGAGGGCCCAATGGCTCTATATCGCTCACCTGTGTACCAGAAAATCATTAGTGTAGGAGACCATTTGACATTGCTACATACTAAATATCTAAGCTCAGGCAAAGCGGTGTAAATATCTAAGCTCAGGCAAAGCGGTGTCCATGCTTATAAACCCTACTGGTTTCATTGGGCGACAGGGCTTAAGATGTAATTTCATCTCAATGTCTGGTAAAAGTCCCACAAAATTGGAAGAGACATCTCCAAAATGACCTATACAGTGTTGTCGGGGATGTAAAACCTCAAATCAAACAAAATCTGTGCCTTATGGTTTTGGAGAAAAAGATTTTTTTTAAGTTTTTTCCAGTATAAGTCTATAGAAGCTAATGAGCCCTGGGGCTTGGCCAATTTTGACCCAATGGGCACGGTTGGCAGGATTTATGTAGGCGACCATTTTGTGTTACTATATACTAAATATCTAAGGTCCGTACTTCATGGTTTTAAAGAAGATGTTTGAAGCTTTTTTCCATTATAAGTTTGTTGGAGTTAAGGGGCCACAGGAATTGGACCCCAGGGGCATGATTGGCAGGATTCATGTAGGCGACCACTCGACATTGCTACATGCTAAATACATGTACCTAAGCTCTGGGACTTATGGTTTCAGAGAAGAAGATTTTTGAAGATGTTTTTCCCCATTTTAAGTTGTTATTTTCTTTTGTTTGTTTTTTTATTATAAGGGCCCTGTGGTTTCAGAGAAGAAGATTTTTGAAGTTTCTCCAATTGTAAGTCTATGGAAGCTAAAGAACCCTGGGGTGGGGCCAATTTGGATCCCAGGGGCATAACTGGCAGGATTTATGTAGGTGGCCACTTGACGTTGCTACATACAAAAAATGTAAGCTCTAGGCCTTATGGTTTCATAAGATTTTTTAAGTTTTTTTCCCATTATAAGTCTATTGGAGGTGATGAGCTCGGGCGTGGCCAATTTTGACCCCAGGGGCAGGGTTAGCAGGATTTATGTAGCTGGCTATTTTATGTTGCTAGATACTAAATAACTAAGTTCTGTGCTTCACAGTTTCTGAGAAGAAGATTTTTGAAGCTTTTTTTTTCATTTTATGAGTCTATGGGAGCTAAGGGGCCCCGGGGCGTGGCCCATTTGGACCCCAGGGGCATGATTAGCAGGAAATATGTAGGTGACAACTTGCCGATGCAACATGCTAAATATCTAAGCTCTGGGCCCTGTGGTTTCAGAGAAGAAGATTTTTTTAGTTTTTTTTCCATTTTGAGTCTATGGGAGCTAAGGGGGTCCCAGGGTGTGGCTCATTTGGACCCCAGGGGCATGATTGGCAGGATTTATGTAGGTGACCACTTGTCATTGCTACATGGTAAATATCTAAGCTCTGGGCCCTGTGGATTCAGAGAAGAAGATTTTTGAAGCTTTTTTCCATTATGAGTCTATGGGAGCTAAGGGGCCCCGGGGCATGGCCCTTTTGGACCCCAGGGGCATGATTGGCAGGATTTATGTAGGTGACCACTTGCCATTGCTACATGCTGAATATCTAAGCTCTGGGCCCTGTGGTTTCAGAGAAGAAGATTTTTTAAGCTTTTTTCCATTATGAGTCTATGGGAGCAAAGGGGCCCCGGCGCGTGGCCCATTTGGACCCCAGGGGCATGATTGGCAGGAATTACGTAGGTTACCAATTTACGTTGCTACATGCTACATATCTAAACTCTGGGCCCTGTGGTTTCAGAGGAGAAGGTTTTTGAAGCTTTTTTTTCCATTATGAGTCTATGTGAGTTAAGGGACCCCGGGGCGTGGGCCATTTGGACCCTAGGGGCATGATTGGCAGGATTTATGCAGGTGACCACTTACCCTGGCTACATGCCAAATACCTCAGCTTTGGGCCCTGTGGTTTCAAAGAAGAAGATTTTTTAAGCTTTTTTTCCATTATGAGTCTATAGGAGCTTAAGGGCCCTGGGGCGTGCCCGTTTGGACCCCAGGGGGGGCATGATTGGCAGGTATTATGTAGGTGACCACTTGCCGTTGCTACATGCTAAATATCTAAGCCCTGGGCCCTGTGGTTTCACAGAAGAAGATTTTTGAAGCTTTTTTTCAATTATGAGTCTATAGGAGCTAAGGGGCCCCGGGGCGTGGCCCTTTTGGACCCTAGGGGCATGATTGACAGGTATTATGTAGGTGACTACTTGCCGTTGCTACATGCTAAATATCTAAGCCCTGGGCCCAGTGGTTTCACAGAAGAAGATTTTTGAAGCTTTTTTTCCATTATGAGTCTATAGGAGCTAAGGGCCCCGGGGCATGGCCCTTTTGGACCCTAGGGGCATGATTGGCAGGAATTATGTAGGTGACCACTTGCCGTTGCTATGTGCAAATATCTAAGCTCTGGGCGCTGTGGATTCAGAGAAGAAAGTTTTTTAACCTTTTTTCCATTATCAGTCTATGGGAGCAAAGGGGCCCCGGGGCGTGGCCCATTTGGAACCCAGGGGCATGATTGGCAGGAATTATGTAGGACACCAATTGCCGTTGCTACATGCTTATTATCTAAACTCTGGGCCCTGTGGTTTCAGAGAAGAAGATTTTTGAAGCTTTTTTCCATTATGAGTCTTTGGGAGCTAAGGGGCCCCGGGGCATGGCCCATTTGGACCCTAGGGGCATGATTGGCAGGATTTATGTAGGTGACCACTTGCCGTTGCTACATGCCAAAATACCTCAGCACTGGGTCCTGTGGTTTCAGAGAAGAAGATTTTTGAAGCTTTTTTCCATTATGAGTCTATAGCGGCGTGGCTCATTTGGACCCCAGAGGCATGATTGGCAGGAATTATGTAGGTGTACACTTGCCGTTGTGACATGCTTAATATCTAAGCTCTGGGCGCTGTGGCTTCCGAGAAGAAGATTTTTTAAGCTTTTTGTTCCATTATGAGTCTATGGGAGCGAAGGGGCCCGGGGCGTGGCCAATTTGGACCCCAGGGGCATGATTGGCAGGAATTATGTAGGTGACCACTGGCCGTTGCTACATGCTAAATATCTAAGCTCTGGGCCCTGTGGTTTCAGAGAAGAAGATTTTTGAAGCTTTTTTCCAGTATGAGTCTATGGGAGCTAAGGGGCCCCGGGGTTAGGCCAATTTTGGACCCCAGGGGCATGATTGGCAGGAATTATGTAGATGACCACTTGCCGTTGCTACATGCCAAATATCTCAGCTCTTGGCCCTTTGGTTTCAGAGAAGAAGATTTTTGAAGCTTTTTTCCATTATGAGTCTATAGGAGCTAAAGGGCTCCTGGGCGTGGCCCGTTTGGACCCGAGGGGCATGATTGGCAGGAATTATGTAGGTGACCACTTGCCGTTGCTACATGCTAAATATCTCAGCTCTGGGCCCTGTGGTTTCTGATTTTTTAAGCTGTTTTTTCCATTATGAGTCTATGGGAGCTAAGGGGCCCGGGGTGTGGCCAATTTGGATCCCAGGGGCATGATTGACAGGAATTATGTAGCTGACCACTTGCTGTTGCTACATGCCAAATATCTCAGCTCTGGGCCCTGTGGTTTCAGAGAAGAAGATTTTTTGAGCTTTTTTTTCCATTATGAGTCTATGGAAACTAAGAGGCCCCGGGGCATGGCCAATTTGGACCCTACGGGCATGATTGGCAGGATTTATGTAGGTGACCACTTGCCGTTGCTACATGCCAAATACCTCAGCACTGGGCCCTGTGGTTTCAGAGAAGAAGATTTTTGAAGCTTTTTTCCAGTATGAGTCCATAGGAGTTAAAGGGCCCCGGGGCGTGGCCCGTTTGGACCCAAGGGGCATGATTGGCAGGATTTATGTAGGTGTACACTTGCCGTTGCGACATGCTAAATATCTAAGCTCTGGGCGCTGTGGTTTCCGAGGAGAAGATTTTTTAAGCTTTTTGTTCCATTATGAGTCTATGGGAGCGAAGGGGCCCCGGGGCGTGGCCAATTTGGAACCCAGGGGCATGATTGGCAGGAATTATGTAGGTGACCACTTGCCGTTGCTACATGCTAAATATCAAAGCTCTGGGCCCTGTGGTTTCAGAGAAGAAGATTTTTGAAGCTTTTTTTCCATTATGAGTCTATGGGAGCTAAGAGGCCCCGGGGCATGGCCAATTTGGACCCTACGGGCATGATTGGCAGGAATTATGTAGATGTCCACTTGCCGTTGCTACATGCCAAATATCTCAGCTCTGGGCCCTTTGGTTTCAGAGAAGAAGATTTTTTAAGCTTTTTTCCATTATGAGTCTACAGGAGCTAAAGGGCCCCTGGGCGTGGCCCGTTTGGACCCCAGGGGCATGATTGGCAGGAATTATGTAGGTGACTACTTGCCGTTGCTACATGCTAAATATCTAAGCTCTGGGCCCTGTGGTGTCTGAGGAGAAGATTTTTGAAGCTTTTTTTTCAATTATGAGTCTATCCGAGCGAAGGGGCCCCCGGGCGTGGCCAATTTGGACCCCAGGGGCATGATTGGCAGGAATTATGTAGGTGACCACTGGCCGTTAATACATGCTCAATATCTAAGCTCTGGGCCCTGTGGTTTCAGAGAAGATATTTTATTTTTTTCCCATTGTAAGTCTATGGGAGCTATATGTTGCCATGGCAACCAGAATTCTAATCTGATCAGCCCAAAAACCTTATGCAGCCTTTCCCCCTACATGATGATGCTTCTCATGAAATTTGATCAAGATTGACCGTGGGGTATTAGAGATATCCTTATTTGAAATTGTTTACGGACGCACGCACGGACGCACGCACGCACGCACGACGGACGACGGACAAAAAGTGATCACAAAAGCTCACCTTGTCACTACGTGACAGGTGAGCTAAAAAGGCAACTTGAATATTCCATTTTTTCTTTTTAAAATTTCTTTTTTTTTTGGGGGCCAAAAAATGACAATGTATTTGAATAGGTGTGTTTCGAAATACGGTAAAAATGGTAGACTACGGTAGGTGACCAATTAGTTCGAACACCCTAGCAGTTCGAACACCCAAAATTATTTCGAATCTGTGGCTGAAAACTTTCTCATTTAATTCGAACTCCCAAATTTTTCAGAAATCAGAATTTTTAATACTTTGAACACACAAAAAATGCCGAAAAATGCATCCAGAACAAGCATTTCGGACCGTTCCCGGGTTTATCATTACAACATCGTACTGGTCGTATATGAGCTAGCGCACGAAAAAAAAAGAAAACTTAGCATGAAATATGTGCGACTTCCAAAGACTCGGATTAACATGCACGAGTGAGGCAAATGGTTTTCGCTTCTCTCACTTGGATAGCCCTGTGGTAATGGAAGGTTCATACCCTCACCGAGTACTGATCAGATGTGAGAAACGCAGGCAGCAAGTGCTTAGATCAACCTTGATGAGCCACAGGAGTTTCGCTTATTTATGTTGTGAAATTCCATCGTCTGCATCAGGATCATGCGATCAGCGAAGACTCTAATCGGATTGCATGAGTACGCTAAAATGTGTCTTCGCTGGTTTCTCAACGACCTGCAAACACTGAACATGCGCACCCACTACCGGTATGTAAGGCAAAGGGTTTCAATTAGCCTTGTGACTTCGTAAGATTTAATGGTTCAGTAAAGACTGATCACATTGCATCAATGTGCAGGCTGATCTTAGTCGTTGATGTAGCATTGTGGCCTACAAAGGCTTGGATCACCATGCATATGCAAGTGTTTTCGCTTTGCTCTCAGACTCTTTGGAGCGTAGCTTCCACTTTCATTATTATTTGTGTGACAGTGTTACCCTTTTTCCCTGTGCTGTGGCATTTGATTCAATGCCTCTTTGATAGCAGAAGCGCCCCTTTAAATATTAATTGAGAGTTTCCCGCCCTTTTCCACAGAACGTCTTTTAGCACGTGCGCGTGAAATTCATGGTTGTTGCATGCAAAAAGGTAGTTTTATTCAGGTTACCTGTTAGGTTACCATGGTTTCTGAGGAGCAAGTGAAGATGCCCATTTATTTCACGGTGACAAGGTTTTATTGGAAGTAATTTCGGGGAACATGATTAAGAAAATAAGTCATATGCGATGGGCGAAGACTCAGGGCAGCCTGCACATGCATGCAGTTTGAACAGTCTTCGTTGTTCTTATGTGCCTACCATGGCATCTGTGCTAATCAAAGAACAACAGGTGAAAACTATGGCCACATTGGCTAGATGCGCAGGCTGAACTGGTCCTTCGTTTGAAACGTTTTTTTTTCGCCGTGCGCCGGCTTAAAACGAATGTGTACATTTAACCGGCCAAATCTGCTTGCGACATTACAAACACATTCTAAGCTACCAAGTGCAAGGATCATTCTGTTCAGATCTCCTATCTAGAGTAAAACACTTATTGCGCATGTGCGTACAGAAAAGACTGATAAGTCTGCGCAGTTGTGCAATCGGGATTGTGTCTTCAATGTTCAAGAGGTTTGAAACGTTTCATCGCGCACAAAGTGAAGATCGCACATGCACATGTTAACAGTGTGTATAATGTTCGCATTTTCTTTTTTCTTGTTACTTGCCTATCTAAATAACATGATGGTTTTGCATCCGCAGTCTAATCAGTCTTCAGCGGAGTACTTCGATGGACATTGAATCGCTACATGTCCCCGGCTTACGCTGATTTGAGACAGCTTATGAGTAAGCAGAAAACACACAAACAAGGCTGCGCAGTCTCGCCTGAGGCTTCACTATGCGCTTAAACAATATAGGTGTGTGTGTGTGTGGGGGGGGGTGAAGTATCTATGCGCCTAGCTCCACTGGGTAGCTGCACGTGCGGGTTTCAACATCACATCCCATATATACATGTAGCTGGACTTTGTCTGCTGCTGTGTAGCCGGAACAAAAAAAATATATATAACAGACTATCTGGAAATTCTTTGAAAAATATATGGGCTTCTCTTAAGAAAAGAATTTGCTCCAAACAAATCAATTTCTGTTATTCCTGAGATCACAAATTGACTCGCCCATTTACGGGAATAGTGATAGTTCAATAGGTGTAAATATCATTAATGACAATGTGTAACTAAATGATAAGCTCGCATTCAAAGACCCCCTGCACACACTAACTTATTTATAGATCAAACGGTTCTGCACTGCATAAGTGATATTTATAACTTCTAATCACTTGCGGATTGACAGGGCGGCGGGAAAAAAACGTAGTCGTTTAAAATATTGAACCCAGCCTGGTCCAGTGCATGGAATTCTTTCAAATCAAACAGTTCGAACACTGATAAATTTCCAATCTGATATTTTATAATAATTCGAACACCCGGATCAGTTGTTGGAGTTGAAACGCTTGCTTTTCGGCCTGTTTCGCTATTCAGACAGGCTGTTTCCTGTAAATGCAGTATAGTATTGCATCATCGTTAAAGCTGATTGGTTGATCACGTCACGTGCCCCTCCATGGAACAGTTACAATCTGGTCATTATACCCGGTTTGCTCGCCTCATGGCGACCAAACCAATAATGCAATAACAGTTGAAAAAAAATCAGCTTGGTCTTCTGCTCTGAATCATGTTTTTTTTTTTTTGTTTTGGTTTTAAGGCCCTTTCAAGATTGTTTCACTCATATCGAGCAGATCATTAGTCAGAGGTGGGCGAAAACCGGAGTACCCGGAGAAAAACCACCTGACCTTCCGTTGCAGACATTGGCGTCTCACATGATCAAGAGTCAGCACTCTTAACCACTAGGCCACGGAAGCCCGTTTCTGAATCATGTACATGTACTTTCATTTCATGACTATTATATCTAAAGCATGATCTCACAATGTGCTAGTAACTTATCCTGTCCAGGAACAGTGAAGGGAACGGACTGGCCCAACATGACCTTAGCTGTTGACTGGGTATTGAAACAAAAACTGTATCAAAGAACCCTTTATTCTGTTTATTCTGTTGCAGTGTGTTGGAGTTTATCTGACTGAATATCAGGGAACTTTAATTTAGACTGGGCAAGAGTTTCTCCCTACTGTTTAATTGCTTCAGCCCTCGCTGACACTAGACTTTACTAGAATTTAATGATGCATCAAAATGAGCTAAGAATCTGCCTACATGTATAGCGCATCTTGCTTGGTTGAAGAAGAAAAAGAAAAAGAAGAAGAGAGATAGAGAGAGATAAAAAGAGAGAAATCCAGATAAAGTAGGGGCTAAATTGCCCTTTAGGAGACATTATAACTGTACTGGCGAAGAATGAAGTAACATTTATTTGTCTGTTTATTAATTTTGAGTTTGTTCGTTTCATTTGAGGTTTAACGTCCCCGTCAACACTGTAAATGTCATTTTGGAGACGTTGCTTCCAATTTTGTGGGACTTTTACCAGACGTTGAGATGAGATGACATCTCAAGCCCTGCCGCCGAATGAAACCAATAAGGTTTATAAGCATGAACGCTCCGATTCGCACCGCTTTGCCTGGGCAGGCTTAGATCCTCTAAGCGGTTTTCCAGTATTCGTGTGCGGGTCGGATTTAGCTCTGCGTGGGAGCATCGTGCAGCCCACCTATTTCTTCAAGCCCCGATGGGCGGGGGCCTTATTTATTTTAAGTATAATGGCCCATGGCGAGGCGGTTGAGACCAGTACCCACAATCTATCTTTTTTGCCGAAATAAGAAAAATAATGTGTACCCCTGTAAACCCCAGTTTTACTGTATACAAGAAAAACGCCAAAATGGCATTATGGACGGGTTTTTGAAAAAAGGTCAACCAAAAGGTAAAACGTAAAAAGGCAAACCGGGACGCGGACGCCCGCCCGCCCGACCGCCCGCCCGCACGGACATCGCTGTTCTAAAGGACGGAAGTTTTCCTTGAAAAAAAAAAAAAAAAAAAAAAACGTCCAAAACGTAGGGTCAAAATTATACCGGCGTGCTTGCCTGATGATAAAATGTATTCGCTAGATGGCAAACGTTGTACAAGCCATCTGATCTGGACCTACATTGTTTGCAAAGGTCGACATTGCCGTGTTCAACGGGATAAGGACTAACAAAGGACCGACTAGACTGGAACCAGTCCAAAAGTTTAACCAATATCTTCTCCTTGTTTAACCAATATCTTCTCCTTGTATTAGCAATGAATTTATATTTTTTCTCCTCTCTAATACTTTCTGATATCCAACCTTTTGGTGCTATGGGATGGAAGTCATTGCTTTTGAGCTGGGTTAAAATTAATAAGCATATTCTTATAAGTGAAATGATTAAATGAATGGACTGTTTCCAGTCTAAGGACCGACAGACGCACAGAACCGTAGCAAAACATTGTGTCTCCTCCCCTTTCAGGGGAAGGGGGCATAATAAAATAAATAAATAAATAAAAATAAACTGTAAATGAATAAAAAATGAACCTATGAATTCCGTCGTTGAGACTGATCTTGAAATCTTTTCCTAATCACTCTTTCCCTTCCTCTGATTCAAGAAGCGCTTCTGGTGAAACGGATGTGTGCACTTATACTCAAAATAAATAAATAGATAAATATAAACTTTACTTCTGTTATCGGCCCCCGCTCATCGGGGCTGGCTGCATGATGCTTCCATGCAGAGCTGAAACCGACCCGCACACGAGTACTGGTAAACTGCTTATAGGATCTAAGCCTGCCCAGGCAAAGCGTTCCGAGTCGGCCCGCCCATGCTTATAAACCCTATTGGTTTCATAATTGGGCGGCATGGCTTGAGATGTCATTTCATCTCAATGTCGGGTAAAAGTCCCTCAAAATTGGAAGCAACGTCTCCAAAATGACCTTTACAGTGTTGACGTTAGACCTCAAATCAAACAAAATTACTTCTGTTACTCAGAGATATTCTAAGCCAATGGCCCAATGCAGTGATAATGTCTCCCAAAGGGCAATTAAGCCACTATTTTCTTAAAGGCCGGCCCTAGCTATCAGTGGCATTCCAGTGAAATGGCCATTAATCTGACTTTAATATAATTTATGTTGTTGTACTGGTCAGCTGTAAGGTCTGGCGATTTGTTGATTTCTTACACAATGTTGCAATATGTAATTGATGTCAATGGCATGTACATGTACTTTGGACCCCAGGGGCATGATTGGCAGGATTTATGTAGGTGACCACTTGTCATTGCTACATGGTAAATATCTAAGCTCTGGGCCCTGTGGATTCAGAGAAGAAGATTTTTGAAGCTTTTTTCCATTATGAGTCTATGGGAGCTAAGGGGCCCCGGGGCATGGCCCTTTTGGACCCCAGGGGCATGATTGGCAGGATTTATGTAGGTGACCACTTGCCATTGCTACATGCTAAATATCTAAGCTCTGTGCCCTGTGGTTTCAGAGAAGAAGATTTTTGAAGTTTTTTTTTTCCCATTATGAGTCTATAGGAGCTAAGGGGCCCCAGGGCGTGGTCCTTTTGGACCCCAGGGGCATGATTGGCAGGAATTATGTAGGTGACCACTTGCCGTTGCTACCTGCTGAATATCTAAGCTCTGGGCCCTGTGGTTTCAGAGAAGAAGATTTTTTAAGCTTTTTTCCATTATGAGTCTATGGGAGCAAAGGGGCCCCGGCGCGTGGCCCATTTGGACCCCAGGGGCATGATTGGCAGGAATTACGTAGGTTACCAATTTACGTTGCTACATGCTACATATCTAAACTCTGGGCCCTGTGGTTTCAGAGGAGAAGATTTTTGAAGCTTTTTTTTCCATTATGAGTCTATGTGAGTTAAGGGACCCCGGGGCGTTGGCCATTTGGACCCTAGGGGCATGATTGGCAGGATTTATGCAGGTGACCACTTACCCTGGCTACATGCCAAATACCTCAGCTTTGGGCCCTGTGGTTTCAAAGAAGAAGATTTTTTAAGCTTTTTTCCATTATGAGTGTATAGGAGCTTAAGGGCCCTGGGGCGTGCCCGTTTGGACCCCAGGGGGCATGATTGGCAGGTATTATGTAGGTGACCACTTGCCGTTGCTATATGCTAAATATCTAAGCCCTGGGCCCTGTGGTTTCACAGAAGAAGATTTTTGAAGCTTTTTTCCATTATGAGTCTATAGGAGCTAAGGCGCCCCGGGGCGTGGCCCTTTTGGACCCTAGGGGCATGATTGACAGGTATTATGTAGGTGACTACTTGCCGTTGCTACATGCTAAATATCTAAGCCCTGGGCCCTGTGGTTTCACAGAAGAAGATTTTTGAAGCTTTTTTTCCATTATGAGTCTATAGGAGCTAAGGGCCCCGGGGCATGGCCCTTTTGGACCCTAGGGGCATGATTGGCAGGAATTATGTAGGTGACCACTTGCCGTTGCTATGTGCAAATATCTAAGCTCTGGGCGCTGTGGATTCAGAGAAGAAGATTTTTTAAGCTTTTTTCCATTATCAGTCTATGGGAGCAAAGGGGCCCCGGGGCGTGGCCCATTTGGAACCCAGGGGCATGATTGGCAGGAATTATGTAGGACACCAATTGCCGTTGCTACATGCTTATTATCTAAACTCTGGGCCCTGTGGTTTCAGAGAAGAAGATTTTTGAAGCTTTTTTCCATTATGAGTCTTTGGGAGCTAAGGGGCCCCGGGGCATGGCCCATTTGGACCCTAGGGGCATGATTGGCAGGATTTATGTAGGTGACCACTTGCCGTTGCTACATGCCAAAATACCTCAGCACTGGGTCCTGTGGTTTCAGAGAAGAAGATTTTTGAAGCTTTTTTCCATTATGAGTCTATAGCGGCGTGGCCCATTTGGACCCCAGAGGCATGATTGGCAGGAATTATGTAGGTGTACACTTGCCGTTGTGACATGCTTAATATCTAAGCTCTGGGCGCTGTGGTTTCCGAGAAGAAGATTTTTTAAGCTTTTTGTTCCATTATGAGTCTATGGGAGCGAAGGGGCCCGGGGCGTGGCCAATTTGGACCCCAGGGGCATGATTGGCAGGAATTATGTAGGTGACCACTGGCCGTTGCTACATGCTAAATATCTAAGCTCTGGGCCCTGTGGTTTCAGAGAAGAAGATTTTTGAAGCTTTTTTCCAGTATGAGTCTATGGGAGCTAAGGGGCCCCGGGGTTAGGCCAATTTTGGACCCCAGGGGCATGATTGGCAGGAATTATGTAGATGACCACTTGCCGTTGCTACATGCCAAATATCTCAGCTCTTGGCCCTTTGGTTTCAGGGAAGAAGATTTTTGAAGCTTTTTTCCATTATGAGTCTATAGGAGCTAAAGGGCTCCTGGGCGTGGCCCGTTTGGACCCCAGGGGCATGATTGGCAGGAATTATGTAGGTGACCACTTGCCGTTGCTACATGCTAAATATCTCAGCTCTGGGCCCTGTGGTTTCTGATTTTTTAAGCTGTTTTTTCCATTATGAGTCTATGGGAGCTAAGGGGCCCGGGGTGTGGCCAATTTGGATCCCAGGGGCATGATTGACAGGAATTATGTAGCTGACCACTTGCTGTTGCTACATGCCAAATATCTCAGCTCTGGGCCCTGTGGTTTCAGAGAAGAAGATTTTTTAAGCTTTTTTTTCCATTATGAGTCTATGGAAACTAAGAGGCCCCGGGGCATGGCCAATTTGGACCCTACGGGCATGATTGGCAGGATTTATGTAGGTGACCACTTGCCGTTGCTACATGCCAAATACCTCAGCACTGGGCCCTGTGGTTTCAGAGAAGAAGATTTTTGAAGCTTTTTTCCAGTATGAGTCCATAGGAGTTAAAGGGCCCCGGGGCGTGGCCCGTTTGGACCCAAGGGGCATGATTGGCAGGATTTATGTAGGTGTACACTTGCCGTTGCGACATGCTAAATATCTAAGCTCTGGGCGCTTGGTTTCCGAGGAGAAGATTTTTTAAGCTTTTTGTTCCATTATGAGTCTATGGGAGCGAAGGGTCCCCGGGGCGTGGCCAATTTGGAACCCAGGGGCATGATTGGCAGGAATTATGTAGGTGACCACTTGCCGTTGCTACATGCTAAATATCAAAGCTCTGGGCCCTGTGGTTTCAGAGAAGAAGATTTTTGAAGCTTTTTTTTCCATTATGAGTCTATGGGAGCTAAGAGGCCCCGGGGCATGGCCAATTTGGACCCTACGGGCATGATTGGCAGGAATTATGTAGATGTCCACTTGCCGTTGCTACATGCCAAATATCTCAGCTCTGGGCCCTTTGGTTTCAGAGAAGAAGATTTTTGAAGCTTTTTTCCATTATGAGTCTATAGGAGCTAAAGGGCCCCTGGGCGTGGCCCGTTTGGACCCCAGGGGCATGATTGGCAGGAATTATGTAGGTGACTACTTGCCGTTGCTACATGCTAAATATCTAAGCTCTGGGCCCTGTGGTGTCTGAGAAGAAGTTTTTTGAAGCTTTTTTTTCAATTATGAGTCTATCCGAGCGAAGGGGCCCCCGGGCGTGGCCAATTTGGACCCCAGGGGCATGATTGGCAGGAATTATGTAGGTGACCACTGGCCGTTAATACATGCTCAATATCTAAGCTCTGGGCCCTGTGGTTTCAGAGAAGATATTTTATTTTTTTCCCATTGTAAGTCTATGGGAGCTATATGTTGCCATGGCAACCAGAATTCTAATCTGATCAGCCCAAAAACCTTATGCAGCCTTTCCCCCTACATGATGATGCTTCTCATGAAATTTGATCAAGATTGACCGTGGGGTATTAGAGATATCCTTATTTGAAATTGTTTACGGACGCACGCACGGACGCACGCACGCACGCACGACGGACAAAAAGTGATCACAAAAGCTCACCTTGTCACTACGTGACAGGTGAGCTAAAAAGGCAACTTGAATATTCCATTTTTTCTTTTTAAAATTTCTTTTTTTTGGGGGGCCAAAAAATGACAATGTATTTGAATAGGTGTGTTTCGAAATACGGTAAAAATGGTAGACTACGGTAGGTGACCAATTAGTTCGAACACCCTAGCAGTTCGAACACCCAAAATTATTTCGAATCTGTGGCTGAAAACTTTCTCATTTAATTCGAACTCCCAAATTTTTCAGAAATCAGAATTTTTAATACTTTGAACACACAAAAAATGCCGAAAAATGCATCCAGAACAAGCATTTCGGACCGTTCCCGGGTTTATCATTACAACATCGTACTGGTCGTATATGAGCTAGCGCACGAAAAAAAAAGAAAACTTAGCATGAAATATGTGCGACTTCCAAAGACTCGGATTAACATGCACGAGTGAGGCAAATGGTTTTCGCTTCTCTCACTTGGATAGCCCTGTGGTAATGGAAGGTTCATACCCTCACCGAGTACTGATCAGATGTGAGAAACGCAGGCAGCAAGTGCTTAGATCAACCTTGATGAGCCACAGGAGTTTCGCTTATTTATGTTGTGAAATTCCATCGTCTGCATCAGGATCATGCGATCAGCGAAGACTCTAATCGGATTGCATGAGTACGCTAAAATGTGTCTTCGCTGGTTTCTCAACGACCTGCAAACACTGAACATGCGCACCCACTACCGGTATGTAAGGCAAAGGGTTTCACTTAGCCTTGTGACTTCGTAAGATTTAATGGTTCAGTAAAGACTGATCACATTGCATCAATGTGCAGGCTGATCTTAGTCGTTGATGTAGCATTGTGGCCTACAAAGGCTTGGATCACCATGCATATGCAAGTGTTTTCGCTTTGCTCTCAGACTCTTTGGAGCGTAGCTTCCACTTTCATTATTATTTGTGTGACAGTGTTACCCTTTTTCCCTGTGCTGTGGCATTTGATTCAATGCCTCTTTGATAGCAGAAGCGCCCCTTTAAATATTAATTGAGAGTTTCCCGCCCTTTTCCACAGAACGTCTTTTAGCACGTGCGCGTGAAATTCATGGTTGTTGCATGCAAAAAGGTAGTTTTATTCAGGTTACCTGTTGGGTTACCATGGTTTCTGAGGAGCAAGTGAAGATGCCCATTTATTTCACGGTGACAAGGTTTTATTGGAAGTAATTTCGGGGAACATGATTAAGAAAATAAGTCATATGCGATGGGCGAAGACTCAGGGCAGCCTGCACATGCATGCAGTTTGAACAGTCTTCGTTGTTCTTATGTGCCTACCATGGCATCTGTGCTAATCAAAGAACAACAGGTGAAAACTATGGCCACATTGGCTAGATGCGCAGGCTGAACTGGTCCTTCGTTTGAAACGTTTTTTTTTTCGCCGTGCGCCGGCTTAAAACGAATGTGTACATTTAACCGGCCAAATCTGCTTGCGACATTACAAACACATTCTAAGCTACCAAGTGCAAGGATCATTCTGTTCAGATCTCCTATCTAGAGTAAAACACTTATTGCGCATGTGCGTACAGAAAAGACTGATAAGTCTGCGCAGTTGTGCAATCGGGATTGTGTCTTCAATGTTCAAGAGGTTTGAAACGTTTCATCGCGCACAAAGTGAAGATCGCACATGCACATGTTAACAGTGTGTATAATGTTCGCATTTTCTTTTTTCTTGTTACTTGCCTATCTAAATAACATGATGGTTTTGCATCCGCAGTCTAATCAGTCTTCAGCGGAGTACTTCGATGGACAGTCCCCGGCTTACGCTGATTTGAGACAGCTTATGAGTAAGCAGAAAACACACAAACAAGGCTGCGCAGTCTCGCCTGAGGCTTCACTATGCGCTTAAACAATATAGGTGTGTGTGTGTGTGGGGGGGGGGGGGTGGGGGGGATGAAGTATCTATGCGCCTAGCTCCACTGGGTAGCTGCACGTGCGGGTTTCAACATCACATCCCATATATACATGTAGCTGGACTTTGTCTGCTGCTGTGTAGCCGGAACAAAAAAAAATATATAACAGACTATCTGGAAATTCTTTGAAAAATATATGGGCTTCTCTTAAGAAAAGAATTTGCTCCAAACAAATCAATTTCTGTTATTCCTGAGATCACAAATTGACTCGCCCATTTACGGGAATAGTGATAGTTCAATAGGTGTAAATATCATTAATGACAATGTGTAACTACATGATAAGCTCGCATTCAAAGACCCCCTGCACACACTAACTTATTTATAGATCAAACGGTTCTGCACTGCATAAGTGATATTTATAACTTCTAATCACTTGCGGATTGACAGGGCGGCGGGAAAAAAACGTAGTCGTTTAAAATATTGAACCCAGCCTGGTCCAGTGCATGGAATTCTTTCAAATCAAACAGTTCGAACACTGATAAATTTCCAATCTGATATTTTATAATAATTCGAACACCCGGATCAGTTGTTGGAGTTGAAACGCTTGCTTTTCGGCCTGTTTCGCTATTCAGACAGGCTGTTTCCTGTAAATGCAGTATAGTATTGCATCATCGTTAAAGCTGATTGGTTGATCACGTCACGTGCCCCTCCATGGAACAGTTACAATCTGGTCATTATACCCGGTTTGCTCGCCTCATGGCGACCAAACCAATAATGCAATAACAGTTGAAAAAAAATCAGCTTGGTCTTCTGCTCTGAATCATGTTTTTTTTTTGTTTTGGTTTTAAGGCCCTTTCAAGATTGTTTCACTCATATCGAGCAGATCATTAGTCAGAGGTGGGCGAAAACCGGAGTACCCGGAGAAAAACCACCTGACCTTCCGTTGCAGACATTGGCGTCTCACATGATCAAGAGTCAGCACTCTTAACCACTAGGCCACGGAAGCCCGTTTCTGAATCATGTACATGTACTTTCATTTCATGACTATTATATCTAAAGCATGATCTCACAATGTGCTAGTAACTTATCCTGTCCAGGAACAGTGAAGGGAACGGACTGGCCCAACATGACCTTAGCTGTTGACTGGGTATTGAAACAAAAACTGTATCAAAGAACCCTTTATTCTGTTTATTCTGTTGCAGTGTGTTGGAGTTTATCTGACTGAATATCAGGGAACTTTAATTTAGACTGGGCAAGAGTTTCTCCCTACTGTTTAATTGCTTCAGCCCTCGCTGACACTAGACTTTACCAGAATTTAATGATGCATCAAAATGAGCTAAGAATCTGCCTACATGTATAGCGCATCTTGCTTGGTTGAAGAAGAAGAAGAAAAAGAAGAAGAGAGATAGAGAGAGATAAAAAGAGAGAAATCCAGATAAAGTAGGGGCTAAATTGCCCTTTAGGAGACATTATAACTGTACTGGCGAAGAATGAAGTAAAATTTATTTGTCTGTTTATTAATTTTGAGTTTGTTCGTTTCATTTGAGGTTTAACGTCCCCGTCAACACTGTAAATGTCATTTTGGAGACGTTGCTTCCAATTTTGTGGGACTTTTACCAGACGTTGAGATGAGATGACATCTCAAGCCCTGCCGCCGAATGAAACCAATAAGGTTTATAAGCATGAACGCTCCGATTCGCACCGCTTTGCCTGGGCAGGCTTAGATCCTCTAAGCGGTTTTCCAGTATTCGTGTGCGGGTCGGATTTAGCTCTGCGTGGGAGCATCGTGCAGCCCACCTATTTCTTCAAGCCCCGATGGGCGGGGGCCTTATTTATTTTAAGTATAATGGCCCATGGCGAGGCGGTTGAGACCAGTACCCACAATCTATCTTTTTTGCCGAAATAAGAAAAATAATGTGTACCCCTGTAAACCCCAGTTTTACTGTATACAAGAAAAACGCCAAAATGGCATTATGGACGGGTTTTTGAAAAAAGGTCAACCAAAAGGTAAAACGTAAAAAGGCAAACCGGGACGCGGACGCCCGCCCGCCCGACCGCCCGCCCGCACGGACATCGCTGTTCTAAAGGACGGAAGTTTTCCTTGAAAAAAAAAAAAAAAAAAAAAACGTCCAAAACGTAGGGTCAAAATTATACCGGCGTGCTTGCCTGATGATAAAATGTATTCGCTAGATGGCAAACGTTGTACAAGCCATCTGATCTGGACCTACATTGTTTGCAAAGGTCGACATTGCCGTGTTCAACGGGATAAGGACTAACAAAGGACCGACTAGACTGGAACCAGTCCAAAAGTTTAACCAATATCTTCTCCTTGTTTAACCAATATCTTCTCCTTGTATTAGCAATGAATTTATATTTTTTCTCCTCTCTAATACTTTCTGATCTCCAACCTTTTGGTGCTATGGGATGGAAGTCATTGCTTTTGAGCTGGGTTAAAATTAATAAGCATATTCTTATAAGTGAAATGATTAAATGAATGGACTGTTTCCAGTCTAAGGACCGACAGACGCACAGAACCGTAGCAAAACATTGTGTCTCCTCCCCTTTCAGGGGAAGGGGGCATAATAAAATAAATAAATAAATAAAAATAAACTGTAAATGAATAAAAAATGAACCTATGAATTCCGTCGTTGAGACTGATCTTGAAATCTTTTCCTAATCACTCTTTCCCTTCCTCTGATTCAAGAAGCGCTTCTGGTGAAACGGATGTGTGCACTTATACTCAAAATAAATAAATAGATAAATATAAACTTTACTTCTGTTATCGGCCCCCGCTCATCGGGGCTGGCTGCATGATGCTTCCATGCAGAGCTGAAACCGACCCGCACACGAGTACTGGTAAACTGCTTATAGGATCTAAGCCTGCCCAGGCAAAGCGTTCCGAGTCGGCCCGCCCATGCTTATAAACCCTATTGGTTTCATAATTGGGCGGCATGGCTTGAGATGTCATTTCATCTCAATGTCGGGTAAAAGTCCCTCAAAATTGGAAGCAACGTCTCCAAAATGACCTTTACAGTGTTGACGTTAGACCTCAAATCAAACAAAATTACTTCTGTTACTCAGAGATATTCTAAGCCAATGGCCCAATGCAGTGATAATGTCTCCCAAAGGGCAATTAAGCCACTATTTTCTTAAAGGCCGGCCCTAGCTATCAGTGGCATTCCAGTGAAATGGCCATTAATCTAACTTTAATATAATTTATGTTGTTGTACTGGTCAGCTGTAAGGTCTGGCGATTTGTTGATTTCTTACACAATGTTGCAATATGTAATTGATGTCAATGGCATGTACATGTACTTTGGTTTGGGTTTTACGGCCCTTTCACCATTATATCATATTGAGCCGATCGTTAAACAGAGGTAGGCGAAAACCGGAATGCCCGGAGAAATACCACCTGACCTTCCGTTGCAGAACTTGGCGTCTTATATGTGGCCCCAGCGAGGCTAGAAACCACGGCGGTGAAAGACCTACTGACTGAGTTAGCGAGGTATGCACAAGATAGCCTGCTCCAAACAAAACGAATAATACTTTTTTATACGTACATGTCTGGGCAAACAATGCAGAGGACATTTGTCGCCTATTCAAATATATTGGTAAAATTTTAGCACCAAAATAAATAAATAAATAAATAAATAAATAAATAAAACTAAACTTTTCAGGTAACAATCCTGATATTTTTCAGGTTTCTGCTCGAAACGAAGACAGCGGGCAATCGATAGAATCGCCTCTGCGAGTCTGTTTTTATGACTACCCATAATCTATGTTTTTCAGATAAAAATCCTGATATTTTTCATGTTTCCGTTCAAACCACAGACTGTGGATACTCGAAAGAATCGCCTCGGTGAGGCTGTTTTTACGATTATCCACACTCTATGTTTCTGAGCAGAAAAAGAAAAATAATGCTTATCCCAGTCAACTCCAGTTTAACTATTTCAAAATGGGGTTTAAGGGGTCAGAATTATATATAATTATGTATTTTTCGAGGGGAAAAAAATAAAATAATAAAAAAAGTTTCTCCCACCTACTGACCAAAATTTTTTTCAGCATGCATTACGCAAACACGTCTATACAATTGCATTGCCACCTTTATCGCCGAAAAAAAATGAAAAATTTAAGATGAAAAATTGTGATATTTTTCTTAATTCTGCTCAAAATATAGATTGTCGGCACTCGTTAGAACCGCCTCATCGAGGCGGTTCTAACGAGTACCCACAATCTATATTTTAGAGCAGAAATAAGATAAATAAGGTATACCCCGAAAACCCCAGTTTTTCTATATAAAAGTGGGGTTCAAGGGGGTCAAAATTATATAGGCGTGTTTTCGTGATGGATAGTAGAATTTACGCCTAGGTGAAGGTATCAAACACTTGTTCTTAAATATCGAGGCGACTGCGTATTTGTGATTGTCGTATTTCAAATCCGCAAAACGCGTTTTGTCACACACTCAATGCGTATTGTTTTTGAATAAGTGCATCTGCGTCAGCATGCATACGCAGTGCGTATTGTTTACCGATACGCTCAATGCGTCTGCATGATTAAAACTTCGCAATACGCGCAATGCGTATTCGTTTCATATACGCACGATGCTTTTGCACACGTAAACTTTGTCACACACGTATTTGCGTATTTCTGTTTATTTTGGCGACTTTTTGCTGTGATATGCCCTGTTTTACTCTTACAGTATCATGTTAATACCAGAATTAAAGAGTGAATGAGCGAGTGAATGAGCGAGTGCGTGAGTGAGTGAGTACTGTTTAGGTTTCCATTATGGTCTGGTCGCTTAATGTTTGTGTTTCTTTCCCTTTGGTGTCTTTGATGGGTGGAGTAAGTTAACTGTATCGATTCCTGATCTTTGTTTTACTTCTACTTTGATGTTCACTCTTACAAAATACAGACTTTTTGTGAATTTTCTCTATTTTGTTATCTGACTTTAATCGCTAAACTAAACCATCTGTCTCCTTTTGACTGTCAGAATGGGTATTTTATTACCAGAGCTGGCAAAAATCTGGAAACACTCAAAAGAAGTTGCTAAAGCTAAGGACAATACAGATGGCTTTTAACTATACAGAGGAAAATAAAAGAAACAGGTTTGAGTGGGTGAGTGAGTGAGTGAGTGTGTGAGCACGCGAGCAAGCAAGTGAGTAGGTAAGTAAGCAAGTGATCTTGCAGGCACACAACACTGACTCAACTTTGATTCAGCGTTGAAACAATGTTTTAAACGTTGTTTCAACGTTGATTCAATAGCAGGTAGGTCAGTAAATAAGGTAAAGTAAGAATGTTTATAAGTAACTAAGAGGTTTTAGTAATGAGGAAAAATCACAAATAAATAAAAGAAAAAATAAATAAATAAATATTTTTTCCCCATTTTGAACAGAATGGGATGTCCCATACCGCATTCAGAAGGGTGCATTTAAGAGTTAAGGGGTACCAGGCTGATTAGAATTTAATCATTGTTAAAATTTGGTTGAACTTTCAAGCAAACAGTGAAGGCCCTGCTCAGACGTCTTGTTCTGCATTATCTGATACGGGTCTGCACTGTTTGCAACGAGTGATAAGTTGTTTCCTTATTCCTTTTTAGCTCGTCTGTTTTTTGAAAAAAAAAAAACTTTCGAGCTATTGTCATCACTCCGGCGTCTGCGTTGTCGTTGTCGTATGGCGTCTGGCGTCGTCGTTCCAAAAAAAATCTTAACCTTGGCTATAACTTAAAAAGTATTAGACCTAGCCTCATGAAACTTCATACACACACTCATCATCACAAGAGCTACATTTTGACCAAGGACCATAACAACATTGTTGATTTTGGCTGAATTATCTCCCCTTTTCCAATTTTTTTCTGAAACACATTTTTTGCTCTCATTTTAATACTATTCACAACAGAGCCTTCAAACTTCACATGACTGTTCCTTTTCAGTGATACCACACTTTTTGATCTGTGACCTTGACCTTTGAACTTTGACCTATTTTTCGAAAATTTAACCGAAAACCTTAACCTTGACCATATTTCCAAAAGTATTTGGCCTACCTTCATGAAACTTCATACACATACTCACCCTCACAAGAGCTACATTCCCTACAAGTTTTATAACTCCATCTTGCAATTTGATTGCTCTTGTTTGACTTAGAACTTTGGTTTTCTAAAAGAAACTGCAGACGAGCGTTGGCACCCGCATGCGGTGCTCTTGTTCCTTATTCCTTTGTCCTTATTCCAGATTTATTTTTTCAACCTGAATTTTTATAAAGGGTCATATCAGGAAAGGTCTATTTTTGGCCCCATCAAAATATGTCGACTTTACGCTTCGGCTCCGACTTTACGTAAATATGCCCACAAAAAGACTTGGTAAGATTTCAACTAGCATAGAATCGACTATTCAGTTATCATACACAATATCAATCCAAAACTCGCCCGCCTATCGTGGCTTGGAGAAATATATTGAGCTGAATGGTGCTTCCACGTAGAGCCGAAACTGAGGACACATGAGTAAGCCGCTGTGGGTTCAAGCCTGGTTGGGGTCACGTGTGAGACGCTAAGTTCTGCGTGGTTTTTCTCCGGGCACTCCGGTTTTTGTCAACCTCTGATTATCGCTTGGCTCAACTGAATAAATGAAATAATCTTGGAAGGGCCGTAAAACCACACTATTACGATAACACAGCCGTGACATATAGTGCATTTTTTTCACATCACCAAAATGGCTACTTTTCTGATGAAAATCCATGATATTTTTCTTATTTATACTCCAAGCTTAGGTTGCGGGTGCTCGTTAGAACCGCCTCATTGAGGCGGTACTAACGAGTACCCACAAACTGTATACACCCGTAAACCCCAGTTTTCTCTATATAAAGTGGGGTTTAGGGGGGGGGGCGTTCATTTCACAGACTTGTTCTACTGATGAAAACCAAAAAAAATTGAGCAGGCTGGTCAATGGAAACTAAATAATGTTCAACTCTGCTACAATCTGGAAAACTAATTATACTCTGCTTTTTCTAGAATTTTATCTCCTTCCTACAACCAGTGTACCTTTTTCTAGAATTTAATCAGATAGTCTGACATATTATCTGATTTATAGTCTTTTGCTAGGATCTGTTTGTTTTAATTGTTGGAGCTAGAAAGATCAAAGCCACTCAAATTGAGGAAACTTTGGTCACATTTTTGCTGGAGTGTGTTGCCAGAGTGTTTGGCAAGCAAGTTTTTCATGAAAAGGATAGCATTACAAGTGATGTGTGTAGTACTTTGGACACTTTTCAAATGCGCCACAGTATCTATTTAGTATGATAAAGACATTTATTCAGATAAAATATGAAGATCATAATAGCCAATGAGTAAGTGGGTAGCTTGTTTTCAGGGATAAAATATATCATTTCATATGATGTGTTTAGCGCTGTGAACAAATTCCAAATGAACCGTATTTTATAAGCACCTGTTTTATTCACAGTATATCATGTGGATACTTGAGTGAATTAGAACGTGAGCGGGTGATTAGCAAGCTTGATTTCGTGGAAACAAGAAAAGTTTATCTGACGAGTGTTGCACTGTGGACACAATCGAAATGTGCCACACTATATTGACCTTTTAAATGAATGCGCCAATATCCATTTAGTATGTTATTCATATGATATTGTATATATGAGTGAGTGAGTGAGTGAGTGAGTGAGTGAGTGAGTGAGTGAGTGAGAATATCAGTTTATCGGGTGAGTGTAGCACTGTCATCGCCTTTCAAACGAAGCACACTATATTATGACCTGTTTAACTCATATATCAAGAGAATACTTTTAGCTAGGAAGTTAGCGAGTTAGTCAATCAGCGAGTGAGTGAAAAAGGGAATGATTAGTGAGTGATGGACCTGGCGAGGCAATTGAGTGAATGAGTGAGTAGCAAGAGGCCACGGCAGATTATGACTTGTCCATTTCACATTATATTATGTGAATACTTGTGTAAGCGATTGAGTGAGTGTGTGAGTAGCTAAGTTATTTTCATGGAAACAAAGAATATCATTTTATCTGAAGTGTGAGGCACTGTGGACAACTTTGTGAGCCAAATTATATAGGGGCCTGTTTAATTGATAATATATCATGAAAAAACACTTAAGTGAACACCTAAGTGAATGCATATGTGACAGGCAAGCTTGTTTCCATGGAGACAAACTATCTCAATTAATCAGACGAGTGTAGCACTGTGGACAACTTCGAAATGTGCCATATTATATTATTGCATGTATACATATGGTATCATTGTGGTACTCGAATGAATGAGTGTATGAGTAAGAAGGGCATTTGAGTGAATGACTTTGTGGCAAGCATGTCTTCATGGAAACAAAATGAGTAGGTGAGTGGCAAGCTTGTTTTCATGGAAACAAAGTACATCATTTTGTCTGATGTGTGTAGCACTGTGGACACCATCTAAATGTGCAATGTTATATAATGAAAAATTTAATTCATATGATATCATGTAAATACTGAGTAAGTGCGCGATTGAGAGAATAAGGTGTTTGAGTAAATGGCTATTTGTCAAGCATGTCTTCATGAAAACACTATCTGATATGTGGAACGCTGTGGAGTGAATATACATAGACAGTATGATTTCATTGCTATCATTTCACCTGATACGTGCAGTAGTGTTGACACCTTTAAAAAGTACCACATTATCTATTCAGTACCACATGCCCCGTTTTATTCAAACAGTATTATGTACAAACTTGAGTGAGTCAGTGAAGGAACGGGTGCGCGAGTGTGTGAGTGAGACTGACACTGCATGAGTGTGTGGCAAGCACGTTTCCATGGAAAAAACTGATATCATTTCAATAGATGTGTGAAATACTGTGGACACTTTTCAAATGCGCCACAGTTTTTTTTTGTTTTTTTTTTTGTTCATTTGCTGAGATAGTGTGTGACTGAGTGACTGACTTGCTAGCTTGTTTTCATGTAGCCAAACATATGTGACAAATTCGAAATGAGCCGCATTATATAAAGACCTGTTTACTTCATGGTATATCATGTGAATACTTGGGTGCATGAGAACATGAATGGGTGACTGTGTGGCAAGCTTGGATAGATTCGAAACTTTCTACAACATGGCTACCACCCTGCCAGCACAAAAACAGCGGGGCAACGTCGGGCAAATAGCTATTCGACGTTGCCACGTCGTATCGCTATCGGCCCGACGTTGGCCCGACATTCTTTGCTGACTGGCTTGTAAGCTTTGATAAATAGTTACAAAAAGAATTAGAAGCCTCCGTGGTGTAGTGGTTATGCTGGTCGCCTGAAAAACCAGGGGTCGCAGGATCGATCCCGGGCTTCGCCAGGTTTTCGGTTGAATTTTTAAACCGAGGTCCCGTCTCCGTATGACCTTAGCTGTTGGTGGGACGTAAAACTCTAACACTCACATAGATAAAATTATTCACGTGTCTTGTTAAGTTATCTCGATCGATCTAAAAGTAATGCGAAGCGTTCCTATCTTTCTATAGTGGCGAGGGAAAGCGTGCGCATGCGTTCGTGTATGTTTGCCTGCGTGTGTATGCGTGTGTGTGTCTTCAGCCAACGCCCATCGGGGCTTGAAGAAATATATTGGCTGCATAATGCTTCCACGCAGAGCTGAATCCGACACACACACGAGTACTGGTAAACCACTTAGAGGATCTAAGCCTGCCCAGGCAAAGCGGTGTGAGTGAAGGACCGTCCATGCTTATAAACTCTATTGGTTTCATTGGGCGACAGGACTTGAGATGTCATTACATCTCAATGTCGGGTAAATGTCCAACAAAATTGGAAGCAACGTCTCGAAAATGACCTTTTTGGTGTTGAAAGGGACGTTAAACCGTGAATCAAACAAACAAACGCTTGCCTGTGTTGGAATGCACAAACTATGGTTCTTATGGTATTGAAACGGCATTCAGCACATGCGCAACTGTTAAATGTACGAAACTTGAAGGCGTCTGATTAAGGTGTTAGAATATGTTCGAATAACCTCGATACGACAGTTCTGTGGCGGATTTAGATGGGGTTCTTAATGTCGTTCGAACCAATCTTTGTGCCAAAATTATTGCTCAGCAGGTACGTAACGTCTAAGCAACGTCACATCAACGTCAACGTTTCCCACAGGTCGTGTGCCCGCTGGGTGTATGTGTGTATGTGTGTGTGTGTCTCTGTGTTGGGGGTGATTTTGAACCTTTTAACCCAACATATACCTAGTTGAACAGTGTAGAAATCATAAATCACAATGCCATTGCGTGGTGTGTGGCTGTGTATTTTCCACGTACAATATATCAGTTAGTAGCGAATCAGAATCAGGTGAAACGATTATCTCGTTACAGATCATTTAAACAGAAAATACCTAGCCAGCTAATACGAGCAACATTCTACTGAACAGGTAAACACAGCTGTTTCTCATAAATAATTACGTGGGGGTAAACTCCAGTCTACTCCAGATAAAGAATGAAGAGTAAAATTGCAGCAGCTGAGTGAGTTATGATTGCATGTCAGCCGCTATTACATCGTAGGATGCTCATAGCATCAAACCAAGAAAAAAAGAATATCTCTGCAATGATTTCCAAAATATCCTAACAGATTAAAGGTATTTAGAGCTAGACTTGCCAAAGTCCCTATATTTACATTTTTATTCATTTTTTTACATTTTTTTATATCAAATGAAAGTCCCTATAAACTAATAAAATATGTAAAAGTCTCTTTAGTCTTCATCTCTGAATTGTTAATTTCACAATTTTCAAACAAGATTGTATTGGTATTTTTTTTTTTTTTTTTGTATTAATTCTACAATGGACACTTAATTTAAACAGACTTGGGCAAGTCTAATTTAGAGCTTGCATGATTTCATATAAAATGCATGTTCTTCTACATTAGGCTTTCTGTCATAAATGGTTTTGCTGTAATCTTGTTCCAAAGACAGTACATACCATCGGACTCGAGACGCTTAAACAACATTGCCACACCGTCACTGCAACGGAAGGACATTGCATCGATGCTCATACGATGTTGCTTATTCACTGTGTGCCTGCTGGGTATCAGTCATCAATGTCGATGCAATGTTTCTTTACTATTGCATGTCAGGCCTCATACAGGCCTCACAGTTTTCAGCCATTTGCAGGATTTCAGGCTTTTAAAGGTTGATTTTGTTTTCTTGATTTCAGAATTTTAGATTTTGGGTTTTCCTCCTTTGACTTATACTGCTGAATTAATTTATTTAACCACGTCCATTTTTGACTATCAGCCAAGAAAATTACTTGATACTATGCAGTCAGTCCGTTCACAAACTGCATTACATTGTAGATCCTGATCAGATGGATTCTTCAGAAGCCATCTGCATCACAAACAGTGTAGATTCAGTAGCCAGCTGATCTGGATCAACACTGGTTGCAAAGGTTGAAGAGGTAAAGGGTTAAGTCTGCAAATCAGGCATTTTCGGCATGGAAGGGCTAGGCCAGTATCAAGCTTGATACCGTTAACAGAAAGGCATTATGAAAGCTCAAATGTATAATTTTTCCAGTTTTGTGAACGATGAGATATGTGGTCAAAACTCTGTTCTTTCCACTCTGTCCCCGACTGCAATTAAACATAGTCCTCCACTTATCGCAGGTCATGTGCATGTTGGTCTCTAAAATACTTATAGCCTTCCAAAGACTTACAGGCCGGCCTCGGTAGCTCAGTCGGATGTACGCCTGACTGTTGATCAGGAGGACGCGGGTTCGACACCTGCCGGTGTCGGCAACATTCTTTCGTGGAGATTAATAATGAAATCTTTTCTACGGTCATACTTTCCCTTCCGCTGATTCAAGAAAGACAGTTGTCAGTTTCTGGCGAAAGAATGTTCACTGTACTGGCTAACCGCTTACGTATAAGCCTGCCCAGGAAAAGTGTGGATAGGTAAACTGATTGGATAAAAAATAACCTAAATAGTGTTGACTGGGCCATTAAACTCCAATTCAAACAAATCCAAAGCCTTGCAAGATGTTGTTTGTTTTGAGGTTTTACATCCCTGTGAACACTATTTAGGTCATTTTGAGACTTAATTACTTCCAATTGAGATGAAATGACATCTCAAGTTCCTCTACCCGAGCAAGCCAATATGATTTATGCAGCGGCCGTAAAGTCTCCCTGTCCATCATCATAGTGTGGTGGTTATTTTCTTGCCCTTTGGGACCATTGGTTCCATTTTGAATTTTGAAAATATCTGAGGATCACTTATAAGGTCTAACTGACCGAAACTAGCTAGTCTGGCCCAGAAATTCTTGCATGTTGTATAATTTTCAGTTCTGTTGTGTGCACTCCTTTCTTCCAAACAATAACCAATTATATGTGGGGACGGTCCGACTCGCATCACTTGGCCTGGGCAGACTCAGACTTAAGCGGTTTACCACTACTTGTGTGATTTCGGTTTCAGGTCTGCGTGAAAGCACCATCCAGCCGAATCTATTTATCTAAGTCCAGATAAGCGGGAGCCCCTTGTAAGATTTGAATTTATTTAATCTTCTACCGTTAGCAAAATAGCTATATGTCAGGACAGCCAATGTCTGGCAAAAGTTTCCGATTGCTCAGCCATTGTGTTCTATTTAAATATTCAATGTTCACCATTTCTTACACTTAACCCATTGCAAACTAGTGGACTCTTCCATTGCTAAATGTTGGACAGCCTCATTTGTCATTTAAGGGGTGTAAGGCCTATTTTTTCGTTCTTACTCTATTTGACCGAAAATTATGTTAGCAAATAGTGCAGGCCCTGATCAGACGCCCTGTTCTGCAGCATGTGATCTGGGTCTGCACTGTTTGCTAGGATACCCTTTTCCTACATGTAATGGGTTAGGAGCTCTGCCAGATAGCTAGGTCCTCATGCATAGTCTGATTTTGTCATTATGTAATGAGAACCAAAACATAATATAATATGTCAATAATATCTACTAGTAACAATTGAATTTAAACAAAAATCTACACCATCAACAATGCTTGAATATCATTTATATAAAAATGAGTTTGATTCTTAATGTAACACATTAATTTTGACAGAAAAAACTGCTGTTTTATGTAAACTCTAAAGGCCAGTTTACACGACAAGATTAGTCTTATATGATTAGTCTTACAAGACAAATCTTGCCATGTAAACCCTGCTATTACACAGTCTTTGGAGTCATGTATGACAGTCATGGCAGATAGAACATGTTCTATTTGGCAAGACTAGTCATGCCATTTCAGCCAATCAGAGCAAAGGTGACTGAGGCTAATTACTTCCACATGAAATTTTAGAGTCAAGGCTAAACACTCCATTGATAAATTGCCCTGCATATAGAGGTGTGAAAAAAATAAAGCAAATATGCCATGTAGTAGCCATCTGATCATGATCTGCACTGTCGGGCAGATTGTGAACTTAATGAATGCATAACATGAAGTAATTTGATGGTAAGATATTAAAAAACTAGGTGTGGCTAAATTAAGATATTCAGCCAGATAAAAGTCTTCTCAGACTGACAACTGCACTTGCAATTATTGTCATACATAAAGGAATCGCAAGATTTTTTTCCTCCATTGTTCATTCCTTGATATAAGGCGGGAAAATAAAATCATGCAAGATTTGTCATGATGTGTAAACGTACAAAACCTTTCGGGAGAAAATCATGCATGACAAATCATGAAAGACTGAACTTATCGTGTGAAAGGGCCTTTAAGGCTTATCATTGCTTTGTTTACATTTACTACCCCCAGCCCATCAGCTGATTGCCAGTGCAAGGCAGCTGTGCTATTAATAGAAGCACAGAATATTGTCTATAGGCAGACACCAAGACGCTCAGATATTTACTCTGATTTTAATATCAATGTTGTCGTCGTGCTCACAGCTTCATAACTGCGGAGTATTTGAGCTCTCCTGTCACGTAGTGACGAGGTGAGCTTTTGGGCTCACTTTTTGTCCGTCGTCCGTCCGTAAATAACTTCTTCAAACGACTTCTCCTTCTAAACCACTGAACGGATTTTGACCAATCTTAGGAATGATCCTAAAGTGGTCCCCTTTCAAAGTTGTTCCAACGGTTCCGGTCCGTTGCACATCTAGTCACAGGAACCACAGTTTTTTACTGAAAACTTAAAAAATAAATCGTCTCCGAACCGCGGGGCCAAGGTCTTTGATAGTTTGTTAATTCTGACAAAGATTGTTAAATAAAAGCCCTGGGGCCAAAAATGCTCACCCGTTTTACATAAATTGATATAGGGAAAACCCTTAAAAATAGTCATGTCTGAAACCAGAAGGCCCAGGTGTTTTATTTGTGGTATGAAGTTGTATCTAGGGTACCTCTACGAAGATTGTTCAAATTATAGCCCTGGGGCCGAAAATGCCCCCGCGTTGGGGCCCATCGGTTTAGCATAGACTTATAAAGGGAAACCCCATAAAATCTTCTCTGAAACCAGAAGGCCCAGGTCTTTGGAATTTGGGGTCAAAAATGGGTCCGCCCTCGGGTCTACCAATTTTGTATGGACGTTGCGGAAAAACCTTTAAAATTCTTCTTGTCTGAAACCAGAAGGCCAAGGTCTTTGATATTTGGGATAAAGCTTTATCTCGCGGACCTCTACCAAGGTTGTTCATATTATAGCCCTGGGGCTAAAAATGGCCCCGCCCCGGGGTCCCACTGGTTTTACATGGACTTATACAGGGAATTCCTTTAAAAATCTTATCGTTTGAAACCAGAAGGCCGCGGTCTTTGGTGTTTGCCATGAAGCTTCTCCTAGAGGACCTCTCCCAAGAGTGTTCCAATTGTAGCCCTGAGGCCAAAAATGCCCTGCGCCGGGACCCCTGGTTTTACATAGACTCATATAGGGAAACATTTGAAAATATTCTCGCCTGAAACCAGAAGCCCAAGGTCTTGATATTTGGTATGAAGCTTTATGTAGTGGACCTCTACCAAGATTGTTCATATTATAGCCCTGGCACCAGAAAAATGGCCTCGCCCTGTGGCCGACTAGTTGTACATTGCCTTACATAGGAAAACTCTTTAAAATATTCTGGTTTTAAACCAGAAGGCTGCAGTCTTTGATGTTTGCTTCATCTAGTTTTTGTTTAAGCAAGCACCTCAGGTATGATCAAAATGTGATTGCTTAATACAGGTGCTTAATACATGGGCGGTTAGGGATCGTTTATTAACAATAATTTGCTATCTTAACATATCTTTTCATATATTTAATTCTGATATTGAATAAACACAGCATTTTAAAAGCTGCATGGTGCTTACACGCAGAACTGAAACCGACCGCACATGAATACTGGTAAACCGCTTAGAAGGTCTAAGCCAGCCAAGGCAAAGTGGTGAGAGTCGACCGTCCCTGTATATAAACCCTTGTTTGGGCGGTAGGGCTTGAGATGTCATCTCATCTCAACGTCGGGTAAAAGTCCCACAAAATTGGAAGCAACGTCTCCAAAATGAAGATGACCTAAATAGTGTTGACAGGGACGTAGGACGTAAAACCTCAATTCAAACACTATATAGCCTTTCAGTCCTTTTTGTACTGAATTGAATCCTCGACCTTATGTAAAGCACGAGTTCATTTTGAAATTTAGGGGTGTCAGGCTCAGTTATGTTTAGTGATTTTTGCAAACTGTGAAGGCCCTGATCAGACGATGTTCTGTGGTGTCTGATCTGGGCCTTATCTGTTTGCCAGTGTCTCGGTTTTGGGTTTCGCATATCAAATAGTTTATACTAATTTATTTTAGTTCGATTGCGATGGAAGCTTCAAGCTTATTAAATCGCTCTCGAACACTCATTCCGGATGTTTTCAAGCGCGAGAGAGAGAAGCAGTGACTATTACACCACTGCTACCCATTTACACCTGGGCTGAGTGAGGCAGTGTCATAACTTGTCTTTCCCGAGGACACACCTCGATACCGGGTGCCGGATTCGAACGCACAACTTCTACACGTTTACCACTGCGCTATCGAGGCTAGCGCATATCAAACAGGCTAAAGCGTGTGAGCTGCCCAGAGAGAGAGAGAGAGAGAGAGAGAGAGAGAGAGAGAGAGAGAGAGAGAGAGAGAGAGAGAGAGACTCTGATTGGAGCTGTGGGTCAATTGTATCGATTCCTGATCATAGCCTCCACTACTTTCTTCTATGCCTTCCTAATGCATCAGTTAAAACTGTCTCCCCCTCGGTGAGTGACTTCAGTTAAAATCCCGATCCATCGGCCTCGGCACCACCCAGCGCATCAGATCGTAAACGCCAGTTTCGACTGTTGTCCAAAACACATGTAATAGTTGTATATGTGTGATGTATGTGACTGTTGTTTCAGGTGCCACTGTCAAAAACACTGCTTACTCAATGTTAAACATTTGGCAGACCAAAATCAGACAAAGAGCAGTCTTATGAATGTCGGCACTGTTTGCGTAGACGTGTTAATGCCAATATGAAGGATATTGCATCTACATTGTTCAATTGTTTATATAAACAAATATAACAACAATACTTTTGTCTTGAAATATTTACGCTCATAAACGTTTCATGATGTTCAACGGATTTTTAATGTCACTATTTAACAGAAACATGACTGTACAGAAATAAGCTGTTACTTTGAGAAACATGGAAATGACTTAAATATTGATAAGGAACTACGAGTATTAAACAAAATATGTATAAAAACGCAACAACAAGCTTTGTTGCAACAAACATAAAAAAAACTTACTTTACGCCTTCGCATATTTCCACGAAACTGTTAAGGCTGTGTTACATTCTAATAGCGGTAGAAGTAGTAGAATAAGAAGAAGTAGCAGTTTTAGTGTTCTCCTGTTTTATGTCTCCATGATTCACAGTGGCACGTCAAGACGAAAATGTTACTTTCTGGGTATGCAGGTCCTTTTTATACAACCACGCGAATCAGTCAAATTGTCAAAGGATTGGAAGCGTGGCATGTTAAGTTTATGTGTTTTTATATTGTCTTGTAATTTCAAAATGATGACGCTATCCTGCAAATGTAATTATAGCTGGCTCTATGGAAAGCTCTTAAAATGCCACTGCCAACAGAATTAAGCGTGCGTGAATAATTAACATACCTAACGCTATCGATATGGCTTCGTGTGATTGCTATGTATCATAAATTTCAAATCTGACAAGCGCTCACCGGCTTATCCTAAACTCTTCCACAGTGTTCAACGTTTCAGTCCTGAGTGTTACAGAGGTAGACCTTATCCTAAGACCTAGTTTTCTTATGTGGTCAGCTAGGTACATAATGAATGTCAAGCCTTCCCCAAAAGCGTATGTGCTACTTGGTGTTGTTCCCTTATTAACAAATTCTGCTCTAAAGGTAGCCTTTCGAAGAACTGTCTCATTGAGGCAATTCCAACAAGAACCTACAATTTTTCGAGGTAACTGGCCAACTCGTATCTAAGTTAACTCGTGTGGCCTAGTGGTGAAGAGCGCTGACTCTTGATCATTATGTCTCTCACCGCTGTGGTTCGAGCCTCGCTCGGGTCATATGTGAGACGCCAAGTTCTGCAACGGAAGGTCAGGTGGTTTTTCTCCAGGTACTCCGGTTTTCGCCCACCTCTGATTAACGATCGGCTCGATATGAGTGAAATAATCTTGAAAGGGCCGTAAAACCAAAACAAAACAAAAAACAAAAAAGTTAACTCGTACCTGTTTTTGGTCAACTCGTACCCGTTCTTTGGTCAACTCGTACACCCTAGTCAACTTGTACCTATTTTGGTCAACTCGTACCCCTACCCCACCCTAGGAGGGGCGTACTTTATTTTTTTATTTATTTTTTAGCTCACCAGAGCCGAAGGCTCCGGGGGAGCTTATAGGATAGGCAGTTGTCCGTCGTCGACGTCGTCGTCTGTTGTATGTCGTCGTCGTCTGGCGTCAACACCTTCAAACGACATCTCCTCTGAAGCCTCTGGGCCGATTGGGTCCAAATTTTATCTGTAGCATCCTTGGGCTGGGGGATTGATAGTTTGTGTTTTTATGAAAATCGGCTCAATAGTTTGGTTGCTATGGCAACTTGTAGTTTCCATAGACTTACAAGGGGGAAAATCGAAAAATGGCATTTACTGGCAATTCTCTGCAGATATTTTGACAAAACTGTCATAGAAATATTCCATAGGCAATCTTCTGTCTTCCGTATGATTTTAGGCTTTCTGCTCATTTTTATTGGTTGCCATGGAAACCAAAATGCAAGAAATAGAAAAAAAAGCTTAAAAAAATCATCTCCTCAGAAACCATATGCTCTAGGAGGCTGAGACTTTATGAAACTATTCACCATATTTGCCTCTACAGGTTTTGTGTGTTTTTTTTATGAAATTTGGCCTTTTAGTTTTGTTGCTATGGCAACTTAGAGTTTCCATTGACTTATAATGGGGAAAACTGAAAAATTGCATTTACTGCCAAGTCATTGCAGATATTTAGACAAAACTTACATAGACATGTTCCTTGAGTAAACTTCTCTCAGCCATATGCTCTTATGTCAACCTGGGGGTTCCTTAGGTTGTACCGGGGCCGTGCTCCGCCTCCTCCACTTCATAAAATGCCTGATATCTAAGAAACCTTAAAGATCCCAACACCTAAACAATATATATTCTTGTTCCTTATGTTAAGATGCATTAAGTGACACCAACCTGGGGGTCCCCCGGGATGTGCCGTTGACATGCCCTGCCACCCCCCCCCCTCCCTATTTCATTAAATGCCATCTATCTCAGAAACCATTCAGATCCCCACCCCTAAACAATATATATTTTTGTTCCTTATGCTAAAATGCATCAAGTGACACCAACCTGGGGATCCTCGTGATGTGCCGGGGACATGCCCCACCCCCTCCACTTCATAAAATGCCATTTATCTCAGAAACAATTGAGATCCCCGCCCCTAAACCATATATATTCTTGTACCTTATGATAAAATGGACTCAGTGACACCAACCTGGGGGTCCCCCGGGATGTGCCGGGTCCATGCCCCACCCCTCCACTTCATAAAAGGCCCAATATCCCAGTAACCTTACAGATCCCCAGCCCTAAGCCATATATATTCTCGTTCCTTAAGATAAGTCGCATTCAGTGACACCAACTTGGGGGTCCCCCGGGATGTGCGGGGGCCTTGCCCAACCCCCTTCACTTCATAAAAGGCTAAATATTCCAGACACCTTACAGATCCCAACCCCTAAACCATATATATTCTTGTTCCTTATGATAAGATGCATAAAGTGACACCAACCTGGGGGTCCCCCGGGATGTGCCGGGGACATGCCCAGCCCCCTCTATTTCATAAAATGCCATTCAGATACCCACCCCTAAACAATATATATTCTTGTTCCTTATGCTAAATTGCATTGAGTGACACCAACCTGGGGGTCCCCCGGGATGTGCCGGGGACATGCCCCACCCTCTCCACTTCATAAAATGCCATTTATCTCAGAAACCATTGAGATCCCCACCCCTTAACCGTATATATTCTTGTTCCTTATGATTAAATGGACTCAGAGACACCAACCTGGGGGTCTCCCGGGATGTGCCGGGGCCATGCCCCATCCCTCCACTTCATAAAAGGCCCAATATCCCAGTAACCTTACAGATCCCCAGCCCTAAGCGATATATATTCTCGTTCCTTATGATAAGTCGCATTCAGTGACACCAACTTGGGGGTCCCCCTGGATGTACGGGTGTCATGCCCAACCCCTTCCACTTCATAAAAGGCTCAATATTCCAGAAACCTTACAGATCCCCACCCCAAAATTATATATATTCTTGTTCCTTATGTTAAGACACATTCAGCGACACCAACCTAGGGGTCACCCAAGGTGCGCCCGGGCCATACTCCACCCCTCGACTTCACAAAAGATCATATATCTGAGAAACTGTTCAGAGCCCACCCTTAAACCATATATATTCTTGTTCCTTATGATAAGACGCAAACAGTGACATCAGCATGAGGGCCCCTCGTGGTGCCACGGGCCATGCCCCACCCCTTTACTTCATTAAAATCCATATATCTCAGAAACCGTTCAGATCCCCACCCCTAAACCATATATATTCTTGTTCCTGATGATAAGACTCCACTTAATAATCGGCCATATATCTCAGAAACCATTCAAATCCCCATCCTATAATCACATATATTCTTGTTCATTGTTATTAGACACATTCAGTCAACCCTGTCTTGAGGGGTCCGCAGGGGCCATTTCTTTCCCCTTCACTTCATAAAAGGGCCTCATATCTCAGAAACCGTTCATATCCCCACCATTTAACCATATATATTATTGATCTTTATGATAAGATATATTCAGTGACAACAATCTTGGGCCTTTCTGGGATCTGCGATGCCCGAATCATTCCATTCCTTAAAAGGCCTTACGTCTCAGGAACCATACATATCCCCACCGCTAAACCATATATGTCTCTGTTCCTTTTTATAAGACCCATTTAGTGACACCAATCAGGGCTCCATTGGGCAGTGCCCACCTGAGTTCTGGTTTATGAAATTTGGCTCTTTGGTTTGTTTGCTATGGCAAGTTAAGAGTTTCTTTTGACTTATAACGGCGAAAATTGAAAAATGACATTAATGCCTCTCAAGATATTTTGTCAAACTTTCATATAAATGTTCCTTTAATAATGTTCTTTTTGGCCTATTTGTTGCCACAGATGGGAGATTGTCTATTCAATTGTCATCTGTTGTCTTCAAGCGACATCAGACCTCTGAAGCCACTAGTCTGATTGGGTCCAAATTTTATCTGTAGCAGCCTTGGGTGCAGGGCTTCCATGGTTAATTAAAATACATTGCTGCCAATAGGCAGTGGCTCCCTGAGCTCTGGTGAGCATTGTGGCCCATAGGCCTCTTGTTTTATTTGCTGGGTGGGAGGTCGTATAACGGTTGACTTGGGTCATAGCTAGCCCTATGGATTCGGACTTGAGAAGCGAAACGGATTTTTTATCCCCCCACCTCCACCGAAATCTATTCTGCTCAAACATGGCCATGTTGCCCATCAAGTCAAACAGTAGAATATAGCGCTGCCAAAAGTTTGCCCCGAGAAATGTACTGAGTTCACCGGAGGCCAGAAAGAAGTTATTGTAATATGGTTTTCACAGCGCGGGGATATGCGATGGCGCGCCATCAACCTGCCTAGTTATTATTATTATTAGTAGTAGTATTATAATTATTCACCTTTAACCCATTCAGTACCAGAAACCCCTAAAGAGGTACCTTGTCAAACAGTGCAGGCACAGATCAGACGCCATAGAACGCGTTTGCCTACGCTGTTTGCAAAAAGTTAAGCCAATCCCGAATAAATTTTAAAGGAAACACAACCTGACACCCCTAAATTTCGAAATGAACTCCTGCTATATATAAGGTGGAAGATTCCATTTGGGAAAATTAACACTTTGGTTAATCGTGTACCGATTAATGTGGGTTTAAAAACGATTATCGATATAAACTTGTTTAATCTAATTGACCTTCATTAAAGACTGTTTTAATTCACTTATTTTGCCGGTGAGCCGCTGTTTTTTGTTCTGAAAAGACTTAATGACAAGCAGGAATTTTAAGTTCAATTATCTTTTGTGTATTTTTTTTTTTCTTTTGAATTGCCGATTACTGGATATATAAGAAATACAGAATCCTTGCAGTATCATTCATTTTTCAAATCTCTTAACGAGAATCAAAGCTTAAAACTTCCCTCAAAATGTCTAATTTGTGTGTTGC
The DNA here is from genome assembly GCA_963580285.1 of Lucinisca nassula. Lineage (NCBI taxonomy): Eukaryota > Metazoa > Mollusca > Bivalvia > Lucinida > Lucinidae > Lucinisca > Lucinisca nassula. The sequence goes on along the minus strand of CAUZLF010000098.1, from coordinate 96,803 downwards.
ATGTGGTAAGGTTGTGGTGGACGTCAGCTTGCCGTAAGTTGCGAGGTCGGCATCATGAACACATTCCCTTTCTCGGTCATACTAAATACTGCAAAAGACATCAAAAGTCATCAGAAGACATCAAAAATCACCAAAAGTGATCAAATGACCTCAAAAGACAGCAAAAGTTATTTCAATTTCGGAGCTTGCATGAACATGCATATATTGTTGAATCGACTTACGTCACTACAGCTGATGTGTGGGAATGTGTGGCGGCCGAAAAAGTCTCCCTGCCCTACATCATAGTGTAGTTTATAATTTCGTTTCCTTTGGATCATTGATTCCATTGTGGAATTTTGAAAATATTTGAGGATCACTGATGAGACCTAATTGGCTGAAACTAGCTAGTCTGGCCCTGAAAACATGTACACGCCATATATTCCAGTTCTGTGGTGTATTCCTTGTTTCCATAGGATAACCCTTTTATAGATCAAATTTAGAATACTATTTTAATGAGTCTGATAGACACATCATAGACTGATTATATTACTGATATATGAAGTCACAAATATGTTACTGATATATGAAGTCACATCTTTTGTGATCAAAATCTGATACCTGGAATTGACCATATTAACTAAAGTGGACGTGTAAAGGAAACTAAGCAAACTTATGTTTTTGCTATGCGGCAACATAGCAGCTAATTCGTCTGAACTTAGCATTTTTTATCAATAATATAATTTCTTCGGCGAATCATTCACATTGTATCACTTTTAATAGAACGTCATTCCATCGTGCGTCGTCAGGTTAATACGGCATAATTTCAACATCGTGTGTCCGTTGGGGTGTAAGTGCGATATTATGAATACTGTGTATTAGTACTATGTCTTTCTTGTATATACATGTTCGATTGATTAAAAGTCACGTCAACGTCCCCGTCAACACCATTTTAGGTCATTTTACAGACGTTGCTTCCAATTTTGTGGGAAATTTACCCGACATTGAGATGAAATGACTTCTAAAGCCCTGCCATCCAATGAAACCAACAGGGCTTTAATGCACTGGACGATCCGACTGGCAAAACTTTACATGGACAAAGATAACAAACACATCATGAACACATGCCTATATAATTTTGACCCCCTAACCCCGCTTTTATATGGTAAAACTGGGGATTACAGGGGCATATATTATGTTTCTTAATTCTGCTCAGAAACATACATTGTGGGTAATCATAGGAACCGCCTCGTCGAGGCGGTTCTTTTCGAGTACCCACAATCTATGTTTTGAGCATAATAAAGAAAATATCTAAATTTATATCTTAAAATTTTCACTTTTTGATATTTAAATTTCAAATATATTTGAATACGTGTTTTCGTAATAATATCCAGTCGTGTATTAAAAATGATCATTACATACATTCAGCATTGCTTTAGGCTTATTACAATGAGCATCGGGATATCCTTTTAACTTTGTCGATTCTTTGTTTGATTTTGGGGTTAACGAAGTCTGTTAACTAAACCACATTATTCCTAGGCAGAATAAGTGTTGATCTACTAAGCCTGTGCACAAGGGTTTGATCCCACTGAAAGCAATATGACTTATGTTGAAACTTGTAAATCCTCCAGTAATCATCATGAATCATTTGATTATTTTGACTAAAATTACCATGACGGTACAAAAACAACAAAAAACATCAAAGCCCTAAACGGGGCTCTGATTCTCTTCTTCTCAGTAACAGTAACCAAACTATGTAAACCAATCCCCAACCTCCACCATGACACAACTTGGCTACTAAGATTTTGGTGTATTTTAATGTATTTTGATGTCTTTTGATGCCTTTGGATGCCTTTGGATGTCTTTGCAGTGTTTTGCAGGACCCTACTCCCCGGATTGACATCAAGTTGGTTACTTATTCCCGGTTCCCTATTCCCGATTCCCGATTCGCAAAATACACCTGGCCAAAACAGACGAGAATAACTTATAATATGTAAGAAACTTATACTCAGAATCCTGTTGGCCCGAATGGCATTCAAGACACTTAAAACTTACCTGAGCTGCATACCTACGCCTTTTGGGATAGACTCGCATAAGCGGAAAATTCCATTACGATAACACATGCGTGCGACATAGTGCATTTTTCACATCTCCAAAATAGTTATTTTTCTGATGAAAATCCATGATAGCTTTCTTATTTATACTGCAAACATAGGTTGTAGGTGCTTGTTAGTAGCGCGGTTCATACGAGTATCCACAACCTATGTCTTATGAGTCGGTTCTAACGAGTAGTCACAACCTACGACTTGGAGCAGAAATAAGAAAATAATCTATACCCCGTGAACCCCAGTTTTCTCTATATAAAATTGGGTTTAGAGGGGTATTTATTATTACGGACTTGTTGGCCAATTGAATTGTTGTACTGCTATTAGAAATAACGCAACTCTCTAATGTTATGTGTGGGGCTTAAATGAACCAGTAACAAACAGAAACCGATTCTTTAACAAATGAAGGACATTTTGACAGCATTACAATGTTGCTGCACTAGATTGGCGAAATTTTGTGAGTCTTAAGTGCTATAGGCGGGCAATACACAGAAAAGTTTTCACAGAAAGTTAAAGGGAAAGTTTCGGGCGAATCGCCCCACAATATATGCAATATCAGGCTATATTTTGGGTGGGGGTACCCTGGTTCGAGTCTCCGGGAGCCATAGCCTGAGAGATTTCAGAGTGACCATATTTTGTGGACATAATGTACTATAGACGGGCAATACACAGAACTGTTTTCAAAAAAATCATTTGGAAAGGTCCGAGTAAATTGCCACACAATATATGCAATATCAGGCTATTTTTTGGGTGGGGTACCCTGGTTCGAGTCTCCGGGAGCCATAGCCTGGGAGTTTTCAGAATGACCATATTTTGTGGGTATAAGGGCCGATAGGCGAGCAATACACAGAAATGTTTTCAAGAAAATTCATTGGGGAAGTTTTGAGAAAATCGTGTCACCGAATGTGCCATATATGACTAAGAGCGAGTCTACAGGTGGGGGTACCCAAGTTCGACGCTCCCGGGGCCATAGCCTGGGAATTTTCAGAATGACCATATGTTGTGGGTATAATATACTATAGATGGGCAATACACAGAAATGTGTTCAAAAAACTCATTGGGGAAGTTCCGAGCAAATCGCCTCACAATATATATAATAACAGACTATATTTTGGGTCGGTTACCCTGGTTGGAGTCTCCGGGAGCCATAGCCTGGGAGTTTTCAGAGTGACCATATTTTGTGGGTAATATGTACTATAGACGGGCAATACACAGAAATGTTTTCAAGAAAATTCATTGGGGAAGTTTTGAGAAAATCGTGTCAACGCATGTGCCATATACGACTAAGAGCGAGTCTACAGGTGGGGGTACCCAAGTTCGACGCACCCGGGGCCATAGCCTTGGAGTTTTCAGAGTGGCCATATTTTGTGGGTATCATGTACTATAGACGGGCAATACACAGAAATGTTTTCAAAAAAATCATTGGGCGAAATTTCGAGCAAATCGCCTCACAATATATGCAATATCAGGCTATATTTAGGGTGGGGTACCCTGGTTCGAGTCTCCGGTCGCCATAGCCTGGGAGTTTTCAGAGTGACCCCATTTTGTGGGTATAATGTACTATAGACGGGCAATACACAGAAATGTTTTCAAGAAAATTCATTGGGGAAGTTTTGAGAAAATCGTGTCACCGCATGTGCCATGTATGACTAAGAGCGAGTCTACAGGTGGGGGTACCCAAGTTCGACGCTCCCGGGGCCATAGCCTTGGAGTTTTCAGAGTGGCCGTATTTTGTTGTTATCATGTACTATAGACGGGCAATACACAGAAATGTTTTCAAAAAAATTCATCGGGGAAGTTCCGAGCAAATCGCCTCACAATATATGCAATATCAGGCTATATTTTGGGTGGGGTACCCTGGTTCGAGTCTCCGGGAGCCATAGCCTGGGAGCTTTCAGAGTGATCATATTTTGTGGGTATAATGTACTATAGACGGGCAATACACAGAAATGTTTTCAAGAAAATTCATTGGGGAAGTTTTGAGAAAATCGTGTCACCGCATGTTCCATATATGACTAAGAGCGAGTCTACAGGTGGGGGTACCCCCGTTCGACGCTCCCGGGACCATAGCCTTGGAGTTTTCAGAGCGGCCATATTTTTATGGGCATCATGTACTTTAGACGGGCAATACACAGAAATGTTTTCAAAAAAATTCATTGGGGAAGTTCCGAGCAAATTGCCTCGTAACATATGCAATATCAGGCTATATTTGGGTGGGGTACCCTGGTTCGAGTCTACGGGAGCCATAGTCTGGGAGTTTTCAGGGTGACCATATTTTGTGAGTATAATGTACTGTAAACGGGCAATATACAGAAATGTTTTCAAGAAAATTCATTGGGGAAGTTTTGAGAAAATCGTGTCACCGCATGTGCCATATACATGTATGACTAAGAGCGAGTCTACAGGTGGGGATACCTAAGTTCCACGCTCCCGGGGCCATGGCCTTGGAGTTTTCAGAGCGGCCATATTTTGTGGGTATCATGTACTATAGACGGGCTATACACAGAAATGTTTTCAAAAAAATCATGGGGGAAGTTCCGAGCAAAACGCCTCACAATATATGCAATATCTGGCTATATTTTGGGTGGGGTACCCTGGTTCGAGTCTCCGGGAGCCATATCCTGGGAGTTTTCAGAGTGACCATATTTTGTTGGTTTAATGTACTATAGACGGTCAATATACAGACAAGTTTTCAAGAAAATTCATTGGGGAAGTTTTGAGAAAATCGTGTCACCGCATGTGCAATATATGACTAAGAGCGAGTCTACAGGTGGGGGTACCCAAGTTCGACGTTCCCGGGGCAATAGCGTTGGAGTTTTTAGATTGGCCATATTTTGTGGGTATCATGTACAATAGACGGGCAATACACAGGAATGTTTTCAAAAAAGTTCATTGGGGAAGTTCCGAGCAGATCGCCTCATAATATATTCAATATCAGGCTATATTTTGGGTGGGGGTACCCAAGTTCGACGCTCCCGGGGCCATAGACTTGGAGTTTACAGAGTGGCCATATTTTGTGGGTATCATGTTCTATAGACGGGCTATACACAGAAATGTTTTCAAAAAAATGAATTATGGAAGTTCCGAGCAAATCGCCTCACAATATATGCAATATCTGGCTATATTTTGGGTGGGGTACCCTGGTTCGAGTATCCGGGAGCCATAGCCTGGGAGTTTTCAGAGTTATCATATTTTGTGGGTATAATGTACTATAGACGGGCAATACACAGAAATGTTTTCAAGAAAATTCATTGGGGAAGTTTTGAGAAAATCGTGTCACCGCATGTGCCATATACATGTATGACTAAGAGCGAGTCTACAGGTGGGGATACCTAAGTTCCACGCTCCCGGGGCCATGGCCTTGGAGTTTTCAGAGCGGCCATATTTTGTGGGTATCATGTACTATAGACGGGCTATACACAGAAATGTTTTCAAAAAAATCATGGGGGAAGTTCCGAGCAAAACGCCTCACAATATATGCAATATCTGGCTATATTTTGGGTGGGGTACCCTGGTTCGAGTCTCCGGGAGCCATAGCCTGGGAGTTTTCAGAGTGACCATATTTTGTTGGTTTAATGTACTATAGACGGTCAATATACAGACAAGTTTTCAAGAAAATTCATTGGGGAAGTTTTGAGAAAATCGTGTCACCGCATGTGCAATATATGACTAAGAGCGAGTCTACAGGTGGGGGTACCCAAGTTCGACGTTCCCGGGGCAATAGCGTTGGAGTTTTTAGATTGGCCATATTTTGTGGGTATCATGTACAATAGACGGGCAATACACAGGAATGTTTTCAAAAAAGTTCATTGGGGAAGTTCCGAGCAGATCGCCTCATAATATATTCAATATCAGGCTATATTTTGGGTGGGGGTACCCAAGTTCGACGCTCCCGGGGCCATAGACTTGGAGTTTACAGAGTGGCCATATTTTGTGGGTATCATGTTCTATAGACGGGCTATACACAGAAATGTTTTCAAAAAAATGAATTATGGAAGTTCCGAGCAAATCGCCTCACAATATATGCAATATCTGGCTATATTTTGGGTGGGGTACCCTGGTTCGAGTATCCGGGAGCCATAGCCTGGGAGTTTTCAGAGTTATCATATTTTGTGGGTATCATGTACTATAGACGGGCAATACACAGAAATGTTTTCAAAAAATTCATTGGGGAAGTTCCGAGCAAATCGCCTCACAATATATGCAATATCAGGCTATATTTTGGGTGGGGTATCCTGGTTCGAGTCTCCGGGAGCCATAGCCTGGGAGTTTATAGAGTGACCATATATTGTTGGTATAGGGACCGATAAGCGGGCAATACTCAGAAATGTTTTCACGAAATTTCACTTGGGAAGTTTTGAGAAAATCGTGTCACCGCATGTGCCATATATGACTAAGAGCGAGTCTACAGGTGGGGGTACCCAAGTTCGACGCTCCCGGGTCAATAGCCTTGGAGTTTTCAGAATGGCAATATTTTGTGGGTATCATGTACTACAGACGGGCAATACACAGAAATGTTTTCAAAAAAACTCATTGGGGAAGTTCCGAGCAAATCGCCTCACAATATATGCAATATCAGGCTATATTTTGGGTGGGGTACCTTGGTTCGAATCTCCGGGAGCCATAGCCTGGGAGTTTTCATGGTGACCATATTTTGGGGGTGTAATGTACTATAGACGGGCAATGCACAGAAATGTTTTCAAGAAAATTCATTGGGGAAGTTTTGAGAAATCTTGTCACCGCATGTGCCATATATGATTAAGAGCGAGTCTACAGGTGGGGGTACCCAAGTTCGACGCTCCCGGGGCCATAGCCTTGGAGTTTTCAGAGTAGCCATATTTTGTGGGTATCATGTACTATAGATGGGCAATACACAGAAATGTCTTCAAAAAATTCATTGGGGAGGATCCGAGCAAATCGCCTCACAATATATGCCATATCAGGCTATATTTTGGGTGGGGTACCCTGGCTCGAGTCTCCGGGAGCCATAGCCTGGGAGTTTTCATGGTGACCATATTTTGTGGGTATAATGTACTCTAGACGGGCAATATACAGAAATGTTTTCAAGAAATTTCATTGGGGAAGTTTTTAGAAATTCGTGTCACCGCATGTGCCATATATGGCTAAGAGCGAGTCTACAGGTGGGGGTACTCAAGTTCGACGCTCCCGGGGCCATAGCCTTGGAGTTTTCAGAGTGGCCATATTTTGTGGGCATCATGTACTATAGACGGGCAATACACAGAAATGTTTTCAAAAAAATTCATTGGGGAAGTTCCGAGCAAATCGCCTCACAATATATGCAATATCAGGCTATATTTTGGGTGGGGGTACCCAAGTTCGACGCTCCCGGGGCCATAGACTTGGAGTTTACAGAGTGGCCATATTTTGTGGGTATCATGTTCTATAGACGGGCTATACACAGAAATGTTTTCAAAAAAATGAATTATGGAAGTTCCGAGCAAATCGCCTCACAATATATGCAATATCTGGCTATATTTTGGGTGGGGTACCCTGGTTCGAGTATCCGGGAGCCATAGCCTGGGAGTTTTCAGAGTTATCATATTTTGTGGGTATAATGTACTATAGACGGGCAATACACAGAAATGTTTTCAAGAAAATTCATTGGGGAAGTTTTGAGAAAATCGTGTCACCGCATGTGCCATATATGACTAAGAGCGAGTCTACAGGTGGGGGTACCAAAGTTCGACGCTCCCGGGGCCATAGCCTTGGAGTTTTAAGAGTGGCCATATTTTGTGGGTTTCATGTACTATAGACGGGCAATACACAGAAATGTTTTCAAAAAATTTCATCGGGGAAGTTCCGAGCAAAACGCCTCACAATATATGCAATATCAGGCTATATTTTGGGTGGCGTACCCTGGTTCGAGTCTCCGGGAGCCATAGCCTGGGAGTATTCATGGTGACCATATTTTGTGGGTATAATGTACTATAGACGGGCAATACACAGAAATGTTTTCAAGAAAATTCATTTGGGAAGTTTTGAGAAAATCGTGTCACCGCATGTGCCATATATGACTAAGAGTGAGTCTACAGGTGGGGATACTCAAGTTCGACGCTCCCGAGGCCATAGCCTTGGAGTTTTCAGAGTGGCCATATTTTGTACTATAGACGGGCAATACACAGAAATGTTTTCAAAAAAATTCATTGGGGAAGTTCCGAGCAAATCGCCTCACAATATATGCAATATCAGGCTATATTTTGGGTGGGGTATCCTGGTTCGAGTCTCCGGGAGCCATAGCCTGGGAGTTTATAGAGTGACCATATATTGTTGGTATAGGGACCGATAAGCGGGCAATACTCAGAAATGTTTTCACGAAATTTCACTTGGGAAGTTTTGAGAAAATCGTGTCACCGCATGTGCCATATATGACTAAGAGCGAGTCTACAGGTGGGGGTACCCAAGTTCGACGCTCCCGGGTCAATAGCCTTGGGGTTTTCAGAATGGCAATATTTTGTGGGTATCATGTACTACAGACGGGCAATACACAGAAATGTTTTCAAAAAAACTCATTGGGGAAGTTCCGAGCAAATCGCCTCACAATATATGCAATATCAGGCTATATTTTGGGTGGGGTACCTTGGTTCGAATCTCCGGGAGCCATAGCCTGGGAGTTTTCATGGTGACCATATTTTGGGGGTGTAATGTACTATAGACGGGCAATGCACAGAAATGTTTTCAAGAAAATTCATTGGGGAAGTTTTGAGAAATCTTGTCACCGCATGTGCCATATATGATTAAGAGCGAGTCTACAGGTGGGGGTACCCAAGTTCGACGCTCCCGGGGCCATAGCCTTGGAGATTTAAGAGTAGCCATATTTTGTGGGTATCATGTACTATAGATGGGCAATACACAGAAATGTCTTCAAAAAATTCATTGGGGAGGATTCGAGCAAATCGCCTCACAATATATGCCATATCAGGCTATATTTTGGGTGGGGTACCCTGGCTCGAGTCTCCGGGAGCCATAGCCTGGGAGTTTTCATGGTGACCATATTTTGTGGGTATAATGTACTTTAGACGGGCAATATACAGAAATGTTTTCAAGAAAATTCATTGGGGAAGTTTTTAGAAATTCGTGTCACCGCATGTGCCATATATGGCTAAGAGCGAGTCTACAGGTGGGGGTACCCAAGTTCGACGCTCCCGGGGCCATAGCCTTTGAGTTTTCAGAGTTGCCATGTTTTGTGGGTCTCATGTACTATAGACGGGCAATACACAGAAATGTTTTCAAAAAATTCATTGGGGAAGTTCCGAGCAAATCGCCTCACAATATATGCAATATCAGGCTATATTTTGGGTGGGGTACCCTGGTTCGAGTCTCCGGGAGCCATAGCCTGGGAGATTTCATGGTGTCCGTATTTTGTGAGTATAATGTACTATAGACGGGCAATACACAGAAATGTTTTCAAGAAAATTCATAGAGGAAGTTTTGAGAAAATCGTGTCACCGCATCTGCCATATATGACTAAGAGCGAGTCTACAGGTGAGGGTTCCCAAGTTCGATGCTCCCGTGGCCATAGCCTTGGAGTTTTCAGAGTGGCCATATTTTGTGGGTATCATGTACTATAGACGGGCAATACACAGAAATGTTTTCAAAAAAATTCATTGTGGAAGTTCCGAGCAAATCGCCTCACAATATATGCAATATGAGGCTATATTTTGGGTGGGGTACCCTGGTTCGAGTCTCCGGGAGCCATAGCCTGGGAGTTTTCATGGTGACCATATTTTGTGGGTATAATGTACTATAGACGAGCAATACACAGAAATGTTTTCAAGAAAATTCATTTGGGAAGTTTTGAGAAAATCGTGTCACCGCATGTGCCATATATGACTAAGAGCGAGTCTACAGGTGGGGGTACGCAAGTTCGACGCTCCCGTGGCCATAGCCTTGGAGTTTTCAGAGTGGTCATATTTTGTGGGTATCATGTACTATAGACGTGCAATACACAGAAATGTTTTCAAAAAAATCATTGGGGAAGCTCCGAGCAAATCGCCTCACAATATATGCAATATCAGGCTATATTTTGGGTGGAGTACCCTGGTTCGAGTCTCCGGGAGCCATAGCCTGGGAGTTTTCATGGTGACCATATTTTGTGGGTATAATGTACTGTAGACGGGCAATACATAGAAATGTTTTCAAGAAAATTCATTTGGGAAGTTTTGAGAAAATCATGTCACCGCATGTGCCATATATGACTAAGAGCGTATCTACAGGTGGGGGTACACAAGTTTGACGCTCCCGGGGCAATAGCATTGGAGTTTTCAGAATGGCAATATTTTGTGGGTATCATGTTCTATAGACGGGCAATACACAGAAATGTTTTCAAAAAAAATCATTGGGGAAGTTCCGAGCAAATCGCCTCACAATATATGCAATATCAGGCTATATTTTGGGTGGGGTACCCTGGTTCGAGTCTCCGGGGGCCATAGCCAGGGAGTTTTCATGGTGACCATATTTTGTGGGTATAATGTACTATAGACGGGCAATACACGGAAATGTTTTCAAGAATATTCATTGTGGAAGTTTTGAGAAAATCGTGTCACCGCATGTGCCATATATGACTAAGAGCGAGTCTACAGGTGGGGGTACGCAAGTTCGACGCCCCATGGGCCATAGCCTTGGAGTTTTAAGAGTGGCCATATTTTGTGGGTATCATGTACTATAGACGGGCAATACACAGAAATGTTTTCAAAAAAACTCATTGGGGAAGTTCCGAGCAAATCGCCTCACAATATATGCAATATCAGGTTATATTTTGGGTGGGGTACCCTGATTCGAGTCTCCGGGAGCCATAGCCTGGGAGTTTTGATGGTGACCATATTTTGTGGGTATAATGTACTATAGACGGGCAATACACAGAAATGTTTTGAAGAGAATTCATTGGGGAAGTTTTTAGAAAAACGTGTCACCGCATGTGCCATATATGACTAAGAGCGAGTCTACAGGTGGGGGTACCAAAGTTCGACGCTCCCGGGGCCATAGCCTTTGAGTTTTCAGAGTGGCCATATTTTGTGGGTATCATGTACTATGGACGGGCAATACACAGAAATGTTTTCAAAAAATTTATTGGGGAAGTTCCGAGCAAATCGCCTCACAATATATGCAATATCAGGCTATATTTTGGTTGGGGTACCCTGGTTCGAGTCTCCGGGAACCATAGCCTTGGAGTTTTCATGGTGACCATATTTTGTGGGTATAATGTACTATAGACGGGCAATACACAGAAATGTTTTCAAGAAAATTCATTTGGGAAGTTTTGAGAAAATCGTGTCACCCCAAGTTCGACGCTCCGGGGGCCATTGCCTTGGAGTTTTCAGAGTGACCATATTTTATGGGTATAATGTACCATAGACGGGCAATACACAGAAATGTTTTAAAAAAAAATTCATTGGGGAAGTTCCGAGCAAATCGCCTCACAATATGTGCAATATCAGGCTATATTTTGGTTGGGGTACCCTGGTTCGAGTCTCCGGGAACCATAGCCTGGGAGTTTTCATGGTGACCATATTTTGTGGGTATAATGTACTATAGACGGGGAATACACAGAAATGTTTTCAAGAAAATTCATTGGGGAAGTTTTGAGAAAATCGTGTCACCCCAAGTTCGACGTTCCGGGGGCCATTGCCTTGGAGTTTTCAGAGTGACCATATTTTATGGGTATAATGTACCATAGACGGGCAATACACAGAAATGTTTTCAAAAAAATTCATTGGGGAAGTTCCGAGCAAATCGCCTCACAATATATGCAATATCAGGCTATATTTTGGTTGGGGTACCTTGGTTCGAGTCTCCGGGAGCCATAGCCTGGAGGTTTCAGAGTGACCATATTTTGTGAGTTTAGGGAACGATAAGCGGGCAATACTCAGAAATGTTTTCACGAATATTCATTGGGGAAGTTTTGAGAAAATCGCGTCCCCGCATGTGCCATATATGACTAAGCGCGAGTCTACAGGTGGGGGTACCCAAGTTCGACGCCCCGGGGTCCATAGCCTGGGAGTTTTCAGAGTGACCATATTTTGTGGGTATAATGTACCCAAGACGGGCAATACACAGAAATGTTTTCAAAAAAAATCATTGGGGAAAGTCCGAGCTAATCGCCTCACAATATATGCAATATCAGGCTCTATTTTAGGTGGGGTACCCTGGTTCGAGTCTCCGGGGGCCATAGCCTAGGAGTTTTCAGAGTGATCATATTTTGTTGATATAGGGACCGATAAGCGGGCAATACTCAGAAATGTTTTCACGAAAATTCATTGGGGAAGTTTTGAGAAAATCGCTTCCCCGCATGTGCCATATATGACTAAGCGCGAGTCTACAGACGGGGGTACCAAAGTTCGACGCTCCGGGGGCCATAGCCTGGGAGTTTTCAGAGTAACCATATTTTGTGGGTATAATGTGCCATAGACGGGCAATACACAGAAATGTTTTCAAAAAAATTCATTGGGGAAGTTCCGAGCAAATCGCCTCAATTTTCTCAAAACTTCCCCAATGAAGTTTGGTGAAAACATTTCTGAGTATTGCCCGCTTATCGGTCCCTATACCCACAAAATATGATCGCTCTGAAACCTCCCAGGCTATGGCTTCTGGAGACTCCAACCAGGGTACCCCACCCAAAATATAGCCTGATATTGCATATATTTTGAGGCGATTTGCTCGGAACTTCCCCAATGAATTTTTTTGAAAATATTTCTGTATATTACCCGTCTATGGTACATTATATCTACAAAATATTGTCACTCTGAAAACTCCCAGGCTATGGCACCCAGAACGTCGAACTTGGGTACCCCCACCTGTAGACTCGCGCTTAGTCATATATGGCACATGCGGGGACGCGATTTTTTCAAAACTTCCCCAATGAATTTTCGTGAAAACATTTCTGTGTATTGCCCGCTTATCGGTCCCTATACCCACAAAATATGGTCACTCTGAAATCTCCCGGGCTATGGCTGCCGGAGACTCGAACCAGGGTACCCCACCCAAAATATAGCCTGATATTTCATATATTGTGAGGCGATTTGCTCGGAACTTTCCCGATGAATTTATTTGAAAACATTTCTGTGTATTGCCCGTCTATGTTACATTATACCCACAAAATGTGGTCACTCTGAAAACTCCCAGGCAAAGGCCCCTGGAGCGTCGAACTTGGGTACCCCCCCCACATGTAGACTCGCGCTAAGTCATATATGGCACATGCGGGGCTATGCTAACTCCTAGGCTATTGCTACCGGAGACTCGAACCAGGGTACCCTACCCAAAATATAGCCTGATATTGCATATATTGTGAGGCGATTTGCACGGAACTTCCCCAATGGATTTTTTTTTTGAAAACATTTCTGTTATTGCCCGTCTATGGTACATTATACCCACAAAATATGGTCACTCTGAAAACTACCAGGCTATGGCCGCAGGAGCGTCGAACTTGGGTACTCCCAACTGTAGACTCGCGCTGAGTCATATATGGCACATGCGGGGACGCGATTTTCTAAAAACTTCCCCGATGAATTTTCGTGAAATCATTTCTGTGTATTGCCTGCTTATCGGTCCCTATACCCACAAAATATGGTCACTCTGAAAACTCCCAGGCTATGGCTCCCGGAGACTCGAACCAGGGTACCCCACCCAAAATAAAGCCTGATATTGCATATATTGTGAGGCGATTTGCTCGGAACTTCCCCGATGAATTTTAGTGCAAACATTAGTGTGTATTGCCGGTCTATTGTACATTATACCCACAAAATATGGTCACTCTGAAAGCTCCCAAGCTATGCCCATCGGGGCGTCGAACTTGGGTACCCCACCTGTAGACTCGCGCTTAGTCATATATGGCACATGCGGGGGCGCGATTTTCTCAAAACTTCTCCAATAAATTTTTGTGAAAACATTTCTGAGTATAGTCCGCTTATCGTTCCCTATACCCACAAAATATGGTCACTCTGAAAACTCCCAGGCTACGGCTACCGGAGACTCGAACAAGAGTATCACATCCAAAATATAGCCTGATATTGCATATATTATGAGGCGATTTGCTCGGAACTTCCCCAATGAATTTTTTTGAAAACATTTCTGTGAATTGCCCGTCTATGGTGCATTATACCCACAAAATATGGTTACTCTGAAACTCCCAGACTATGCCCACCGGAGCGTCGCACTTGGGTACCCCACCTGTAGAAATGCGGGGACGCGATTTTCTCAAAACTTCCCCAATGAATTTTCGTGAAAACATTTCTGATCATTGCCCGCTTATCGGTTCCTATACCCACAAAATATGGTCACTCTGAAAACTCCCAGGCTATGGCTACCGGAGACTCGAACCAGGGTACCAAACCAAAAATATAGCCTGATATTGCATATATTGTGAGGCGATTTGCTCGGAACTTCCCCAATGAATTTTTTTTAAAACATTTCCGTGTATTGCCCGTCTATGGTACATTATATCCACAAAATATGGTCACTCTGAAATCTCCCAGGCTTTGGCCCCCGGAGCGTCGAACTTGGGTACCCCCACCTGTAGACTCGCGCTTAGTCATATATGGCACATGCGGGGACGCGATTTTCTCAAAACTTCCCCAATGAATTTTCGTGAAAACATTTCTGAGTATTGCCCGCTTATCGGTCCCTATACCCACAAAATATAATCACTCTGAAAACTCCCAGGCTATGACTCCCGAAGACTCGAACCAGGGTACCCCATCCAAAATATAGCCTGATATTGTATATATTGTGAGGCGATTTGCTCGAAACTTCCCAAATGATTTTTTTTTGTAAACATTTCTGTGTATTGCCCGTCTATGGTACATTATACGCACAAAATATGGTCACTCTGAAAACTCCCAGGCTATGCCCACCGGGACGTCGAACTTGGGTACCCCCACCTGTAGACTCGTGCTTAGTCATATATGGCACATGCGTGGACGCGATTTTCTCAAAACTTCCCCAGTGAATTTTCGTAAAAACATTTCTGAGTATTGCCCGCTTATCGGTCCCTATACCAACAATATATGGTCACTCTGAAAACTCCCAGGCTATGGCTCCCGGAGACTCGAACCAGGGTATCCCGCCCAAAATATAGCCTGATATTGCATATACTGTGAGGCGATTTGCTCGGAACTTCCCCATTTAATTTTTTTGAAATCATTTCTGTGTATTGCCCGTCCTATGGTACATTATACCCACAAAATATGGTCACTCTGAAAACTCCCAGGCTATGGCCCCCGGAGCGTCGAACTTGGGTACCCCCCACCTGTAGACTCGCGCTTAGTCATATATGGCACATGCGGGGACGCGATTTGCTCAAAACTTCCCAAATGGATTTTCGTGAAAACATTTCTGAGTATTGCCCGCTTGTCGTTCCCTATACCCACAAAATATGGACACTCTGAAATCTCCCAGGCTATGGCTTCCGGAGACTCGAACCAGGCTACCCCACCCAAAATATAGCCTGATATTGCATATATTGTGAGGCGATTTGCTCGGAACTTCCCCAATGATTTTTTTTTAAAACATTTCTGTGTATTTCCCGTCTATGGTACATTATACCCACAAAATATGGTCACTCAGAAAACTCCCAGGCTATGGCCCTCGGAGCGTCGAACTTGGGTACCCCCACCTGTAGACTCGCGCTTAGTCATATATGGCACATGCGGGGACGCGATTTTCTCAAAACTTCCCTAATGAAATTTCGTGAAAACATTTCTGAGTATTTCTGACATTTTCTCGGTCCCTATACAAGGACTGTTCAGATATGAATGCAACTAAGCACATAAAAATGATTCCGTGATAGTTTTCGATGAAAAATTTATTTTGTCCCTTCAAAGTATTACCCTTTAACAGATATACAAACTTTCAGTCTTCTGATCCAATCATTGGATGCATTTTGGTAGTCTTTTCGAGGTATACTATGAAGGCACTGGAATATTGCAGAACCGAGGTGTTTGCGCTGTACAAATTTTCGACCAGAAATGTATTTTTTTAGCCGCGGGAACAAAAAAAAGTCACACGGGGCAAGGTCAGGGGAATACGGGGGTTGAGGGAGTTCAACAACATTTTCCTGCTTCAGATAGTCTTGCACAATGAACGCCGTGTGCGATGACGCATTGTCATGTAGCAATCTGACATTGGCCAAACCAGTGGCGGGTCTTCGTTCTTTGAACTATTTCTTCAGTTTTCGAAGAACTTTATTCTTGGAAATCTTCGCATTACAGATTTGCCTTTAGGCACAGCAACCTGAATAGCAGGGCCCTGATTTGAAAAGAATATGGCATACATTACCTTCTTGACGCTCATGGTCCGCTTTGCAATGCATTGTCTTTTGCAATTGTTTGTTGCCCATATTTTGTTCTGAATCTTTCGTTTTGGCTCAAAAAAGTGAACCCATGTCTCGTCACCTGTGACGACATTAGCGAAAGACCGTGCATCGTAAATTGGAAACTTTTTAAGCAAATTCTTGGAGCACTGAACGCGTGTCTTTTTCTGCTCATCTGTCAACAGATGGGGAATCCATCTAGCACAGATCTTTCTCATTTTCAAATCCTGTTTCAGAATTGTATGAGCTGCTCCTAATGAGATGCCAACCATACTAGCTACTTGCCTAGTGGTGTATCGTCCATCGGTAGCAACTATTTTCTTCACTCTAGCAACCATCTTGGCAGATGTTGCTGTTTTCGGCCGACGATCATGTTGTGCATCTTCTGTTCAGCCTAGCCAACAGCTGAATTTCTTACACCAACGAAAAACTGTCGGAAAAGACATTTCATTATGCCCATAAACCGAACATATTTTATCAAAAATGTCTTTGCACCGTACACCAAGAAAACAATGATTCTTAATATAGGACCGTATTTCAACGGCGTACTCTGACCTTCTTCCAACAATGTTTTGTATTAGTGTACAAGAGTAGACAGTGTTTATCGAACGATACACATGGCTAAAGTGGACGGATGTTAACAGGTTTGGTATCAATGTATAGGTAAAATGTTTTTTCTACGCTGTGATATTTATTTCCAGGTGATTTTGGCATAAGTGCATGAGAAAACGATCTACTTGCATTCATATTTGAACAGTCTTCGTACCCACAAAATACGATCACTCTGAAAACTCCCAGGCTATGGCTCCCGGAGACTCAAACCAGGGTACCCCACCCAAAATAAAGCCTGATATTGCAT
The DNA here is from genome assembly GCA_963580285.1 of Lucinisca nassula. Lineage (NCBI taxonomy): Eukaryota > Metazoa > Mollusca > Bivalvia > Lucinida > Lucinidae > Lucinisca > Lucinisca nassula. The sequence continues at coordinate 79,540 of CAUZLF010000098.1, read as the reverse complement.
TTATTGTGAGGCGATTTGCTCGGAACTTTCCCAATGAATTTTTTGAAAACATTTCTGTGTATTGCCCGTCTATGGTACATTATACCCACAAAATATGGTCACTCTGAAAACTCCCAGGCTATGGCCCCTGGAGCGTCGAACTTGGGTACCCCCACCTGTAGACTCGGCTTAGTCATATATGGCACATGCGGGGACGCGATTTTCTCAGAACTTCCCAAATGAATTTTCGTGAGAACATTTCTGAGTATTGCCCGCTTATCGGTCCCTACACCCACAAAATATGGTCAATCTGAAAACTCCCAGGCTATGGCTCCCGGAGACTCGAACCAGGGTACCCCACCCAAAATATACAAAATATAGCCTGATATTGCATATATTGTGAGGCGATTTGCTCGGAACTTCCCCAATGATTTTTTTGAAAACATTTCTGTGTATTGCCCGTCTATGGTACATTATACCTACAAAATATGGTTACTCTGAAAACTCCCAGGCTATGGCCCCCGGAGCGTCGAACTTTGGTACCCCCGTCTGTAGACTCGCGCTTAGTCATATATGGCACATGCGGGGACGCGATTTTCTCAAAACTTCCCCAATGAATTTTCGTGAAAACATTTCTGAGTATTGCCCGCTTATCGGTCCCTATATCAACAAAATATGATCACTCTGAAAACTCATAGGCTATGGCCCCCGGAGACTCGAACCAGGGTACCCCACCCAAAATATAGCCTGATATTGCATATATTGTGAGGCGATTAGCTCGGAATTTCCCCAATGATTTTTTTTTAGAACATTTCTGTGTATTGCCCGTCTTGGGTACATTATACCCACAAAATATGGTCACTCTGAAAACTCCCAGGCTATGGACCCCGGAGCGTCGAACTTGGGTACCCCCACCTGTAGACTCGCGCTTAGTCATATATGGCACATGCGGGGACGCGATTTTCTCAAAACTTCTCCAATGAATTTTCGTGAAAACATTTCTGAGTATTGCCCGCTTATCGTTCCCTAAACTCACAAAATATGGTCACTCTGAAAATTCCCAGGCTATGGCTCCCGGAGACTCGAACCAGGGTACCCAACCCGAAATATAGCCTGATATTGCATATATTGTGAGGCGATTTGCTCGGAACTTCCCCAATGAATTTTTTTGAAAACATTTCTGTGTTTTGCCCGTCTATGGTACATTATATCCACAAAATATGGTTACTCTGAAAACTCCCAGGCTATGGCCCCCGGAGCGTCGAATTTGGGTACCCCCACCTGTAGACTCGCGCTTAGTCATATATGGCACATGCGGGGACGCGATTTTCTCAAAACTTCCCCAGTGAATTTTCGTGAAAACATTTCTGAGTATTGCCCGCTTATCGGTCCTTATACCCACACAATATGTTCACTCTGAAAGCTCCCAGGCTATGGCTCCCGGAGACTCGCAACCAGGGTTACCCACCCAAAATATAGCCTGATATAACGCAATTTTCTCAAAACTTCTCCAATGAATTTTCGTGAAAACATTTCTGAATATTGCCCGCTTATCGTTCCCTAAACTCAGAAAATATGGTCACTCTGAAAACTCCCAGGCTATGGCTCCCGGAGACTCGAACCAGGGTACCCAACCCAAAATATAGCCTGATATTGCATATATTGTGAGGCGATTTGCTCGAAACTTCCCCAATGATTTTTTTTGAAAACATTTCTGTGTATTGCCCGTCTATGGTACATTATATCCACAAAATATGGTCACTCTGAAAACTCCCAGGCTATGGTCCCCGGAGCGTCGAACTTTGGTACCCCCACCTGTAGACTCGCGCTTAATCATATATGGCACATGCGGGGACGCTATTTTTTCAAAACTTCCGCAATGAATTTCCGTGAAAACATTTTTGAGTATTGCCCCCTTATCGGTCCCTATCCCCACAAAATATGGTCACTCTGAAAACTCCCAGGCTATGGCTCCCGGAGACCCGAACCAGGGTACCCCCACCCAAAATATAATCTGATATTGCATGTATTGTGAGGCGATTTGCTCGGAACTTTCCCTATGAAAACATTTCTGTGTATTGCCTGCCTATAGCACTTTATGCTCACAAACATTAGCCACTCTTTTGCAGCAACATTTGTAATGCTGTCAAAATGTTCTGGTCTTTCATTTGTTAAAGAATCGGTTTCTGTTTGTTACTGTTTCATATAAGCCCCGCACATAACATTTGAGAGTTGCATTATTTTTAACAGCAGTACAACAAGTCAATTGGCCAACAATTCCGTAATAATAAATACCCCTTTAACCCCTTTTTTATATAGAGAAAACTGGGGTTCACGGGGAATAAAGTATTTTCTTATTTCTGCTCCAAGACGTAGGTTGTGTAAACTCGTTAGAACCGACTCATAAGACATAGGTTATGGATACTCGTAAGAACCGCGCTACTAACAGGCACCTACAGCCTATGTTTGCAGTATAAAAAGAAAAAATATCATGGATTTTCACCAGAAAAAATAACCATTTTGGAGATGTGAAAAATGCACAAGGCGTAGTTTGCAGCTCAGGTAAGTTTTAAGTGTCTTGAATGCTATTCGGGCCACCAGGATTCTGAGTATATGTTTCTTGACATATTAAAAGTTATTCTCATCTGTTCTGTTCAGGTGTATTTTGCGAATCGGGAATAAGTAACTACTTATTCCCGATTCGAATCGGGAATAGGGAACCGGGAATAAGTAGCCAACTTGATGTCAGTCCGGTTCGAGCCCCGGTCGAGTCGCTACATTTTCCTCCATCAGTTTCACAACATAGATTGTGAACACTCGTTAGAACCGAATCGTTAGGGCACGTTAATAAGTAGAAGTAAAACAAAGATCAGGAATTGATACAATTAACTTACTCCATCCATAAAAGACACCAAAGGGAAAGAAATACAAACATTAAGCGACCAGACCATAATGGAAACCTAAACAAAGGAAGGCCATATAGACAGTTACTTTCCCACAAAATGGCCATATGGCCATCCAAAATTAAAAGACACAAGTGATACACACAGTCCGTGTAAAGAGTACATCTCTAATCCTCACTTTGTATAGGGAAAACTTCGGTTGACGGGGGTATACTTTATCTTTCTTTTTCATAACGCAAATACGAATATACAAATACATTGCCACCTTTCTCGACAAAAAAAAAAAGGTAAAATTTTAAGATGAAAAATTGTGATATTTTTTTTCTTATTTCTGCTCAAAATATAGATTGTGGGCACTCGTTAGAAGCGCCTCTAACGAGTACCCACAATCTATATTATAAGAAACATAAGGTTTACCCCTGTAAACACCAGTTTTACTATATTAAACTGGGGTTCAAGAGAGTGAGAATTATATAGGCGTGTTTTTGTGATGATGCTTTTACACATAGGTTGTGGGTACTCGTTAAAACAACCTCAACTAAGTCGTTCCAACTAAAAATCACAACCTATGTTTGCAGTATAAATAGTAAACGTAATAAACGTTGCCATTTTGGACATGTGAAAAATATACTATATTGCACGGGTGTGTTATCATAATGTAACAGTTCTAAGGAATATACAACATAAATGTTAGCCAACGTTTATGTTTTGAGCATATATGAGAACAAAATATAATTGTATAACTAGGTTTTATTTGCAAATGAGCATGAAATGTAAGTTCTACAATTATATTTTTCTTGTTGTTTTCATTTACATATAAAGTTCGTCTTATGTTGATCATGGTGTTATGTACCAATTACCCCCCCCCCCCCCCCCCTCTGGAGCATAGATTGTTGGCACTCGTTAGAGCTACCCCACAGGGATAGTTCTAACGAGCACCCATAGCTAATGTTTGGACACTATTAAGATAATAAAGCATCTGGCTAAATGGATATGGGGGGTTGGGGGTATACACATGAAAGGCGCCATTTTGGCGCACGGTGTTTTGGCGTAATGCATGCACTATGCATCGTCTTCGTTGTCCGGAAAGTGGCAAGGTGTCTGCATGGACCATAAAGTTGACATGTATATATGAGTACTTACCCCAAAACAGTTTTTTACTAAGGTACAAGGTGACCAAACGAGTTGACTAAGGTACGAGTTGACTTAGGTACGAGTTGACCAGAAACCATTTTCGATGGAGCATAAATATTAATAATTTACAAACTTACTCTTGAACTGCCATTCATACTGCCAGTAGTTTAGTATTGTCTATACAATAACAGGCTCTGATTTGTTTCGACATGTTTCAATAGTATTAGCCGGTAACTCTCGACCAGTGCCTTTGTGTTATCCACAAAGATCACACAAGTGCTCTTTGGATCGATTGTTTGTCAAACTGCAGCAGGCTTCACTGCATGAATTAAATATATTGCTATTGTCCATGTGATTATCACTGACCAATTAAATTAAACCTCACGCAAATTAAAAATCAACAGGGCGTAATGAAAATGGAGGATTAGAAAACGAGTCGCTTCATATATCTGGTTAACCGATATATGCTCGGCCCCCGCCCATCGGGGCTTGAAGAAATATATGGGCTGCATGATGCTTCCACGCAGGGCTTAATCTGACCCACACACGGGTACCCGTAAAACGCTTAGAGGATCTAAGCCCGCCCAGGCAAAGCGGTGCGAGTGTCGGACCGCCCATGCTTATAAAGCCTATTGGTTTCACTGGGCGACATTGCATGATTACTGTGTATGCTTTCATCCTGCAAAACTGGAGTGTATGAAATATACACCGTCTGTGTCCCCTACTTGGGTTAAGGCGAAATCGGCAGAACAGAACAAAAGAGAAAATAGCCCCAACCTCTCTCAAAAGACGTTAACTGAGCTACACTGCCCTTTGCACCTTCGGCGGATGAAACGATTGAATCCGGAAGGGCATTCCAATCTCTAATTGTCTGAGGGAAGAAGGATCCCTTGTGGGTTTGTGGTGCTCTTCTAGTGATCAGAATGTAATAAAATTTGTATCAAATGAGATTTTAAGCTCCATTCTAATAGATTATTAAAATATTTATCACTTTTTACATCTTAGTGTTCCATTTTTGAACTTAATTTTTCCGAGATGTTCCCAGCTTACTGTCTGGATGTTGGGGGTAGTGTTTCGTTTTCCATAATATCTCGATTTGTGGTGGTTAGAACTGAATACAATTTATATCACAATAAATTTTAAGCTCCATTCTAAAAGTCTATTAAAACTTTTTTTTTTCCAATTTTAAACTTAAAGGTGTCCATTTTTTTTAATTTGAATTGTCCAGGATGTTGCTGGGATGTAAAACTGAAAATGCAAACACACTTGGGCTCAGCCTAGAAAGTACGAGTTGACCAAAACATGTACGAGTGTTTGTTTGTTTTTAGAGGTTTAACGTCGCCGTCAGCACTATATAGGTCATTTTGCTTCAAATTTTATTCGACTTTTAACTTGACAATGAGAAGAAATAACATCTCGACCAACTGGCCCCTGCCTCCTAATGGAATCGAAGGGTTTATATGCATGTACATTGACGGTGTCGCTCGAATACCATTCCTGGGAAGGCTCGGGACTCCTAAGCGGTTTATCGATTCTCTCATGCAGTCCGGATGGGCGGAGTATTTGGTTTGATTCGAGACTAAAATACTATATGTAGGTTATTTTAGAGATGTAGGTTCCAAATTCGTGGGTACCACATATAATAGTTAACAAGGAATTCATCCATCACAAAAACACGCATGCATATCTTTGACCCCCCCCCACCCCCCTCCCCTAAACCTACTTTTATATTTACTTTATAACTGGGATTTGAAGGGGTGTACATTTTTTTTATCAAAAACATGGTTTTTTGGTGTTATGATATTGGGTTATTTAAATCATTAAAACAGCTATACGTTTCTTGCTGCCTATTCATTTGACTACAGAACTTAAAATAATTTATGATCGAGTACGTGATTGAGAGTGAGTGATTTTGATGGAGTAAGTACAATGTATTTATGTGATTTTTTGACTTGTGATTAAAACATTTAGTGAAATAGAAGTAAAGTACTGAGACGCAAGTTTATAAAGAATGCTGTGAACACCTTCGAAAACCACTTAATTAAATTATTCTTTTTGACTCACATGTTCGTTTCGTTCTGCCTTACCAGGGTAGGCTGAAAAGTTCTGAGCCTGACAAAGAAGCAGGCATCAAACAGCCATGAAATTTTGTATTCATTAAATCCAAATCTTTATTACTTGATTTGACTCAAAGGAGTTCAAGTTTACCTGCAATAACGTAGAAATTCTAGCCTTTGAAAATTGATACTAGCACGTTTTTGAGAAAATGGACAAAATCTGGCATCGTGGTGTCATCAAGTACCTCCATAAAAGGGGTTAGCTCCTAAGGACATTCATGCCGATATGGTTGCTACATTAGGGGATGATGCTCCTTTGTATGCAACCGCGAAAAGCTGGGCAGCAAATTTTAAGATGGGCAAGGACAGCCTTGAAGATGATGACCGGTGTGGACGACCCACAATGGCAACAACTGAGGAAACCATCAGCCAAGTGCACAGGGCCGTGATGGATGACAGGCGTTTAACTGTGAATCAGTTAGCTAACACTGTTGGCATCTCCCGTGAACGAGAAGAGAACATTCTACACAGTAAATTAGGAATGTCGAAGGTTTCCGCCAGAGAGGTGCCACGGCTTATGACGCCTGACCAAAAGTTGACCAGACTGAACCTGTCACATGCCAACTTGGCTATTTTTGAAGCAGACCAAGATGGTTTTCTTGACCGTTTTGTCACTCAGGATGAATGCTGGGTTCATCACTTTCCAAACATGAAAAAGCACTTGGCTGGGCAGCATTATCCGTCAGACAAGGAGGTGATAGCTGCTGTGAAGAAGTTTTTCAGGGACCAAGATGAGACCTTCTATACCACTTGGATCCAAGGACTGCAGCATCGCTGGAGGAAGTGTGTGGACAGGAAGGGTGACTATGTTGAAAAATAAGGCACTTTCAGCATGGACAAACCATTGGATCTTTGTCTATGTAAGGTTTGACTTATGATTAAGAGAGTGAATGAGTCGCAAGTTTGTAAGGAAACGATACAAAATGAATATATCTCATAATCCTGTTATTCTGTGAACACATTTCAAAATCACTCAATTATTATTTTCTGACTCACCTGTACATTACTTTCTGACCATTAATTTAAAAAAAAAAAACAGCAATCCGATGATATTTTATGACCGAGTGCTATTGGGAGTGATTGATGTTTGAGTGGGAATTTATTTGAGTTTTGACTTATGATCAAGCGACTAAGTGAGTCGCAAGTTTGTAAGGAATCAATAAACCATTAATTCTTCCCATAAGTGTGTTATGCTGTGAACACCTTACAAAACCACTCACTTATTAAAGTTATTTTTTTCTGACTCATCTGTACATTTCTTTCTGCCTATTAATCTGCAATTATCCATCCGAGGATAATTTATGATCTATTACGCGAGCAAGAGTAGTTGATGTTGGAGAGATTATTTGTGTGAGTTTTGACTGAGGATTAAGAGAGTGAGTGGGTCGCAAGTTTCTAAGGAATCAATGACAAATTAATTCATCTCATAAGTGTGTTATGCTGTGAAACCATTCCAAATTCAATTGTTCTTTTCTGACTTGTCAGTGCGTTTGTTTCTACCACTTTACTTGACTACAGAACCGAAAATAATTTATGCTCGAGTACGTGAGTGAGAGTGATTGACTTTTGAGTTTGTATATGTGAGTGTTGACTAATTAATTAGTGGGTGAGTGAGTCGCAAGTTTTTTAGAAATCAATAAAATGAATTTATCTCTGTAGTGTGTTATGCTGTAAAGACCTTCCAAAATCACTCAATTATTACATTCTGACTCATCTGAACGTTTTGTCTGCCTATAAATTTGACAACAGCCTTCTGATGATGATAATTTATGGTCGAGTACGCGAGTTCGAGGTGTTGATGTTGGAGTAAGTGTTTATGTGAGTTTGACTTATGATTAAGAGTGTTAGTAAGTCACAAGTTTATAAGGAATCGGTAAAAATAGTTAATCTCATTAGTGTGATATGCTGTAAACACCTTCAAAAACCACTCCGTTATTCTTTTTCTGAATACTGTACGTTTCTTTCTGACCATTAATTTGACAACAGCAATCCGAGGATAATTTATGATCGAACAGGCGATTGATGGTAACTGATGTTGGAGTGTGTATTTATGTGAGATTTGCTTATGAATAAGAGAGTGAGTGAGTCGTAAGTTTATAAAGATTCACTTAAAATGAATTTATCTCAAAGGTGTGTTATGCTGTGAACACCTTTTAAAACGAATTTTTTTCTTTCTTGATTCATCTGTTCGTTACTTACTGCCTTTTTTATTTGACGACAGAACCAAAAGAGTACATAAATGAGAGTGATTGAGGTTTACGTTAGTATTTTTGTGAGTTTTGACTTATGATTAAGAGAATGAATGAACCGCTATTGGGTAAGGAATCAATAAAAGGGTTCATCTCATAACTGTGTTATGCTGTAAACACCTCCCGAAGCCACTCAATTAGTCATTCCTGACACACCTTTACGTTACTTTTTGTCTGTTGATTTGATAAATACCATCCCAGGATAATTTTCAATAGAATACGCGAGTGAGAGTAGATGATGTTGGAGAGAGTATTTTTGTCAGTTTTGACTCATGATTAAGGGAGTGAGAGAGTTGAACGTTTGTTATGAATAAAAAAATGAACTCATCCCAAAAGTGTGTTACGCTGTGAACACCTTCAAATATGTTCTAGAAAGTGTAATCCTTTGGAAGCAAGGAATACACCACAGAACTGGAAAATATGGAGTGTACATGTTTTCTGAACCAGATTAGCTAGTTTAGGCCATTTAAGCCTCATCCGTGTCCCGCAGATATTTTCAAAATTTCAAATTCATTCAATTATACTTTCTAACTCATCTCTTTGCTTGATTCTGCATATGTATATGACTACAGAACCGAAAATATAATTAATGATCGAATACGTGAGTGAGAGTGACTGATGTTGTTGTAGTTAGTATTTATGTGAGTTTTTGACTTGTAGTTAAGAAATGCAATGAAATTAAATTAAAGCACTGAGAGACAAGTGTGTATAAAACAATAAAAATGAATTTATTTCATAAGTGTGTTATGCTGTGAACACCTTCCAAAACTCATCTGTTCGTTTCTTTCTGCCTACTTATTTGCCTATAGAATCGGAAATAATTTATTATCGACCACGTGATTGGGAGTGATTGATGATTGAGTTATGTGAGTTTTGACTATTGATTAAGAGAGTGAGTGAGTCGGAAGTTTGAAAAGAATAAAAATGAAAACACCTCATAAGTGTGTTATGTGGTGAACACCTTCCAAAACCACTCAATTATTTATTTTCTGACTCATTTGGACGTTTCTTTCTGCCTATTAATTTGACAACAGCAATCCGAGGATAATTTTGAACGAGTGCGCGATTGAGTGTCATTGATTTTGGAGTATTTGACTTATGGCGCTTCTGTCTGCGCTTAAATTTGACAACAACCATCCGAGGATAATTATGGTCGGGCACACGAGTGAGAGAGGTTGATGTTGGAATAAGAGTTTACAAGAGTTTTTACTTATGATTAAGGGAGATAGTAAAGTAAAGCAATGATCAGGAATCGGTAGAGTCAACTTACTCCTCCCACCAATGACACCAAAGAGAAATAAACACAAACACGAAGCGATCAGACCATAATGGAAACAAAAACAGAGGAAGGCCAAAGGAATACTTTCCCACAAAAGGCCAAAAAACCATCCAAAATAAAAAGGCACAAGTGCTACTCACAATCGTTAACAAACGATAACATAAATAAACCGCCACAGAAGAACCGCATTGGAACGACAAACGATAAATGACATCTTCCCTAGGCAAATGGTCCGCTTTGAAAATAATATCACAGGAGTGTTCCTGGAGTGACCCTCTTTCAAAATTGCCTAAATCGTTCCGCTCCATAAAACTAAACAAAATGGCCACCAGAGCTCAAAACATTAAAACCTTTAAATGACATCTCCTAGGCAAATGGCCCGATTTGAAAAGAATTTCACAGGAATGTTCCTTCAGTGACCCTCTTTCAAAATTGCCCAAATCGTTCCACTCCGTTAAACAGAATGATCGCAGAGCTAAAAAAAAACAAAAAAAAAACCTTTAAATGATATTTCCTCCCAGGCAAATGGCCCGATTTGAAAAGAATTTCACAGGAATATTTCTTGAGTGAACCTCTTTCAAAATTTAGTTCCGCTCCGTTAAACAAAATGGCCGCCAGAGCTAAAAATAGAAACACCTTTAAATGACATCTAGGCAAATGGCCCGATTTGAAAATAATTTCACAGGAATGTTCCTTGAGTTACCTTTTTTCAAAATTGCCTAAATCGTTCCGCTCCGTTAAATAAAATGGCCGCCAGAGCTAAAAATAGAAAAATCTAAAAATTACATATCCTCCTAGGCAAAAAGCCGCTTTGAAAATAATATCACAGGAATTTTCCTTGGATGACCCTCTTTCAAAATTTCCTAAATCGTTCTTCTCCATTAAACAAAATGGCCACCAGAGCTAAAAACAGAAAAACGTTTAAATGACATCACCTCCTATGCAAATGGCCCGATTTGAAACGATTTTCACAGGAATATTCCAGGAGTGACCCTCTTTCAAAATTGCCTAAATGCTTCTGCTCCGTTAAACAAAATGGCCACCAGAGCTTAAAATAGAAAAAAAAAACTTTTAAATGACATCTCCAAATCAAATTGCCCTGTTTGAAAATAATTTCACGGGAATGTTTCTTAAGTGACCCTCTTTCAAAATTGCCTAAATCGTTGCACTCCATTAAGTAAAATGGCCGCCAGAGCTAAAAATAGAAAAAGCTTTAAATGACATCTCCTCCTAGGCAAATGGCCCGATTTGAAAGAATTTCACAGGAATGTTCCTTGAGTGACCCTCTTTAAAAATTGCCATTATCGTTCTGCTCCATTAAACAAAATGGCTGCCAGAGCTATAAATAGAAAAACCTTTAAATGACATCTCCTCCTAGGCAAATGACCTGATTGGAAAATAATTTCACAGGAATGTTCCTTGAGTGACCCTCTTTCAAAATTGCCTAAATGGTTCCGCTTAGTTAAACAAAATGGCCACCAGAGATAAAAATAGAAAAAACTTTTAAAGGACATCTCCTCCTAGGCAAATGGCCCGATTTGAAAATAATTTCACAGGAATGTTCCAGGACTGACCCTCTTTCAAAATTGCCTAAATCGTTCCGCGCCGTTAAATGAAATGGCCGCCAGAGCTAAAAATAGAAAAAGCTTAAAAGACATCTCCTTCTATGCAAATGGCCCGCTTTGAAAATAATATCACAGAACTGTTCCCTGATTGACCCTCTTTCAAAATTGACTAAATCTTTCCGCTCCATTAAACAAAATGACCACCAGAGCTAAAAATAGAAAAACCTTTAAATGATATCTCCTCCTAGGCAAATGGCCCGATTTGAAAATAATTTCACAGGGATGTTCCTAGAGTGACCCTCTTTCAAAATTGCCAAAATCGTTCCACTCCGTTAAACAGAATGATCGCAGAGCTAAAAAAAAAAAAAAGCTTTAAATGACATCTCCTCCTAGGCAAATGACCTGATGGGGAAATAATTTAACAGGAATGTTCCTTGAGTGACCCTCTTTCAAAATTGCCTAAATGGTTCCGCTTAGTTAAACAAAATGGTTCCAGAGATAAAAATAGAAAAAAACCTTTAAATGACATCGCCTACTAGGCAAAAGGCCCGATTTGAAAATAATTTCACAGGGATGTTCCTTGAGTGAATCTCTTTCAAAATTGCCTAAACCGTTCCGCTCCGTTAAATGAAATGGCCGCCAGAACTAAAAATAGAAAAACCTTTAAATGACATCTCCTCCTAGGCAACCGGCCCGCTTTGAAAATAATATCACAGGAATGTTCCTTGAGTGACCCTCTTTCAAAATTGCCTAAATCGTTCCGCTCCGTTAAACAAAATGACTGCCAGAGCTTAAAATAGAAACAAGAGGCCCATGGGCCACTATGCTCACCAGAGCTCAGGTGGGCACTGCCAAATTGCAGCCATGTATTTTAACATGATATCATTTTAATCTGCCAAATGAACCCCCATATCCAAATGAGCATCAATGTGGACTCAGTATATGAAACATTAGGCCTTTTATGAAGTAGAGGGGGTGGGGCATGAACCCAATGGAGCCCTGGTTGGTATCACTAAATGTGTCTTATCACAAAGAACAAGAATATATATGGTTTAGCAGTGGGGATCTGCATGGCTGGAGATATAAGTGGAGGGGTTGGAGCATGCCATGTCGTTCCCAGGAAAGTAGAAGTAAAACAAAGATCAGGAATTGATACAATTAACTTACTCCACCCATAAAAGACACCAAAGGGAAAGAAATACAAACATTAAGCGACCAGCCCATAATGGAAACCTAAACAACGGAAGGCCATAAGGACAGTTACTTTCCCACAAAATGTCCATATGGCCATCCAAAACCAAAAGACACAAGTGATACACACAGTAAGTAACAAACAACAACATAAATAAATCGACACAGAAGAGCCGCCTTGGAACGGTCAGTGGAAGATTTCCAATGGGGGGCTTAAATCGATTTTACGTGGCCACAATCCTCGCCCTAACTTCCGTCGCGATTAAGACAAATAATTTGTTCGGTCCGCTTGAAGGCCTCCTAACTCATCAGTGCAACATCTCCGTGAACACAAAAATCAAAGAACCACAGAGGTGAGACAACGGTGAGGACTCGACAGCAAGAAACCACTGAAATGCTGGAGCAAAAGAAAACCAACAGTTAGACTCCGATGAGCCCGACCAGAGACAGAGCATCAGGCACCAACCAGCATTATCTCAAGATTGTTGTCCCTAAATGTATCTCATCATAAGGACCAAGTATATATATGGTTTAGGGGTGGGAATCTGAACGGTTTCCAAGATATCCTTTCATGAAGTGGAAAGGAGAGGACTGGCCCCTGCGGACACCCCTACAGTAGGTGTGCTATTAATAAGGAACAAGAACATATATGAATATGGGGTGGGGATTTGAATGGTTTCTGAAATATATGGCCTTTTATGAAGTGGAAGGGCGGGGCACATTGCCTCAGCACAAAGAGACCCCCAAGTTGGTGTGACTGAATGAGTCTTATCATAAGGAACACGAATATATATGGTTTAGGGGTGGGGATCTGAACTATTTCTGAGATATGTGGCTTTTAATGAAGTCTAGCGGTGGAGCAAGGCCCGGGCATGCCCCGGGGACTCACAAGCTTGTGTCAATGAATGTGCCTTATCATAAGGAAGATGAATATATATGGTTTAGGGGTGGGGCTCTGAACGGTTTCTGAGATATAAGGCATTTTGTGAAGTGCAGGGGTGGGGCAAGGCCCAGGGAGACCCCCAGGTTGGTGTCAATGAAAGTGTCTTATCATAAGGTACAAGAATATATATGGTTTAGGGGTGGGGATCTGTAAGGTTTCCGAGATATTGTGATATTATGAAATGGAGGGGGTGGGGCATGGCCCCAGCACATCCCTGGGGACCCCAAGGTTGGTGTCACTGAATGTGTCTCATCATAATGAACAAGAACATATATGGTTTAGGGGTGGGGATCTGAACAGTTTCTGAGATATATGGCCTTTTGTGAAGTGAAGGGGTGGGGCATGGCTCCGGCGCACCCCGAAACCCCAATTTGGGGTCAATGAATGCGTCTTATCATAAGGAGCAAGAATATATATGGTTTAGGGGTGGGGATCTGTAAGGTTTCCGAGATATTGGGCCTTTTATGAAATGGAGGGGCGGGACATGGACCCGGCGCATCCCGGGGGACCCACAGTTTGATGTCACTGAATGCGTCTTATCATAAGGAACAAGAGTATATAGGGTTCAGGGGTGGGGATCTGAATGGTTTCCGAGATATTGGACCTTTTATGAATGGAGGGGGTGGGGCATGGCCTCGGCACATCCCGGAGGACCTCCAGGTTGGTGTCACTGAATGCGTCTTATCAATAGGAACAAGAATATATATGGTTTAGGGGTGGGGATCTGTAAGGTTTCTGAGATATAAGTCATTTTACGAAGTACTGGGGGCGGGGCATGGCCCCGGCACAACCTACTGGACCCCCAGGTTGACATAAAAGCATGTGGCTGAGAGAAGTTTACTAAAGGAACATTTCTATGAAAGTTTTGTCAAAATATCTGCGATGGCTTTGTAGTTAATGCCATTTTTCAATTTTCCCCATTATAAGTCTATGGAAAATCTAAGTTGCCATAGCAACCAAACTAAAGAGCCGAATTTCATAAAAAACACAAAACCTGTTAAGGCAAATATGGTGAATATTTCCATAAACTTTTAGCCTCATAGAGCATACGGTTTCTGAGGAGATGATTTTTTAAGTATTTTTTTTTTCTATTTTTTCATTTTGGTTTCCATGGCAACCAATACAAATGAGCAGAAGGCCTAAAATCATATGGCAGATAGTAGATTGCCTAAGGAATATTTCTATGAAAGTTTTGTCAAAATATCTGCAGTGGCTTGGCAGTAAATGCCATTTTTCAATTTTCCCCATTATAAGTCTATGGAAACTCTAAGTTGCCATAGCAACCAAACCAATGAGCCAAATTTCATAAAAAACACGAACTTACAATCCCCCAACCCAAGGATGCTACAGATGAAATTTGGGCCCAATGGGCCTAGGGGCTTCAGAGGAGATGTCGTTTAAAAGTGTTGATGTCACACGACGCAGACGACGCAGACGCCGACGGACAACTGCCTTTCCTATAAGCTCCCCCGGAGCCTTCGGCTCTGGTGAGCTAAAAAACTTTCAATGACATCTCCTCCTAGGCAAATGGCCGTATTTGAAATTAATTTCACAGGAATGTTCCTTAAGTGACCCTCTTTCAAAATTCCCTAAATCGTTCCGCTCCGTTAAATAAAATGGCCACCAGAGCTAAAAATAGAAAGAAAAAATGGCTGCCAGAGCTTAAAATAGAAAAAAAAACTTTCAATGACATCTCCTCCTAGGCAAATGGCCCAATTTGAAAATAATTTCACAGGAATGTTTCTTAAGTGACCCTCTTTCAAAATTGCCTAAATCGTTCTGCTCCGTTAAATAAAATGGCCACAAGAGCTAAAAATAGAAAAAAAACCCTTTAAATGACATCTCCTACTAGGCAAAAGACCCGATTTGAAAAGAATTTCACAGGAATGTTCCTTGAGTGAATCTCTTTCAAAATTGCCTAAATCGTTCCACTCCGTTAAATGAATTGGCCGCCAGAACTAAAAATAGAAAAACATTTCAATGACATCTCCTCCTATGCAAATGGCCCGATTTGAAAATAATTTCACAGGAGTGTTCCTTGAGTGACGCTCTTTCAAAATTGCCTAAATCGTTCCGCTCCGTTAAACAACATGGCCGCCAGAGCTAAAAATAGAAAAAACCTTTAAATGACATCTAGGCAAATGGCCCGATTTGAAAATAATTTCACAGGACGTTCCTTGAGTAACCCTCTTTCAAAATTTCCTAAATCGTTCCGCTCCATTCAAGAAAATGGCCACCAGAGCTAAAAATAAAAAAAAAAACCTTTAAATGACATCTCCTAGGCAAATGGCCCGGTTTGAAGAGAATTTCACAGGAATTTTCCAAGAGTGACCGTCTTTCAAAATTGCCTAAATCGTTCTGTTCCGTTAAACAAAATGGCCGCCAGAGCTAAAAATAGAAAAAACCCTTTAAAAGACAGCTCCTCCTAGGCAAATGGCCCGATTCTAAAAGCATTTCACAGGAATGTTCCTTGAGTGACCCTCTTTCAAAATTGCCTAAATCGTTCCGCTCCGTTAAATAAAATGGCCACCAGAGCTAAAAATAAAAAAAAACTTTTAAATGACATCTCCTACTAGGCAAAAGGCCCGATTTGAAAATAATTTCACAGGAATGTTCCTTGAGTGAATCTCTTTCAAAATTGCCTAAATCGTTCCACTCCGTTAAATGAAATGGCCGCCAGAACTAAAAATAGAAAAATATTTCAATGACATCTCCTCCTATGCAAATGGCCCGATTTGAAAATAATTTCACAGGAGTGTTCCTTGAGTGACGCTCTTTCAAAATTGCCTAAATCGTTCCGCTCCGTTAAACAACATGGCCACCAGAGCTAAAAATAGAAAAACCTTTAAATGACATCTAGGCAAATGGCCCGATTTGAAAATAATTTCATAGGACGTTCCTTGAGTAACCCTCTTTCAAAATTTCTTAATCGTTCCGCTCCATTCAAGAAAATGGCCACCAGAGCTAAAAATATTAAAAAAAAACCTTTAAATGACATCTAGGCAAATGGCCCGATTTGAAGAGAATTTCACAGGAATTTTCCAAGAGTGACCATCTTTCAAAATTGCCTAAATCGTTCTGTTCCGTTAAACAAAATGGCCGCCAGAGCTAAAAAAAGAAAAAACCTTTAACAGACAGCTCCTCCTAGGCAAATGGCCCGATTCTAAAAGCATTTCACAGGAATGTTCCTTGAGTGACCCTCTTTCAAAATTGCCAAAATCTTTCTGCTCCGTCAAACAAAATGGCTGCCATAGCTAAAAATAGAAAAACCTTTAAATGACATCTCCTCCTAGGCAAATGACCTGATTGGAAAATAATTTCACAGGAATGTTCCTTGAGTGACCCTCTTTCAAAATTGCCTAAATGGTTCCGCTTCGAAATCGGGCCATTTGCCTAGGAGATGTCATTTAAAGGTTTTTCTATTTTTATCTCTGGTGACCATTTTGTTTAACAAATTTGTTTTGTTTTGTTTGATTTGAGGTTTAACGTCCCCGTCAACACTGTTAAGGTCATTTTGGAGACGTTGCTTCAAATTTTGTGGGACTTTTATCTCAATGTCGGGTTAAAGTCCCACTAAATTGGAAGCAACGTCTCCAGAATGACCTTAACAGTGTTGACGGGGACGTTATTCCTCAAATTAAACAGAAAAATAATCAAATTAGTTAAACAAAATGGCCACCAGAGATAAAAATGGAAAAACCTTTAAATGACATCTCCTCCTAGGCAAATGGCCCGATTAAAAAAAAAATCACAGGAATATTCCTTGAGTGACACTCTTTCAAAATTGCCTACATCGTTCCGCTCTGTTAAATTAAATGGACACCAGAACTAAAAATAGAAAAACCTTTAAATGACATCTCCTCCTAGGCAAATCGCCCTATTTGAAAATAATATCACAGGAATGTTCCTTGAGTG
The DNA here is from genome assembly GCA_963580285.1 of Lucinisca nassula. Lineage (NCBI taxonomy): Eukaryota > Metazoa > Mollusca > Bivalvia > Lucinida > Lucinidae > Lucinisca > Lucinisca nassula. The sequence continues at coordinate 62,265 of CAUZLF010000098.1, read as the reverse complement.
ACCCTCTTTCAAAATTGCCTAAATCGTTCCGCTCCGTTAAAGAAAATGACCGCCAGAGCTAAAAATAGAAAAACCTTAAAACGACATCTCCTCCTAGGCAAAATGCCCTATTTGAAAATAATTTCACAGGAATGTTCCTTGAGTGACCCTCTTTCAAATTTGCCTAAACCGGTCCGCTCAGTTATACAAAATGGACACCAGAGCTAAAAATAGAAAAGAAAAACCTTCACATGACATATCCTCCTAGGCAAATGGCCCGATTAGAAAATAGTTTCACGGGAATGTTCCTTGAGGGACCCTCTTTCAAAATTGCTTAAATCTTCCGCTCCACTAAACAAAATGGCCGCCAGAACTAAAAATAGAAAAACCTTTAAATAACATCTCCTCCTAGGCAAATGGCTGGATTTGAAAATATTTTCAGAGGAATGTTCCTTGAGTGACCCTCTTTCAAGATTGCCGAAATTGTTTGGCTCCATTAAACAAAATGGTCGCCACAGCTAAATATAGAAAAACCTTAGAATTACATCTCCTCCTAGGCAAATAGCTCGATTTGAAAATAATTTCACAGGAATGTTCCTTGAGATACCCTCTTTGAAAATTGCCAAAATCGTTCTGCTCTGCTCAACAAAATGGTCACTACAGCTAAAATTAGAAAAACCTTCAAATGACTCCTGCTTTATTTCCATAAGCTTTGAAATATCTTGAATTCAGGTGAGCGATTCAGGGCCATCATGGCACTCTTTTTATTGGTTGCCATGGAAATCAAACTGCAAAAAATAGAAGAAGAAAAAACTAAAAAAAATCATCTCCTCAGAAACCATATGCTCTAGGAGGCTGAGACTTTATGAAAATATTCACCATATTTGCCTTTGCAGGTTTTGTGTTTTTTATGAAATTTGGCCTTTTAGTTTTGTTGCTATGACTTATAATGGGGAAAACTGAAAAATTGTATTTACTGCCAAGTCATTGCAGATATTTTGACAAAACTTACATAGACATGTTCCCTGAGTAAACTTCTCTCAGCCATATGCTTTTATGTCAACCTGGGGGTTCCTTAGGTTGTGCTGCGGTCATGCCCCGCCCCCTCCAATTTCATAATTTGCCTTATACCTCAGGAACCTTACAGATCCCAACCCTAAACCATTTATACAGTATTCTTGTTCCTTATGATAAGATGCATTACGTTACACCAACCTGGGGGTCCCCCAGGATATGCCGGGGTCATGCCCTGTCCCCTCTATTTCATAAAATGCCATTTATCTCAGAAACCATTCAGATCCCCGCCCCTAAACTATATATATTCTTGTTTCTTATGCTAAGATGCATTAAGTGACACCAACCTGGGGGTCCCCCGGGATGTGCCGGGGACATCCCACCCCCTCCACTTCATAAAATGCCACTTATCTCAGAAACCATTGAGATCCCCACCCCTAAACCATATACATTCTTGTTCCGTATGGTAAGATGGACTCAGTGACACCAACCTGGGGGTCCCCCCGGGATGTGCCGGGGCCATGCCCCTCCCCCTTCACCTCATAAAAGGCCCAATATCCCAGTAACCTTACAGATCCCCACCCCTAAACCATATATATTCTCGTTCCTTATGATAAGTCGCATTCAGTGACACCAACTTGGGGGTCCCCGGGATGTGCGGGGGCCATATTCAACTCCGTCTACTTCATTAAAGGCTAAATATTCCAGAAACCTTACATATCCCCACCCCAAAACCATATATTTTCTTGTTCCTTATGATCAGACACATTCAGTGACACCAACCTAGGGGTCACCCAAGGTGCGCCCGGGCCATACTCCACCCCTTGACTTCACAAAAGACCATATATCTGAAAAACTGTTCAGATCCCACCCCTAAACCATATATATTCTTGTTCCTTATGATAAGACGCAAACAGTGAAACCAGCATGGGGGTCCCCCGGGGTGTCACGGGCCATGCCCAACCCCTTTACTTCATTAAAATCCATATATCTCAGAAACCGTTCAGATCCCCACCCCTAAACCATATATATTCTTGTTCCTGATGATAAGACTCCACTTAATAATAGACCATATATCTCAGAAACCATTCAAATCCCCATCTTACAATCACATATATTCTTGTTCAATGTTATTAGACACATTCTGTAAACCCTGTCTTGGGGGGGGGGGGGGGGGTCCGCAGGGGCCATTTCTCTCCCTTCCACTTCATAAAAAGGGCCTCATATCTCAGAAACCGTTCAGATCCCCACCATTTAACCATATATATTCTTGATCTTTATGATAAGACATATTCAGTGACAACAATCTTTGGCTTTTCTGGGATCTGCCATGCCCGAATCCCTCCACTGCTTAAAAGGCCTTACGTCTCAGGAACCATACATATCCCCACCGCTATATATGTCTCTGTTCCTTTTTATAAGACCCATTTAGTGACACCAATCAGGGCCGTATCCGACCACATACAAGTACTGGTAAACCGCTTAGAGGATCTAAAAAGTAGAAGTAAAACAACGATCAGGAATTGATACAATTAACTTACTCCATCCATAAAAGACACCAAAGGGTGTCCAGGCAAAGTGGTGCGAGTTGGATCGTCCATGCTTATAAACCCTATTGGTCTCATTAGGTGACAGGGCTTGAGATGTCATTTCATCTCAATGCTGTGGTGCAGCGGTAAAGCATCGGATTTGAGATCGAAAGGTAGCCGGTTCGATCCTCACAAGCGCCACGTTATGTTTCCTTGAGCAAGAAACTTTATCCACATTGCTTTGTACTGGTTCCTACCCAGGAAAAGAGGGTCACATGGAAGATTAGCACTAGTACTGTGTTACCCTCTATAAATAAGGTCGATTATTATTTATTATTTTAAACTTCTTATAAATATTAATCAGTATTACAGGACGTGCAGAGCACAAGAACTATTACTCTCGCATTTATACTTTTTGAGTTATCTCCCTTGGAAGTTTGTCGGTATGTATGTATGGGCAAATCGTGTCCGGCCAATAACTTTCTTATTTTTAGATGGATTTTGAAATTACTTGGCAGAAATATTAACCACCATAAGACGTTGCGCATGAGGCAGGTCGGTACCTCAAAGGGGCCATTTTTCGTGTTTGGTCAATAACTTTCTTATTTTTAGATGGATTTTGTAATTACTTGGAAGAAATGTTAACCACCATGATACGATGTGTTGCGTGCATGACTCAGGTTGGTACCTCAAAGATCAGGGTCATACTTAGAGGTCAAAGGTAAAAAAGGGGCCTTTTTCGTTTTTTGTTTTGTCAATAACTTTTTTATTGTTAGATAGAATTTGAAATTACTGGGCAGAAATGTTTACTACCATGAGACGATGTGTCGCTCGCATGATTCAGGTTGGTACCTCAAAGGTCAAGGTCATACATAGAGGTCAAAGGTCAAGAAAGGGGCCTTTTTTCGTGTTTGCACAATACCTTTCTTATTTTTAGATGGATCTTGAAATTGCTTGGCAGAAATGTTAACCACCATGAGACGATGCGTTGCGCGCATGACCCAGTTTGGTATCTCAAAGGTCAAGGACATACATAGAGGTCAAAGGTTAAAAAGGGGCCTTTTTGTGTTCGGTCAATAACTTACTTATGTTTAGAGGGCTTGAGATGTCACTTCATCTCAATTTCGGGTAAAAGTCCCTAAAAATTGGAAGCAACGTATCCAAAATGACCCATACAGTGTTGACGGGGACGTTAAGCCTCAAATCAAACAAAATAAAACAAACACATCGCATAGTGGGGTCGGGAGATGGTACTCTGTATTTTTCCTGCTACACAAGCTTTGCCCCGGCATCTAATGACGACCAAATATACCAAAACTGACAATGTTACCCCAGAATTTAAGCTCATGTAACTGGCTAAATGGCCTTGACCTAAAAATCTTTTTCTCTAAAACCCAAAGAAACACTAAAAAATGAAAATCTATACAATAAAAATTCAGAGTACGCCCCACCCCATATTTTGCTTTGGACAATGTTCAAAGTAAAACTAAAACAAAGATCAGGAATCGATACAATTAACTTAGCCCACCCATCAAAGACACCAAAGGGAAAGAAACACAAACATGAAGCGACCGAACCATAATGGAAACCTAAACAAAGGAAGGCCAAATCTGGCCAGACCATAATTTATAGCTTTTTAGGGGATACAGTTTCTATTTATTAATATAATTCGAATTATGGATATCGATGTTTCGATTTAATGATATCAATAATTCAGCCCCATTATTGATATCTATAATTCAAATTAAAGATATCCATAATTCTAATTATTGATATCATTTAATCGAATAATAGATATAAATAATTCAGTTCTATTTATTGATGTCATTAATTCTAATTATTGATATCATAAAGTCGAATAATAGATATCAAAAATTTAATTATGGATATCCATATATCATTTGAATTACTTATATCATAAATACGAATTATTGATATCCATATATAGGATACATGATATCAACAAATCTGACTTATTTATTGATATCAATTATTAGAATAAGTGATATCCAAATTTCTCCACGGAGACTCAAGTATTGATGCACATATTATTTATAGAAATCCATAATTAGACTCATTGATATCAATAAATGGGGCGAATAATTGATATATATTATTCGAATAATTGATATCATTTATTCAAATACAAGATATCTAAATATCTAAAGGATTTATGGATATCATTATTATTAATTGTTGATATCATTAAATCTATATAATGATATCAATAATCAGAATTTTTGATATCAATTAATTGGCTGAATAAATGACATATATAATCTGAATAAATGGTATCCATAAATAGATTAATTGATATCAATAATTGAGATTTAAGATATCAATGAATCAATCAGAATTATTGATATCTATAAATCGAATAATAGATATCAATTACCTGATTTGTGGATATCCATAATTCTTTAAGGGTGGGGCCCAATTCTGTAAGTATGTCATTTATCCTTTGTCCTGCTGAATAGTTAAATAAGCAAGCAACACCCATTATCAGACATCAGCCAATCAGATTACTTGATATGTTATAGTCATTCGTTTGACAAACTGCATCACAAACATTGTAGATCCTGATGAGATTGCTTCTTCAGAAGCCATCTGATCAGTATTTATACTGTTTGCAAAGACAGGGGTTATCACTATTTTTTTAGACATTGCTTCTAGTTTTGTGGGACGTCAATCCGGCATTGAGATGAATGACGTCTCAACCCCTGCTAAATTTATATGTAGGGACGGTCTGACTCGCACCACTTGGCCGGAGTAGGCTTATAGACCATCTTAGTGGTTTAATACCGGTGTTAGATAATATTTTGACCCGTGTAATATTTTGACCCGCGGGTCAATATATTACAGTAATATTTTGACCCCCCCCCCCCCCCAATAATATTTTGACCCGCCCTTAAAACTTCAGCAAAATAAATCAGAAGTGGACTTTTATCGATAAATAGGTATTGACAAGATAAGGAATGGGTATTGCAAGGAGTCTATTGCAGATCTGACAACATGGGTAGGGGGGTCAAAATATTATAGCTTTAATAAAATGACCCCCCCCCCCCCCCAACAATACATATCTTTTTTCAACTAAGGAAATGGACTCAAAATAATAGTAATGGACAATAATAACAACAGATTATTTCACATTTGACAAAATTAATGCGGAATAATATTCTCTTTTGAAATGGGTGTTGCTGCCAAGAAAGGGGGGGGGGTCAAAATATTATAGCTATAATAATTTGACCCCCCCCCATTTCAGGTCATTAAGTTACAACCCCTCCCACATACTGAACCTTACTGAATATAGTGTATTACAAGCCATCTAATTCAATTAAAAGTTTAATCTATTGAGTGAACTCAAATGCCAGTATATCAATAACAGATAATAAGGGTGGGTCATTTTATTATAGCTATAATAATTTGACCCTCCCCCAAATTCAAGTCATTAAGTAACAACCCCTCCCACATACTGAACCTTACTGAATATAGTCTATTTCTAGCCATATAAAGCAATATAAGTTTTAATTTAACTGTGTGAACTCAAATACCAGTACACTAATTACAAATAGTAAGGGTGGGTCATTTTATTATAGCTATAATAATTTGACCCCCCCGCGCCAATTTCAAGTCATTAAGTAACAACCCCTCCCACATACTGAACCTTACTGAATATAGTCTATTTCTAGCCATATAAAGCAATTTAAGTTTTAATTTAACTGTGTGAACTCAAATACCAGTACACTAATTACAAATAGTAAGGGTGGGTCATTTTATTATAGCTATAATAATTTAACCCCCCCCCCCCCTTATTTCAAGTCATTAAGTTACAACCCTCCCACATACTGAACCTTACTGAATCTAGTGTATTACAAGCCATCTAATTCAATGAAAAATTTAATTAATTGAATGAACTCAAATACCAGTATATCAATAACAGATAAAAAGGGTGGGTCATTTTAATATAGCTATAATAATTTGACCCCCCCCCCCACGTGCATAGGCTGGTTCTCTCAATACCATTTTAGTCATGTGTTATTATTTATCTTTTTTTCTTTATTTCTGTTATTTTTTATCTTTTTTTGCTGCTTTTTAGCCATTTCCCATTAAACATGATTGCCCTTTCTTATATATTATAGTCATTATTCTTGCTGTAGATTTTCAGATCTAGAACTATCCCACCCCACCCCTCAGACACTGCCCAAGTGTAAAAATCAGCAGGAAAAACCACCACAATTGTCATAGTTTTACTGCTTAACAGTTACCTCACCATATTTGGTCATTTAAATGTAACTTTTGTGAAGTTAGGGGGTCAAAATATTATAGGGGGGGGGGTGAAAATATTATAATAATATATTGACCCACGGGTCATAATATTATGACTCGCGGGTCACTTTTTAGGCAGGTCAAAATATTATATGACACCGGCATTAATGTGCTGTCGGTTTCAGCCCTGCATGAAAACGTCAAGCAGCCCAATCGATCTCTCCTAGACCCGCTGGGCGGCTGTCGCTCCATTTAAATTAGAACTAGGATGTCTAAAATAGAGTGTGGCACATTTTTGTAAATGATAGGGTCGCTCTTGATGAGTTGTGCTGTTTGTTGAAACCTGATACATACATATCAATTGGGCCTTATGGCTTCAAGTATGGATTTTACAGTCACTAAATCTGGACACATCCCATTGTGGGGTGGTGGTGGTGGTGGTTGTATGTGTCTGTGTGTGTGTGGGGGGGGGGGGGGTACACTGAATTTTGCCTGCTACATAGGTTGGGCCCCGGCATCTAAAGGTGACCCGAAACAATACCGAGACTGACAATGTGTCATAAAGAATTCCAGCCCTTGTAAGAAGGAAAATTCAGTGTTCGCCCCTCCCCTGGGAGTCACAAGTGTTCTGAAGTTTCGAGACTGGGCACAGATGAAAGACAACAGATTTTACTTGACATTGTTAAAGTGTTAATGACTAGAAGATCCATATACGCAAGCATTTAATTGTATTAAAAGATATCAAATATTCTGAGATTTTTGGATATCTAAAATTATATTTAATGATATCAGTAATTAGATTTATGGATATCTGTAATCTAATTATCGATACCATTCAAAGGTCTGAAATATAGATATCACAATTTCAATAATGTATATCAAAAATATATATCAGGGATATCAAAAAATGTAATTATTGATATCATAAAATCTTCTTCAATATTTTATATCTATAAATCAAATAGAAGATATCTTAAATCGAATAATAGATATCTTTAATCGAAATTATAGATATCATTAAACATAAAATTGATATCATAAAATGAATAATAGATAGCTAATATTATTTATAGATATCTAATAATATTTATGGATATCCGATATTTTTATTATAGATATCATGAATTTTATGTATAGATATCTAGAAATTGTATTAAATAGTAAAACGGCACCCCTGCCACAGATGCAATTTGGTTTAAATCGAGTATGTGTCTTTATACGATATGTTGTTTGTTAAAATAAACAAGACACCGACAACAACGGACGACAGATCAATGCCCATATAAAATTTGGTTAGAATATCCATATATCTTTACATAAAGGTTTGATTTAATTGTTTGTAAGATCTTGCTGTAACATGTAACACTATGGTTCATAATAGCTGGTATATGTGCACAGTGTGTATAAGTGTGTGTATGAAACACACATTTTTGACTCAGGGTTTAGTCGCACATGGCTCACAGCGTCGGTTAAATCCTGACGAGTGGAATGTGGTTCACAACGTAGGTTACATAATTTCGTTTTATTTTTACCTTAAAAGGCATGAATATACCCATAAAAGGAGTGTTCAATATGAACACCAAATATGGGTGTCCACTTTAAAACGAAGTGTTCACTACGAGGCTTAGCTTCATATGAAAGGCCTCACAATGCTATCAATCCGAGCGCACACACACACACACACACACACACACACACACACACACACACACACACACACACAAATTAACACCATAATGATGTGTGACATTTACCAAAAGCTCAGCTTGATAAAATAGATGGGATGCATGATGCTTCCACGCATTGCTGAAACCGACCCGCATGCGAGTTCTTTTAAACCGCTTACAGGATCTAAGCATGCCCGGGCGTGTTTTCATGATGTCAGGACAAATTCATTTATTTCGAGCCGACCGCGCTCAACTCGCAACGTTGCAGAATTTGAATCGAACGAGGTGCGAACCACAGCGATGAGAGTCCTAATAAGTGTCAGCGCTTTAAGGATGCCCTTATCCTCGGGGTGTTTATTGTATTTACGGCACTTTCAAGATTACTTCACTTATTTCGAACGGACCGCAAATCAGAGTTGAACTAAAAGCGGAGTAAGACCACCTTCTGTTGCAGATCTTGGCTTTTCATATGTGGCCCGAGCGAGGCGCAAACCACAGCGGAGAGACCTAATGACCCGATGATTAACCCTTTTTGTACCAAATGGAATCTTCCTCCTTATATATACAGGAGTCCATTTTGAAACTTAAGGGGGTCAGGTTGTTTTTTTCTTAAAAATTTAGTTCGGGAAATGGCTTAAAATTTTGCAAACAGTGTAGGGCCTGATCAGACGCCGCGTACTGCGGTGTCTGATCTGGGCCTGCACTGTTTGCCAAGGCACCCCCTTAGGGGTTTCTGGTACTGAATGGGTTAAGCGGTAGCGCTCTTACCCATTAGGACACAGAGGCGAGTTACTTTCGGGGTGTACAGTAGACTTATCAAGATACCCAGGTTGCATGTCTGTACGAATTTCGCTGATTATCTTGGAGAATTTTGTAGTTCTGCTCAAAGTTAGAGATCAGACTTATAAGCAGCCTTGGAATGCTTGCCGCGCAATTTCCCCATATTACCCTTTTTGTACCAAATGGAATCTTCCTCCTTACATATAGCATGAGTCCATTTCAAAATTTAGGGTTTCAGGTTGTGTTTTCTTCACAATTTATCAGGAAAATGGCCGAACTTTTTGCAAACAGTGTAGACCCTGATCAGACGCCCGTTTGCCACGGTACCCGTTTAGGGGTTTCCAGTCTGAAATGGGTTAATGTACATGTATGAGCAAAATTTAATTGTAAAGGCACGAAACACAAGTGGGCCTCCATGTGAGCTTAAGTGTAAGTATCAGTGAGCGAGTGAGTTTTAGTTTTACGTCCCACCAACAACTAAGGTCATACGGAGACGGGACCTCGGTTTAAAGACTCATCCGAAAGTCTGGAGAAGCCCGGGATCGATCCTGCAATCCCTGGTTTACAAGGCGAGTAGCGTAACCACTGCACCACTGAGGCTTCTATAAGTATCAGTGATGTTTGATTACTCGCAGTGTAAGAAAAAGATCAACCAAAATGTAGAGTGAGATCAGCGCCCAGATATACATTTACAAACAGGATCCCCTTTATTATATACATTGAGTTTGATTTTTGTAAAGTATTTACTTGAGAAAAATAAAGTACTCCCAATATGGTGAACCGATAGAAAATCAGCAGTTTTCAATTTATGATGCGTTTACACAACAGTACAAAAGGAACACAGAAAACATCCATGATGTTCATACTGCGTTTTAAAGTGCATAAGATGCTAATCATTATGATTCCAAATGGAACAAAATCATACTTTACGATTGCTAGAGTTGTCAATCTTTGTACAAAGAACATGCATTTCGTCATATGCTTCATACTTTGTGTACCAAATTTTAATGCATGAAAAAATACATGCACGTGAACAAATATTCATGTAGGTGTAGGCAGATTTCGCGGAGAAACACCGTGAACGACTTCACCTGTACTAATTGGCTTTCGCCGAGAAAAAGCGATGTTCGCGGAGAAATTTCGCGGCGTTTCGCGGAGAAATTAACCGCTTTGAAACGCGATTTTTTTTCTTCTCGGAGAAATTTCTCGCTTGTTTTCCGAGGAAAAAAGGCCTATTACCGCGGAGAAAAATAAAATATGGGTTATTACCGGTAGCTGGTCTGTATCTTGAAGTCAAGTTAAAAGCTTCAATGATATCAGATTTGTTTTCAAAAAGAAGGGACATCACTAAGTCTCTTTCATGAAAAGTGAACAAAAACAGCCAAAATGGGTGAGCAGTTCGTACCCATCGAAATTCCCACAATTTGTTTAACTAACTTTAGATAACAATTTGCTTAAATAGCACCAAATCTTATATTAATATTGTCAAGTAGAAAGGGGAGAGCTTCACACACTTTCTGAAATGATCATAATAAGTATTGGTTGTGCTATTCATAACTGCAAAGCGATTTCTTAAATTACATGACTCTTCTCTATGAAGTGTTAATTCTATTAAATCAGTAAGTTTTTATTGTATACGATTTTGAAGAAGTGTTGGTTGTGGATAGCGTGAAAAAATCATTAAGTAGACGGATAAAAGCACTGAAACGCCCGGTTTTTAATTTAATCTTACCTCATTCGATTTTTGTATAGACCAAAACAGATTTCTTCCTGACCTTTCAAAGATTTTGTCGAAATATTTAATTGTATGTTTTTATGGCAGTAATGCATGAAGTTAATAATAAAGTTCAGTGGTGGTACAAGAGCTTGAAAATGCATAAAACGCGCTTTGTATGTTCCTTTATGAAATTTAGGTAACCAATATAACGTCAGAATCTGTAACGCAGCGAACAAACTTGGTGGCCGAATGACAGATATGGTTATTATCTACAGACCTTTCTTCATCCAAAGACTGAAGTGCAAAGGCCTTAGTACCACCAAGCTCGTGATGAAGCGTTTTAACATAGCAGTGCCGCCAAACAACGATGACATTGCTAGCGGCCTTGTCTGCCGGAGCCGAAACATACTTCTTATGAAGTCCTTGAATGCCGAGTTTAAGGTAAAGTAAAGATGTCTCGGGTAATAGATGTAATAAGTTAGTATTTTGAGAATAGAAAGAAATGCCTTTGTGGATGGGTTTGTTTCTGGCAAAATTTATGATAAACGCGATGATTATGATTTTGAGATTGTAAACTTTCCTTTTTTGGATGGTGATGTTCCACGTTCGCCATCCTATGGCGTTTATATTTCAAAATAATTTCGATTCGCCAGAGTGTGTAGTCATGTAACTGACTTTAATACTCGTAATAAATTGTTAACGGCTAAACTTCTTAATCAGGGTTATCGATACCATAAACTACGCAAAGCCTTTTCAAAATTTTATAGATGCCATTCTGATTTAATGCAAAATTCAAGACTGGACTTAAATCTCTTCAGTACCAAGGTCTATCGGAACCCGAATTTAATGGTGACTTAGTATATAAATTAGAAAAAATTATAACCGCAATGATTTCAGCACCCAATTTCGTAAAGTCATTCTTAGATATAAAAAGATTGGGTACAACAAAAATGTTATACGACAGACTGCATGCGTGGTATTTAACCCAATCACGGTTGACAACTTTGCTTCCCTCTTTAATTGCACGCCGGTGGGTCAGGCCGCAGATTCTATGATGGTTCCAACGTAAAGGCTTATGTTGGTTGGTACCTGATGCTCTGTCTCTGGTCGGGCCCATTGGAGTCCAACTGTTGGCTTTCTTTTGCTCCAACATGGCTGTTGTTTCTTGTTGTCGAGTCCTCACCGTTGTTTCATCTCTGTCTTTGTTTGATTTTTGTGTTCACGGAGATGTTGCACTGATGAGTTAGGAGGCCTTCATGCGGACTGAACAAATTGTTTGTCTTAATCGCGACGGAAGTAAGGGCGAGGATTGTGGCCACGTGAAATCGATTTAAGCCCCCCCAGTGGAATTCGTTTCCGCTGTCCGTTCGAAGGCGGTTCTTCTGTCGCGGTTTATTTTTGTTGTGGTTTGTCTTTGGGTGTTTGTGTCGCTTATATTATTTTATTTTGGATAGCCTTTTGGCCATTTTGTGGGAAAGTAACTGTCATTTTGGCTTTCCGCTGTTCCTGTTTCCGTTGGGGTCTGTTGCTTCATGTTTGTGTTTCTTTCCCTTTATTATCTCTGATGGGAGCTGTGGGTTAATTGTATCGATTCCTGATCATTGCCTCTACTTCCATTTTGTTCACTAGTTTAAAAATCAGCATGTGAATAACTTGGTAGGTGATGTAAAGGCAAATCCTAAAGACTTCTATAGATATATCAATTGCCAGCAGAAAGGCAGGCAAGGTATCCCACCCCTTGAAAAAGAGGAGGGAACGGGATAACCCTTTCTAGAACATATTTATTGTCACGGGCTGAATGACCAGCTGCAGCATGACAGGAGTCAACCCGTATATGACAATGGAATCTCCCACCTAATAAGTGTGCGCCTCGATAGCGCAGTGGTTAGCGCCTTCGACTCATGATCGAGAGGTTGTGCGTTCGAATCCGGCCACCGGTATCGAGGTGTGTCCTTGGGCAAGACACGTAATGACACTGCCCCACTCCACCCAGGTGTAAATGGGTAGCAGTGGTGTAAAAGCCACTGCCTCTCTCTCGCGCGCGCGTGAAAACACCCGGGATGAGTGTTCGAGAGCGATTCAATAAGCTTGAAGCTTTCTTCGCAATCGAACTAAAATAAATTAGTATAAACGAAGTTTGGGGCGGTCCATTGCCAATTATGTATGTTTTTTTTCAGCAAACAGTGTAGATAGATCAGACGCTGAGTCTGATCTGGGTCAGAGCAGACGCCGAGTCTGATCTGGGTCTGCACTGTTTGCCAATATCCCAAAAGAGGGCCGCTAGTTACTATTTACTTCCCAGTAACGCTGAAACAAGACAAATAACTCCATTGTCTGTTGATGTTGACTACCGAGCCTGACTCTAAATTGAGCCAGCGCACGAAAAAACCTACAATAAAACATGTCCGCCCATCGAAGACTAAATTCAGCCTGCTCATCCATATATCTAACCAGAGACTTCTCTTGCTGCATGAAGGAGCATTGTGCCCTCTGCTATCCTTAGAGCGCACAGCGAAGACTCTGGTCAGACTGCGCGGATGCGCAGGCTGATCTGAGTCTTCGTTGGGCGCACACGTCTTATTGTAAGTTTTGTCGTCCGCTGGATCAATTAACACTTTCAACCCTGTAAACTGGTGCAGCTGCCTGAGCGAAAATATTAACCAACCACGATCCGTCTCATCAGAAATAAACCAGTGTTATTTCCAATATTATTGGACAAATTTCGTTGTTTTTGACTTTAACGATACATGCTCTTCCTATGGTGTTAGTAAAACTGATTGCAGTTGTTTCTTGTATCAAATCTGAACCTCCAACCAGACATGGATTTAAGATAATGTAAATATAAAATAATAAAGCTAATGTATGTAATATGTAACGTTTATTGATGTACTCGTAGGAGCACCATCGGATCACGGGTAAAGTTTAAGTGAACCCTTAGTTTGCTCATGGCCCAATGTTGACATCACGAAAACATGCCTATACAATTCTGACCCCCTTGAACCCCATTTTTATATAGTAAAACTGGGGTCTACAGGGGTAAATCTTATTTTACTTATTTCTGCTCTAAAATCGAGGCTGTTCTAACGTGTACATGCAATCAATATTTTGAGCAGAAATACGAAAAATATCACAATTTTTTATCTAAAAAAATCGATATTTCGGAGGTAAAGTTTACTATATATTTGTATAGGCGTGTTTTCGTAATGATAAAACTTCTAAGAACGTTCATCACGTGAGCAAGTCCGTGAAATAAAGACACCCTATACCCCACTTTATATACAGAAAACTGGGGTTTACGGGGGTATACATTATTTTTCTTATTTCTGTTCCAAGACATAGGTTGTGGGTACTCGTTAGAACCGCCGCGGTTCTAACGAGTACCCACAACCTATGTCTTGATAAGCATTTATAAGAAAAATATCAAGGGTTTTCATCAGAAAAGTAGCCATTTTGGAGTTGTGAAAAATACACTATGTCGCACGGGTGAGTTATCGTAATGTTACCATGTCGACACGGACGGCGTCATGAGGGTACGCGCCAGTAACTATTTGTTATAACACCTGTGGTCATTATCTTTTTTATTACATGACATTATCCACTAAATATGTTAGCATACGGTATGTCATAGCGTAATGTAAAACACTGTCAGTATTTCCCTCCATTTGGCATCCCTATGTTAAAACTCAGACTCAACAGGTGGAGAAGGTGCAGAGGACAGCTGCTCGATGGACCTGCAGGCGATGGCGAAATAGTTATAGCGTCGGTGACATGCTTAATGAGCTAAAGCGGCCGTCCCTGGAGGCCCGTCGTGAGCAGTCCTCTTTGACGTTAACCTTCTTCTACAAGATACACTCTGATTCAGTGTCTATTCATAAAGACAGGTACTTGACCCCTGTAACAGTGTCGACCCAAACAAGGGCAATAAAAGTAAACGACTCAATATCGTAGATACCAGTCCTATATTGATGCCCTGAAGAACTCCTTCTTTCCTATAACTATTCCCCATTGGAATAGTCTTCCCTCCTCTGCGGTGAATGCCAAGTCCGCAGAAGAGTTCAAAGCCCGAACAGTGTAAGAATGAGACTCAGAGGTATGCGTTTTAGGATACCTCTGTTATGCAGATTGTAAATAGTTTATCCAGTGCCTTTTTTTTATTTAGCTAAATTCTAAATTTAGCCACCCAACCAACTGAGGTAATGGTCAAATATAAGAAGATAGATAAATAGAGTTCACTGGGAATTTATTTCGGAGCGGAAACCTAGACTGCTTCGTTTAACCCTTAAATTCTTGCACTGGAAACAGACAGTGTAGATCCTGGTCAGACGCCCAATTCTGTACCATCTTATCTTGGTCTACAATGTTTTTTAACGATAACCTTCTTTCGCAAAACTCGGACTTCACATCCATCACGCAAACACGCCTATATAATTTTGACTCTCTTAAACCCCACTTTTATATAGTGAAAACTGGGGTTTACAGGGGTATGCATTATTTTTCTTATTTCTGTTCCAACACATAGATTACATGTACACGTCAGAACCGCCTCGCCAAGGCAATTTATGTGTGGAGCAGATATATGGAAAATAATAGAATTTTTTCCGGAAATTTTCATTTTTGGTGGTAATTTTTTCCAGTATATTTGGATCGGCGTCTTTTCATAATGGAAAATATTAGTTCGGCGATTTCTGTCAATTCACCTTATTTGCATTATCTGCTGGTTCCTAGTCTGAACGTTATCAGTGTTGGAAAAACAGGTAACCAGAACCCCCCCCCCGCCCCCCCCCCGACCTTGAAAGGTCAGGGGGTCTGGTTACCTGTTTTTTCCAGTATTGACAATGTTTAAGCTGGGAGCCAGCAAATAATGCAACTATGGTGAATAACCCGGCGTATGTCCAACAAAACAGTGATAATCACGTACACATCAGCCCTGAAGAGTTTTTGTACGTTGTAACTTTGGGTCAATTGGCAAACAGTCGTCACAAAAGTTACTTTCAGTTCTTTCAAGCTGATCTGCTGTATCTTCACTTATCGTCAGACAATAAGAAATGGGAGGTCTTACACGAGAGGTCATTTCATATGATATTTATTAAACGGGCCTTTGGCAAGCTTCAGGTCAAAGAAAATGGCAACTCAGATGTAAGATTTTGTTTTATTGCCGATTTGGAAGTAGTTTAGATGAATTTTATTAGAAAAGTTCACCGTCCTTTGGATCGGGGCGTTAACTGGAGACTCCCTGTGCAGGGAGCACCGTCCCCTGTGCAGGTAAAAGATCACTACCATAATTCATAATTACTGTATAGGCTTTCATCCTGCAAACTTGGAGTGTATGTAATGTACACCTGCACGTAATCCTCGTGAGGGGATGTTGCAGTATTTATATACTCAGAGGCAATAAAAAGTATACACTTTTTGATTCAGAAAACCGGATCTTGTATTGCTATCTATAATAAAATATGCCTATGCCCGCTTTTCCTAAACGTCCAAGTTTGTAAAACGCCAATTCTTTTACTGTAACAGTCATCCATGATGGAGTTATTGCCCTTAATTGAAAATCAATATTTCCAATAAAATCTCATGTTGTACGCAACATTCAAATCTGTGCACACCGCAAAAGTCCTGTACGAATGTTCATCGATAAGACCACATCATTACTTTGCCATTAAACCCAAACAAACAGCTTGAAACTCAAATGGAATTTCTGCCTGTTCCGGATTATCTCCCTTTCAATTAAAATCATAGTGAATTAAATGAGTCTTTTTCTCAGATTGTGTAAGAGCTATTCATTTGGAACTTTCGCATACTTATTGTTTTGCTCGGCATCTTTATGTTTACTCCATAGTAAATCCTCTAAAATTGCACAATGGAAAGTTCTATCTTCAATACAAATCCCATAGAAACATAATGCATTTAATAAAAGAAAGAACGTAAAAGGCAAGAATGCCATTTTCTTGGAGAAAAGATGTTGCACTTAACCTTGCGTTTAATTTCAATATGCGACATATTCTTGCCAATCAGATGCTATTCTTTGAATGTGTTGCATGAATAATCATTTATTGAATAACCCTTATTCGAAACACATGTTTAAAGGGAAGCTACTCAAGACAAAATATTGGATCAGACCCCCTGTCCATTTCAAGTGACACAATTTCATTATCCTTTAATCAAATTTAACGGAAAATGCTGCAAATTATGCGGAAGTGGTTGTTGGTATTTATGATACCACATATGTATATAGATAGGGAGAGATTGGGACGCAAATTGGCATTCAGCAACCTGTATACTTACTTTTGCCTCTCAGTATATATAGAAAGAAAGAAACCCCACTTTATATAAAGAAAACTGGGGTTAACGGGGGAATATATTATTTTTCTTATTTCTCTTCAAAGATGAGGCGGTTTTAACGAGCACACACAACCTATATTTGAAGTATAAAAAATACCACGGATTTTCCTTAGAAAAGCGGCCATTGTGGATATGTGAAAAAATGCACTATGTCGCACGGGTGTGTTATCGTAATGATACAATTGCGTCACGGACGACGTCATGAGGGTACGCGCCAGTAACTATTTCATCACGTGAACAGGTCCGTGAAAAGAAACACTCCCCCCCTCTTAACCCCACTTTATATAGAGAAAACTGGGGTTTACGGGGCATACATTATTTTTCTTATTTCTGCTCCAAGACATGGGTTGTGGGTACTCGTTAGAGCTGCCTGACGGAGGCGGTTCTAACGAGAACCCTCAACCTATGTTTTGAGCATTTATAAGAAAAATATCACTGATTTTTTTATCAGAAAAGTAGCCATTTTGGAGATGTGAAAAATGCACTATGTCGCACGGGTGAGTTATCGTAATGTACATGTATCATAACACCTGTGGTCATTATCATTTTTATTACATTTCATTATCCACTAAATATGTTAACATACAGTATGTCATAGTTCGTCTATATTAAACCTTTTGTTCCAAATGGAATCTTCCTCCTTATATATGACAGGAGTCCATTTCGAAATTTAGGGATGTCAGGTTGTGTTTTCTTCAAAATTTATGTAGAAATCGACTGAACTTTAAGAAAACAGTGGAGGCCCATATCAGACGCCACGTTCTACGGCGTCTGATCTGGGCCTGCACTGTTTGCCAGGGTACCAATTTAGGGGTTTCTGGCCGGAAATGGGTTATAGAAGCGCTTTAGAAAAAATTCTGGAACCGAGGGAATCTTTATTTTTTATAACATATTCTAGGGGAACAAAGAGTATGGGGTGAGTGGTTTTATAAATCCCGCAGGTGTCTGCAGGTTTCCATGCACTCATAATATGTCTTGAAGTTGTTGCCGTTGCCACCGCACCCTCCATAGCGGAACATATAACAATCACGATTTTCTGCGTCCCAGTACATGCGGTATTCGATTCGGCTGCATGATCCTTCATCCTTTTGCAGTAAACAAACGTCACAAGCTGTAAAGATATACAACAAAACCTCAATGACTCCTAGATACCGCCCATCGGGGTCTTGAAGAAATATATGGGCTGCATGATGCTTCCACGCAGAGCTGAACCCGACCCGCACACGAATACTGGTAAACCACTTAGAGGATCTAATCCTGCCCAGGCAAAGCGGTGTGAGTGTCGGACCATCCATGCTTATAAACTCTATTGGTTTCATTGGGCGACAGGGCTTGAGATGTCATTTCATCTCGATGTCGGGTAAAAGTCCCACAAAATTGGAAGCAACGTCTCCAAAATGACCTTCACAGTGTTGACGGGGACGTTAAACATCAAATCAAACAAACAAGCAAAACACCGATGAATCATCATTACGAAAACACGCCTATACAAATACAGTAATATTCCTATATTAAGACCACCTTTGGGACTGTTCAAAAGTGGTCTTTAAGACCACTTTTGAACAGTGCCAAAGGTGGTCCCACGAAGAAAAAATAACTGCACCCTTCTAAATAAGCTTTTTTAAAGCAGATTTAGTCTTAATATCATGGTGGTATTTATAGCCGAATTTTATAGTACATTGTAAATTTTATCGCCGGAAAAAAGAAAAAAAAACATATGAAAAATTGTGATATTTTTCTTATTTCTGCTCAAAATATAGATTGTAGGTACACGTTAGAACCGCCTCGAGGCGGTTGTAACGAGTATTCACAGTGTTCATTTCAGAGCAGAAAAAAAAGAAAAATAAGGTTTGCCCCTGCAAACCCCAGCTTGACTATATAAAAGTGCGGTTCATGGGGGTCAAAATTATATAGGCATGCTTTCGTGATGTTAAACGTCACCGACTTGAACTTGATCTACAATTTCTTGGGGATTTTCCCACATGCACCACATAACACATTTTATCATATGGCGTCGTTGATAAGCAGTGGATAACGTCGTGTAATAAAAACAGTATGACCACACGTGTAACAACACTTTGGCGGAATTAAGTAATGTCATGACGACGTCCATGTCAAATATGTATTTTTGTGGAAAAATTGTCAAATTCAAAGGCGATAAAATCCAATTTAAAGCGGTCATATGATAAACAGGATCTTATCCTCATTGTCACTTCATATGAAATTTATGAAACTCGCCAAAGGCTCGTTTCATAAATATCATATGAAATGACCACTCGTGCAAGATCCGCTATTTATGAATTATTTATGGAGAGATGTTTTATTCCTTTATCGATACTGTGTATCTATTGTGTACTCATTAGAAACGCCTCGATGAGTAGATTCTTATGAGTACACAGAGCATAATATATGATCTATCGAAAACCAAACAGATATTCACACATTCTAATGCACTTGCGTATGTAACGCGACGTCTGATTGGATAACGTCAAGAATTTGCGACAGTATATTCTGCGATATACTGTCGGAAACCCGACGTCATCGCGTAACGTCGCTTTTCATTGGCTGGCATTTGGTTTTACGCAGCTCACAGCGCTAGCCGTTTTGTGCAAAATAATACAGTTTTTAACAAAAACAATCGTATAAGTGCATTAGAATGGGGATAACTGTATTGCAAAATTGTGATTTTGGGAGGTAAATCGTCGGTTTTACGGTCGCAAATTACGTTTTACGGCTCCGCTGACGCGTCGCCGTAAAACGAAATTTTCGACCGTAAAACCTCCGATTTACCTCCCCAAATCACAATTTTGAAAACAGTTATCCCCTAATTCACACATTATCTCTCTGCCTATGCAACCTTGCGTTACGTTCTGACTCGAATTACTCCTGTTTCGAGCTTATCGTCTGGCTCTATGTATTGAATAACACTATCGCAAGCTTCGGGAGCCGGCGAAGATAAATACATGCATTTAGTCGGGTGTGAAATTATGTTAATAGAGTTCACGAGACTCAAATCAATTTGTTCGAACTATACCTAAAACAAACACTAAAGAATTACAATGAGGAATACATAGTCGGTGGAAAAAGCTCCTAGAAGCTTGTGTTAACTATGTTACATGATGTACTGACTTAAAATAAAATTTACTTGACTTGACTTGACATGTTACATTATATTATGCATTTACGATAATATGTCTACAAATATTCAGCAAGATGGTAAAACATTAGTGTTATAACAAAGTAGAATAAATTTAACACTAGATACCCCTTGATCCTTCTTTCACTGTAGCAGCAACATCTCATGAATATATAGAGGATTTTACACAAGTGTTCATTTCATGTGAAATTTATGAAACGAGCCTACGGCGAGTTTCATAAATTTCATATGAAATGACCACGAGTGTAAGATTCTCTTCATCATATGACTACTTTAAATTGGATTTTATCGCCTTTTAATTTGACAAGTTTTCTACCAAAAGTGCATTGCTGACATGGACGTCGTCATGACGTTACTTAATCCCGCCAAAGTGTTATTACACGTGTGGTCATACGATTTTTATTACACGACGTTATTCACTGCTTATGAACGACGTCATATGTTAAAAAGATTTATTCAAAATTTGATATGATTGCTAATGATTATTAATCAAGATATGCAGGGAAAACAGTTTTCAAGAACTATAAAGCGCCTATATAATTCTGATCCATTGAAACCCACATTTATACGAGCCCCGCCAAGCGAATTTGTGTCTTCGAGCATTCCGTCATTACAAAGTTTAACTGCGCATGCCCAACCATTCAAAGGAGCCAGGGATATGGCTTTCTGTCTGAGGGCTCGCCTGAACCTTCGCTGCTCGAATAGATGATAAGAACCAAAATCGCTTGACGGGGCCCATATAGTTAAACTGGAATTTACAGGGGTAAACCTTATTTTTGATAAGAAAAAAGTTTTCATCTGAATTTTTTTTTCCGGCGGTAAAATTTACAATGCATTTGTATAGCCTCGTAATGGGCACATATCTATATAAATAAGTATTGGTCCCTGGACCCTAGGGGTGAAACGATTCATTGAAATCGAATCGTATCGCGATACTTTTGCTGATGATAATCATGTCGTATCGCGGGGCTAATATCGCGAAATCGGACGATACGCCCAAAAATACAATTTTCAGCTTTTGCATATTTCAAGACCATTTCCATAAATTACAAAGATCTTTATTGTTACTGAGATACATTGATCAGACCTATGGCAATTATGGACAGCTAACAGAGGCTTTGTTATACAATATTGAACTCTGAGATGGTTTTGAGCCAGTTTGAAAATTTTCGAGCTGTGATTTTGCTTCATAAATTACAAAGATTTTTATTGAAACTGAGATACATTGATCACATCTATGACAATTATGGGCATCTAACAGAGGCTTTGTTACACAAGATTGAACTCTTGAGATGGTTTTGAGGCAGCGTTTGAAAATTTTCGAGCTGTGATTTAAGCAAAAAAGTAATATTGTGAGATGTATCGTGAGGCAAGTATCGCGATACGTATCGTATCGTGGGGTGACTGTATCGCTACAGCCCTACTGGACCCTGATATTTCTGTAGCAACAACATTTTATCAATATTGGAATTTATACAAATGTGATAGGATTCCTAATCTTGCATGCCTGAGTGTGAGCATGCATGCATGTGTGCATGAGCGCATACCATCCAAAAGCCCGTCCAAAAGCAATTTTTCTTATGTAAAAAGAGTTAAACAGACTGCAGCAATTGAAAGAGAACAAAAAAGTACCCCTAAGAAAAATTCAATTTTTTGCATTGTACAAAATGAAATTTATACATTTGCCAAAAAAAAAAAAATACAAACTTGCAAGTAATAATAAAGTTTATGTGTTTTTAAGAAAAAGAAGAAAAAAAAAAAAAAACATTCCTCCACATGAAGTTGAATCCAGGACCCTCTGGTTCAGACTCAAGCACTCTATCAACTGCAAGGGAAGTAACGGAGGTAATACAAAATAAACTTCTTAAATAAACTTCAAATAAAGTTCGAAAAATGGTAATTTTCAACAATAGTTTGGCCCTTGATTGCATATGAAAGAGGTACTATCAATGAAACAACAGTGCAAATATGAAAGCAGTCCATTGAAGAATAAAGATAATATATTACTGGTTAACCAAAAGGTAAACCTCGGACGACGCCCGCCCGACGCCCACCCGCCCGGACATCGCTATTCTAAAGGACGGATTTAAAAAAAAAAAAAAAAAAAAGTCCAAAAATTAAAACACCGACCCTAACATTTTTTATTCCCGACCCTACCCATTGTCGTCTATTCATTTTTACATAGTAATTTCTCGTTTTAAGTGCATTTTGTAGTTTTTGGCATTTAGTAAAATAATAAAATAAAGTTTCTCCTACCTACTGACCAAATATTTTTTCAACATGTTTGTAGAAACACAGCTATTTTTTACGCTTGATCTCGTTGCCCTGATTATTCCCTGGTAACAACATATTGTTTGTTTGTTTGATTTGAGGTTTAACGTCCCCGTCAACACTGTAAATGTCATTTTGGAGACGTTGCATCCAATTTTGTCGGATTTCTACCCGGCATTGAGATAAAATGACATCTCAAGCCCTGCCGCCCAATGAAACGAATTGGGTTTATAAGCATGGACGGGTCGACTCGCACCGCTTTGCCTGGGCAGGCTTAGATCATGCGGCCCATCTATTTCTTCAAGCCCCGATGGGCGGGGGCCGAGGTAACCACATATCATCAATTTCTATGAAAGGGTTATCATTTGGAAGCAAAGGATACCCCACCTAACTTAAAAAAAATTGTCTTGGCCTGACTAGCTAGTTTCAGCCAATTAGGCTTCATCAGTTACCCTCAAATATTTTCAAAATTACACAATGGAAACAGTGGTCCTGAAGGAGTAGAAAATATAAACTACACTATGATTAAGGACATGGAGACTTTTTAAGACCGCCACACATTCCCTTAGCACCAGATGCAGTGACGTTAAATACGTTCGATGACAGAGACTGATATTTATGCACAATATGATAAGATTCCTAAAATTAGTAGGCAAGACAGAGAGGAAAATTAAAAGTGTTACGGACAACTGTTAAAGGAAATACAGAGCAATAACTAAAACAGTACTGATTCCTTGATCTTTCTTTATCTGTAACAACAATCAACGTACATATCTGAAACGCCTATATTATTTTTTCTTGCACACCAGACAAGGAATCCGTGATTTTACCATGGGATAGAAATTTATGTTCCGACCCTGGTGTTCCGACCCAGGCAACTAACATAAATGCGCTTCAATTCTATTCAACTGCCGGAACTACTTCCGCACTACTTTTATTTTGTAAACAATATACATGTGCGAGCTGTCAAAACTAACCGGAGGTGTTGTGCATGTTACACGTGGGTTTACGGCGTCCCGCAAACCCCATGCTGACAAGACAACCGAGCGTGATCTCTAACAGGTGAACGGGCAGCTGTGGGGTAAGGCACAAGAAAGATATCAAATGAATGACATGAATTATTTTCAGTATCTATATACAACACTTACTAAGACAAAACATCACAATTAGTTGCTTCTGTAGCCAACTCACGACGTCCGCCCCGAAGGCAAAACAATGTTCTGTGCTCGGAACGGGTGACGTGAATACCTACAGAAGCAAACAACAAAAACAACAACAAAATAAAAAGAAACAACACAAGACGCGACTGGCCAGTTTATAACTTAGGGTGAATCCCCCACTCGCGTGAATCCCCCTCTCGCACACTAGTGTAAACTAGTTTGTCGACATTGTTGTCGACCACAGGTTGATATGTATTATTAAGCGATCGCGCACTAGTTTGATTCGCCTGAATCGCCTGCAGGTTATTTATTGGACCTCTTCCATTTGAATGGTCTCACATTCGTTTCACATTGCTACGACCTGTTTATGTTGGTTCGTCCGCTCTTGCTGGACCCTAACAGACAGCGTCGTACCAGTACCTGCTGCTATATTGCAGGGAGCAGCAGGTCACCACACATTGTTGTGTCTGCAAATTACGATAATTGGACTAAGATACAGTTCACGAAACATACATGCTATATCATGATTCTTCTCCCGGAGAAGTAAGAATAGGTTCATGCAAATACCGTTATTGCGCATGCGCCGACCAGACATACAGGCTGATTAGTGCATGTGACAAATAACCGTACAGCAGAACTCAACTTGACTGTGCATCAAATTATCAACACCCAGCGCTTGACACAATAATGCTCAAAAATCATGTTTCCTTACTGAGCACTACAGAAATCAATTAATGCTCACTACCACTGAGCATAATACTCATCAAATTTGTGCTCACTACATTATCACAAGTAAGAGGCAATTGAACAGACCACGCCTTTGCGCTACTTGGTCAGCCGCAAATTACAGGAAACATAACAAACTCTATTTCATATCCTTCTCCGCGACACGGCTCACAAATATAGCTATTCACAAATTCATTACATTCACAGCAGACAGAAACTACAAACAGAAAGATTTTCATCTAATATCCACAACATGTTTTAGTGTCTCATAAGGGCCAACACTGATTGCCGTAAATTCTCTCTGTATTTGGAAGGCACTCCGTCACAACCGTCCTCGCGACGCTGATGACGCAGCTGACGTCATCCCCGCCGCTCAGGCCGTTATGACGTGTGGCGACCAAATACTCCCACTTATCATCACCACGTTCTTTATATGTACATACATGCACAAACTGAGTTATCAGACAAAAACGGCATCATTTCAAAATGAACTTTTAATTCTTCTTGAACAAAATTATTTCTACTCAACATGAACACGCTTGTAAAATCAGATTCATCAAGGTTCATCATCACGGATAACCCGACAGGCTCTTGTAAGAGTTTGCCCTGATGATGAAGATATGGTTAAACCCGTCTTAAGTTTACGTCCCCTCTACACCAAATATCATATAAAGACGGGACCACGGTTTTCTAACCACAGCTAGTCACAAGTCATGGATCAAACAAGTGACCCGGCGTTTATTAATTACATTCTACAAAAGGGGTCTAAAAGCCTAAATGAATCTAGAATGAGCGGGTGTCCAAACTTTACGTCTCACCAACATCTAGGGTCAGAATGAGACAGGACCTCACTTAGAAAGGCTCATTCTACTTCTGGAGAAGCCTGTGATCGATCCAGCGACCTCTAGCTGGCAAAGCTAGTAGCCAAATAACTACACCACAGAGGCTTCAAAAGTGAATTCAGAATAGGCTTCAGAAAGTTGGGGTATACTAGAAGTAAACCCCTCCAAAACCTACAAGCATGTTCATACAAAAATAATACTAAACATAGATTTAACATACCTTTCAATATACTTTTACTGTCCCGTCACAATGTTTTGGGTACATGTTACAACTTGACCTGCTGCTAAAGAGTGGTCGTTTTTTCAGGGTTTTTATATCTATGAATACTACCGGAAAATCATGCATACTCATATTAGCTTGCTAAAATCGTGGCGAGGTGGAGATACCGTCCACAGTTAAAACCAGATAGCAAAAATCGAGTAGATAATGGATTTGCGTTCATATAGTATATTTCCAATAGGACAAAATGATGAAACGACCCAATAAATCCTGTCAAAACGAACACCCACGCAACACGTGACGGGAATGAAAATCATATATGGCACAATTTGGCGGTTGGCGATTTTTAGGCAAATTTTATAGAACTCAGCTTTATAGCGGCCCCCTGTATTGTAACAACAGATCTTCACAAACCACTCATGCATACATCGTATTCCAATTTCCAATTTCCAATTTCCCTTCTGTGACAATCGTCGTTTTGGAGATTCCCCCATACTGTATTAGAGAGTGGAATAGACTCCATGGTCACCCTGATCCTGCTAGTTTTGCTGATCAGGATACTAAATTGTATGAAAGAATTTCAATAGTTAATGAATACATTCAAAATATTAATAGCCTCTCTCATGTGGAATCTCCCCGCTTCAATTTATATTTGAAAAGAGGTAGGAAAGAAAAGGGTAGCAGTCACAGAAAATACAGTCTATTCTTTGCAAATTACAAAGATTGGATACACTCTAAGCCACTATTAGCAAGGTGTTGGATGAAGGAGATCTTGATACAAATTTTTAAGGACTGTGCTTGGATTCATGCTGATCACTTGTTAGCCATTGCCTGTTGCAGAAGCGTGTTTGGGATAAAGCTAGACCGTTAATGGGCAGGTTTTTGGTTTTCAGTGAGTGGTAGTGGGTTGCAAGTACTTTCCTTACAGTATCTATACCTGCACCTTGCTGGTAGTGTTTTTCTGTGAAGTTGTGACTGTTATTCTGGTGTCTTCATCACATAGTGTGAAATACATTATATACTGCAATTTGTCACATTGTCATTTTAACAAAATATTATTGCAGTGTAAACCAACAGAAAGTGATCAGTAAACCTTTCTAGAGCACTTTAATGTTTGACACTTTTGACTGTTGACAAGTATTTTAAATACTGTGAATTATAGTGGCATTATTTTATAATATAAATACAAGTGACAATCTCATTTAAAATGGCCTCTGAAGAAGAACCAATGCAAAAAATAGTTGAGCAAATAGAGGCAGGTAACAAATATAAAGTCCTCACACAAGAGGAATATGATGCTTTGTTGGCTATAAATGTCAATAAAGATATAGGGGCAGTTGGTGGAGTACCAAATACTTCTGAAGCACCTTTCGTTAGTACTCCCTCAGTAAGTAAACCGGATGTACGTCCAAAATTCGGTTTTCGCTTACTTGCACCGTCCCCTATACGAGGAATGCAACATATTATGTACAGCAATCCTCAACCTCAGCCTCAACCATTAAATGCTTCATATATTACACCACAATACAGTCAGCCCAAATTACCTATATTTAGTGGCCAAGAAGACCCACCAAAGGGTGGCAGTTTTCTTCTTCAGACAGCCATTATAACCAGCAGTTTGATGGGCCTCAATTCAATAGAGGCCAAGGTAGAGGTTATGGCCGAGGTTTTAACCGAGGCTACAATCGTGGTACTGGCAGAGGCAGAGGTTATGGCAGAGGATATCAGAATTTTAATGCTGATAACAATAGTCAGTCATTTAGGGGTGGCGGCTTTCGCAGTGGAAATCGCGGTGGTGCCAACGGCCAAGGTACCAACCGGGGTGGAAATGCGCGAGGTGGCCAGCCTTTAAACTGAATTCTTCCCCTGTTGTTGGGCAAACCTGTTGTTGGGCAAATAGGGGAGGCACATAGATCTGATATTAGATGTTGCCCAGCTGAAAGTAGTGATGGAAAACCCTTGTTTGAGAGAATCGTAGGTTCCTCAAACGAGGGAGAACTTTTCGTTAATGGTGTGAAGACATTAGGCTTGATAGATACTGGATCTATGATAACCTCTGTGTCTGAGTCTTTTTATCAGTCTTTAAATCCTCTTCCGAAGTTGAACGATTTAACCGAATTCGGTTTATCAGTACAAGGAGCAGCTGGTATAGAGCTACCATATAAAGGCTATATTGAAGCTGAAATTTCAGCACCAATTTTATCAAATCGTGTTTTTAATGTTCCTTTATTGGTAGTCTCAGATACATAATATAATTTGAAAGTCCCAATTATCATTGGGACAAATTTAATTCGCCTATGTAAGGCAGAAAGTACTGCAAATGAGGTACCGGTTGAATGGCAAACAGCATTTGATTGTTTGTGCAATGAGAGCATACCAGTCAAAACTACAAATAACCATTCATTGCCAATTGGTCCAAACGAGGTAAAAACCATACATGGCATTGCTAGGAAGTCTGGTGATTTTGATACAGCTGTAACAGAACATGTGGATACTTCATTGTCAGAGAATTTAAACATATGTCCCAAAGTAGTTTCATTGAAGTCTCAAGGTAATACGGTACGTGTTCCAGTTAGGGTGTGTAATCTCTCTGCTTATGCAATAGAGATACCACCCAAAATCACTACTATGTACGCTGAATAGTGTATCGGTAGTAGATGCATGGACTCCAGACCACTCACAGAAGTCGGATAAAGAGGCAAGTGATATATACCTAGAGCAGTTAGGTGTGTCAATTGACACCGATAACTTGTCACCTGATCAAGTTTTACGTGTAAAACAAGTATTAGGTAACTGGTCTCATATCTTTTCCAAGGGTCCTACTGATCTTGGAAAAACAGATTTAGTGAAACATCAGATCAAGTTGAGTGATAATACTCCCTTTAAAGAGCCGTACCGTAAAATCCCTCCTGCTATGTTCGAAGAAGTTCGCCAGCATCTTAAAGAAATGTTGGAAGCTGGTGCAATTAGGCCATCACAAAGTCCGTATTCTTCCAATGTAGTGTTGGTAAGAAAAAAGGATGGCAGCCTAAGATTCTGCATAGATTTTAGAAAGTTGAATAATCGCACCGTCAAGGATGCCTATACACTTCCGCGTATAGACGATACTATAGATACCTTGATAGGTGCGAAATACTTCTCTAAATTAGATCTTAGGAGCGGATATTGGCAGATGGAGATGGAGGAACACGATAAAGAGAAGACTGCTTTTTCTATTGCATCTCTTGGGTTCTTTGAATGTAATAGAATGGCTTTTGGATTAACTAACGCTCCTGCCACGTGCCAACGTCTGATGGAGCGTTGCATGGGCGAGTTAAACCTAAAAGAATGTCTAATTTTCCTAGACGACATTTTAATATATTCTGATACATTCGAGGAACATGTAAAGAGGCTCAATGCAGTTGTTAGTAGACTTAATCAACATGGACTGAAACTCAAACCATCAAAATGTGAATTTTTTAAAACAAAAGTGACCTATTTAGGCCATGTAGTTAGTGCTGATGATGTTGAGACCGATCCTGACAAAATAAAGGCATTGTCTGATTGGCCAGAACCTCAAAATGTTAAGACATTACGTTCTTTCTTAGGTTTCACTGGCTATTATCGCAGATATATTAAAGACTATGCCAGAATAGTAAAGCCGCTTAATGACCTGTTGGTTGGACATCCAACCAATAAACAAGCAGTGGCTGAAATGAAGAAGAAGAAGAAGAAGGTAACTCCATGGAAATGAGGAGAAACTGAACAAAATGCTTTTGATACGTTTAAAGCAAAATTGACATCCCCTCCCATTTTAGCATATGCTGATTTCAGCAAGCCTTTTATAGTGCATACCGATGCCTCTACGGAGGGTCTTGGGGCTGTACTGTATCAGGAACAGGATGGTGTAGAAAGAGTAATTGCGTATGCTAGCCGAGGGTTGCGACACAGTGAAAGGAATTATCCTGCCCATAAACTAGAATTTTTATGTTTAAAATGGCCTATCACGGATAAATTCCATGATTATCTTTATGGTAATCAGTTTCAAGTATGTACGGATAATAATCCGTTAACATATGTGCTAACATCAGCAAAGTTAGATGCAACAGGCCATAGATGGTTAGCTGCTCTTGGTGTATATAATTTTAGTTTAAAGTACAAGAGTGGCAAAACTAATAATGATGCTGATGGTCTTTCAAGGCGTCCCCAACAAGAAATGACTCTTTTACCAGATGCTATTAAGGCTATATGTTTGGCCTATACAGCAAGCAGGACTAATTGCCCTTATGCTGAAACATTGGTAGTAACCTGTGCTGCCCAATTATCAGAATCTGTTGATCCAAATATTCAACAACCTCTGGATTCTACAGAACTGGGTTCTGTTGACTGGTCAAGAGAACAGTTAAAAGACCCTTACATTTCAAAAGTTCTGTCCTACATAAAGCATGGTCATTGTCCTTCAAAAGATGAACTTGTCTTAGAACATCCAGAAGTCGTAAAGTATATACGGCACTGGAAAAATTTAGTTCTGACTGACGGTATTTTATACCGCACTACTGTTATAAATGTAGAACCCGTTAAACAGTTAGTTCTACCATCAAATTTTCGAGACCTTGTGTTAAAGCAATTACACGATGAGCTTGGTCATCAAGGTCAAGATAGAACTTTATCTCTTGTCCGATCCAGATTCTTTTGGCCAGGGTTTGAGACTGATGTACAGCAGAAAGTAAAAAGTTGCATTCGCTGCATCAGTCGGAAAACTAATCCAAATCCTAGTGCAGAGCTAATTAATATTCAGAGTACTCAGCCAATGGAGCTGGTGTGCATTGATTTTTTGTCTTTGGAAAGGTCAAAGGGCGGTTACGAAAATATCCTTGTCATAACTGACCATTTTACAAGGTACGCCCAGGCTTTTCCGACAAGAAATCAATTAGCAAGCACAACAGCTAAAGTACTATTTGAAAATTTCATAGTACATTACGGTTTCCCTGGTCGGTTACATAGTGACAAGGGAAGAAATTTTGAGAGCTCTGTCATCAAAGAGCTTTTTAAATTGGCTGGAGTATAAAAGAGCCTGACTACACCATACCACCCTATGGGGAATGGTATGGTGGAGCGTTTTAATCAAACTCTCCTTAAAATGTTGGGAACCTGGAAGAAGATCAGAAAGCAGACTGGAAGTCTTATGTAGCACCCTTGGTCCATGCATACAATGCAACCAAACATGACAGTACTGGCTATTCGCCATACTTTTTAATGTTTGGGAGGCATCCCCGTTTAGCTGTTGATGCCTATTTAGGTCTCTCTTCAGAGGATCCTAAAATTTCAGACAAGGAACATTACGCCACAAAACTCCGAAAGAGGCTACAATTTGCCTACAAAACTGCATCTAGGGAAGCTGAAAAATCGGCAGCTCGCCATAAACAGCTGTATGACTCAAAAGTCCGCGAGTCCACCCTAGATGTAGGTGATAGAGTTTAAATTAGAAATGTTGGTCTGAAGGGCAAACAGAAGCTGGCAGATAAATGGGCCAAAGACCCATACATATTTGTGAACCAACCTGATGTTCCCATTCCTGTTTTTGTAGTCAGGAAGGAATCAGGAAATGGCCGGGAAAAGACTTTACACAGAAACATGTTGTTACCTTTTTCATTTATTCCGAATTCCTCGGAGATAAAATATTCTCTTTTATCTGACATAGCTGTTGCACTTCGAGGAAAACGGAAATCAAATGAACCACAGCTTGTTTCTGATTTAGATTCAGATAATTCGTCTGAGTCTGAAGTAGAAATTATTTTCCCGCCACACTCCACAAGACAAGTGGGAAGAGAACCCATTCGTAACAGACTGGAAAGTGGCCTGTCTGTGGAATTCGATTCTGATAAATCCGCTAGTGGATATCTTGGCATTCCAGATAGTTTCATCTCAGATGGAATTGTAAGAACTCGAATATCGGAACAGGATTCCACAACTATTCCTTATTTTCATTCCACGTCTGCCAGTCCATCAAGTCATCGGACCAATATTTCAACTTTACCAATTCCCATACCTCAAGATATTTCTGTATCTCAGGAGGAACCTCGCCGAACAGGTAGGCAACGTAAACCTCCAGATAGGTATGGTGATTGGATCAGCAACCAGCAGACAGTGACTGATGCTGATTCTACACAGATTTGGTATGTTTAATAACATACATGTTCCTTATCCTTGTTTTATTACAGGGGAGAATGTCACATAAACATAAACATAAACATAAACGTAAGCATAAAAGCCAGATGTAGTTTTTATCCAATTTTAAATAGTATTTTATTCTAGTAGTAAATGGATGTTTTGATATCGGGATGATTTTTGGAATTGTAGAGTAAATAAAATAGCACAAGAAAAACAACATAATGCTCAGCTCATATATACCTAAATTTTGTGATTGCTTATTGTCTCAATGAGTCATTGACATGGTTTAATGACTAGAATGGCTGCTACATATATGTAGTCATATTGACAATATTTTTGTTACTTTTGGCATAACTTCATGTTTGTCTTTTCATAATCACATTGTAAATATGACGATTCATATTCATCCATAAATAATTATTTTGTGGTAATTTAATAGCTGAGCATCTCTTGTTTTCTTGTCCGGAGCAAATGTCCGGAGGACATTTTCCTTTGCAGGGGAGAATGTCACACAGTGCATTTTGTTGTGCAGATTATATTTTCCAGCCTTTTAGACATTTTCTGTAATAGTTCATATTCTGTGATATAGCTAGTGGTCCATCTCTGCACTATCTGCAATTCCTGTTCTATTCTATTATACTGTGTTGCGGTTCCATTCGCTCGTTATGCTTTCTCGAGTAGTTGCTTCCCTTGATTTTAAGATGGATGAAAGAGTGAATTTGATTGGCTGATAACGGGGTTTCCTTCACAAAACTAACCAATCACAGGCACGCTTATAGATTAGATACAATTCCGCCGCGAAAGAAAACTAGAGAAAAGAAAGAAGGAAGTTGACAAAGAAGAATATTAATATTTCACAATGTCATAACCTTTCAAAGGTTTACTTTGACATTTACTGATATATTATTGTTCAGGTATATCCCAGATAATCCCTTATGTGAAATGATTGCCATTTTATCCATAAATTTACCTCTGAAATTGCCACGACATTGACAACAATGGAAACCTGTGACAATCTTCTTTCGTAAAATTGCACTAGTTGTCTGATTCTTTCGGTCCTTGAATACCCATAAGAATAACCTGAATACATTTATTAGTATTTCTTGTAGTATGCTGCAGATTGCACAGATATTCATGGTTTAAAACAGACCAATAACACAAAGGTGGCAGCAATATTTCATGCATTGGTTATGTTCATATACTAATTATCCCGTTACATACAGAAAGCCTGATAATAGGATTTCGCTCGAGTCCTGTCATTTAGACGCATAAGCGAAACTATGCCGTATACAACATGTTCATTTGTGCTCATGTTTCCATCGATTCATGTCTGTAGGCATACTGTATGTTTACATGGAAACATGACCGAATATTTTGGATTAGAGATGAATGCATAAAGTTGATCATCATCATGTGATTATTTGCATCCGTCGGACTTGTCCGTTGACCAAATATTGACAAGCCTGTTAAGGCATTGTTATCTAATAGTTATTATTGTTATTTTTTCCTTGTAGGATACACCCTTTGGTTTTATTGGTTACCATACCATTCAACAAATAAACATGAAACATCGTTGAATCTTCTCATCATCACTTTATCCCGGCTGAGTTAGAAATACTTCTACGCATATATTAACTGTCATATATACAGAGCCCGTGTGATATGTGCATGACTTGTGCATGGAGCAGCACATTTTGCCTACCATATTTCACCTAAAATATTTCACTCGCACCGCCCTACCATATACCTACTAAAATAATTTAGATGTGCATAAGCACCAGAGATGTTTCCTATTCCATCTCGTAACAGTGCAAGAAAAAGAATCCAATATGGGATTCTGTTGTAGATGGGCGTTTCCAACCCTCGGGCTGACCGTGCTGAGCGGAACCTCGGGGTAGCCTCGGTTCCGCTCAGCACGTTCTTCACTCGGGATTGGAAACGCTCATCTACAACAGAACCCCATATAAGATTCTTATAGACTCCTTTAAGTTTCCTCATTACAGTTATTTCAGTACATTTGAGATTCTGAAAAAATCATTTGCAAATACTAACTCTTAACAGATTTCTCATCAGATGGTAGCCCATATAACTGTAAGAATATGAAAACAAACGGTTTTTATTCGAAAGTAACTATTTTAGTAATTTATTACATTTTAATTGGTTTTGCGAAAAAATGATATCTTAATCCACAGATCCAAAATCTGTAAAATACTATCATAGAAATGTGACGCAAGGTTGCCTTTAGGAACTGCAACAGAGGAATTTCAAGTAAAATACCTAAATAGTACTGAAAGTTAATGGTTCCCACCTGTGCCTGCAAACATGTAGTATAGGCTCTTGGAAGACATAGCACATGAGCATGCTCATCTGGGACTCTGCTGATCCGTCATACATGGACAAGATAAAGAAAGCTCGCGAACAGACCGTTGTGGCTTATTTGGTGTTCATAAAACAAGAGGGCCCAGAGGGCCCTGATTCGCTCACCTGAATGTCACTGTCTCTAGTGCATTCTATTTTTAGCTCTGGTGGTCATCTTAATGATCAAAGTGGAACGATTTTAGCTATTTTGGTAGGGTGTCACCTAGGCAACATTCCTTTGAAGTTTGAATCAAACTGACCCAAGGGTTTAGGGAGAGTTCGCATTTGAAGCAAATTTACAATGTTTTTCTATGTTTAGCTCTGGCGGCCATATTGTTCATCGGAGCGAGACCATTTTAGCTATTTTGGTAGAGAGTCATCTAAGCAGCATTCCTATGAAGTTTGAATGTAATTGGCCGAAGGGTACAGGAGGATTTGTCATTTGAAGATTTTTCTATTTTTAGACCTAGTGGCCATCTTGTTTATCAGAGTGGAATGATTTTAACTATTTTGGTAGGGAGTCACCTGGGCAACATTCCTGTGAAGTTTGTAGCAAATTTACAATGTTTTTCTTTTTTTAGCTCTGGTGGCCATTTTGTTCATCCGAGCGGGATCATTTTAGCTTATATGGTAGAGGGTCAACGACATAATATTCCTGTGAAGTTTGAATCAAATTGGCTCAAGAGGTAAGGAGGAATTGTCGTTTGAAGAATTTTTCTATTTTTAGCTCTGGTGGCCATCTTGTTAGTCAGAGCGGAACAATTTAGCTATTTTCGTAGGGAGTCAATGACATAATGTTCCTGTGAAGTTTGAATCAAATTGGCCCAAGGGGTTAGGAGGAGTTGTCGTTTGAAGATTTATTTCTATTTTCAGCTCTGGAGGCCATCTTGTTCGCCGCGTTGAACGATTTTAGCTTATTTGGTAGGGAGTCACCTAACTAACATTCCTGTGAAGTTTGAATCAAATTGGCCCAAGGGTTGATGAGGAGTTCGCGTTTTGACGTAAATTTACAAAGTTTTTCTGTTTTTAGCTATGACGGCCATTTTGCTCATCAGAGCGAAAACGTTTTAGCAATTTTGGTAGTGGGTCATCTAAGCAACATTCCCATGAAGTTTGAATGAAATCGGCCCAAGGGTAAAGGAGGAGTAGTCGTTTGAAGATTTTTTTCTATTTTTAGCTCTGGTGGCCATCTTGTTAGTAAGAGCGGAATGATTTTAGCTAATATCTTTAGGGAGTCACCTACATAACATTTTTCTGTAAAGTTTGATTCAAATTGGCCCAAGGGTTATTTGAAGCAAATTTATGATTTTTTTTCTATTTTTAGCTATGGTGGCCATTTTGCTCATCAGAGCAGAACCTTTTCAGCTAGTTTGGTAGATGGTCACCAAGCAACATTCCTATGAAGTTTGAATAAAATTGGCCCAAGGGTACAGGAGGAGTTGTCGTATAAAGACTTTTTTTCTATTTTTAGCTCTGGTTGCCATCTTGTTTGTCAGAGCATAGCGATTTTAGCTATTTTGGTAGGGCGTCATTTGGGCAACATTCCTGTGAAGTTTGAATCAAATTGGCCAAAGTGTTAAGGAGGGGTTCGTGTTTGAAGCAAATTTACGATGTTTTTCTAATTTTAGATATGGCGGCCATTTTGCTCATCAGAGCAGAACCTTTTCAGCTATTTTGGTAGATGGTCACCTAAGCAATATTCCTATAAAGGTTGAATAAAATTGGCCCATGGGTACAAGAGGAGGTGTCGTTTAAAGATTTTTTCTATTTTTAGCTCTGGCGGCCATCTTGTTTATCAGAGCATAACGATTTTAGCTATTTTGGTAGGGAATCATTTGGGCAACATTCTTGTGAAGTTTGAATCAAATTGACCCAAGGGTTGAGGAGCAGTTTGTGTTTGAAGCAAATTCACGCTGTTTTTTTTTATTTTTAGCTATGGCGGCCATTTTGCTCATCAGAGCAATACCGTTTTAGCTATTTTAGTAGAGGGTCACCAAAGCAACATTCCTATGAAGTTTGAATTAATTTGGCCCAAGGGTACAGGAAGAGTTGTCGTTTAAAGAATTTTCTATTTTTAGTTCTGGCGGCCATTTTTTCACCGGAGCGGAAACGTTTTAGCTATTTTGGTAGAGGGTCACCTAAGCAACATTCCAATAAAGTTTGAATGAAATTGGCCTTAATGTACAGGAGAAGTTGTCGTTTATAGATTTTTATCTCTGGCGGCAATCTTGTTCAGCGGAGTGAAACAATTTTAGCCATTTTGTAGAGGGTCACCTCAGCAATATTCCTATGAAGTTTTATTGAAATTGGCTCAAGGGTTAAGGAGGAGTTCGCATTTAAAGCAAATTGTTGACGCCGCACGACACACGACGCACGACGGCGACGGACATTGACCGATCACAATAGCTCACCATGAGCACTTCGTGCCCAGGTGAGCTAATAACAATAATATTCGTTCACTGTGTGTTTCGAAATTTCAGTATAGTTTATCAACGACCTTTGAGAGTTCAATGCTCAAGCGTGACAAGACTATTCCATGTTTTAGGGGAGGCAGGTTTCGGATATCTTTTTTCACAGATTTTTAAACATCAAAACAAGATTTTTGATAATACCATTATATGTAGAAGTTGTGGCCAAGTGGTTAATGCGAATCACTACGAATCTCACTAAAAGTTTATCGCCCGATGTAAAATACCAACTAATGACGACTTACCTAAAACACGGACGAGTCAAAAATTAAAAGTGCAGTCACGTCTCACTGCGTTTTGTACTTTAGCTTTTATGGGATCGGAGCGTGTGATATTTCTGCTCATAAACTTAAAGATGACATGAGTTGGCATCCTGGGTTTATGAGCGAGACTGTAGGCATGTACAGTCGGTGTGACCATTAAACCACCTCACTGGTTTAATTTTGGTAAACCTTTAAAACTTCATACTCGGGCCGGGGCTCCGCTCAGGGTACAATTTGGCGCAATCATTCACGCGATAGATTCATATTTTTCTTATTTTAAGCTCATTTTCACGTGCAGGCCCTGTTTGGTGACCTTCAACACGAAAACACGCCTTTATAATTTTGACCCCCTCGAACCCCATTTTTATATAGTTTGTTTGTTTGATTTGGGGTTAAACGTCCCCGTCAACACTGAAAAGGTCATTTTGAAGACGTTGCTTCCAATTTTATGGGACTTTTACCCGACATTGAGATGAAATGACATCTCAAGCCCTGTCGCCCAAAGAAACCAATAGGGTTTATAAGCATGGACGGTCCGCTTTATATAGTAAAACTGGGGTTTACAGGGGTAAACCTTATTTTTTTTTATTTCTGCTCTAAAATATAGATTGCTGGTACTCGTAAGAACCGCCTCGATCAGGCGGTTCTAAGGAGTACCCACAATCTATATTTTGAAGAGAAATAAGAACAATATCACAACTTTTCATCTTAAAAGTTTCATTTTTTTCGGCATTAAAGGTTACAATGTATTGGTATAGGCGTGTTTTCGTAATGGCTTATCTACAATGAATATCTTTTGGAGGTGTGGTTATATTGGGTAAGTTCAGCGGAGGTCCTGGTGAGACGCCTTGACGCGTGGTCTTGACTGTGCCCAAACTGACCTGAACTACATGATTACAAATTCAGCATTTTTGATACCTTTATTTTTTTTCCCCACAAAAAAATGCTGATGTTAATTCTCGTTCCAACCAGAATCTGTTATTGAATTTGCCATTTGTTTGCATATTTTGATCTTCGCTTATATGTTACATATGTAACCTAAGCTTGAATAAAGATGAGTTGAGTTGTAACATTAGATATTCCCTATTTTTTCTCAAAGGGAGATAATTTTCAGCTGAAATGTGAGACTTTTATCTGTTTCATTGCAACTTGGGTAGGACCTCATTTGATTCGCCACTTAAATTTTATCTGCGCATACACACTTTATGTACATCTGCCCCCGCCCGTCGGGGCTTGAAGAAATAGATGGACTGTATGATGCTTCCACACAGAGCTGGATCTGACCGCACACGAGTACTGGTAAACCGCTTAGAGGATCTAAGCCTGCCAAGGCAAAGCGGTGCGAGTGTCGGACCGTCCATGCTTATAATTCCTATTGGTTTCATTGGGCGACAGGGCTTGAGATGTCATTTCATCTCAATGTCGGGTAAAAGTCCCACAAAATTGGAAGAAATGTCTCCAAAATGACCTTTACAGTGTTAACGGGGACGTTAAACGTCAAATCAAACAAAAACAAAACAAAGCAAAAAAAAAAAAAAAAAAAAAGAACATTTTATGTACAACATTATGTACTTCCAACTGGTCAATTTTCATAGTACACAGAAATCCCGATTGTTCAGTGTAGCGGTTTCACTTTTGCCCAATATATAGAGGATCTTACACGAGTGTTCATGTATTATTGAATTTATTAAACGAGCTAAGGGAACTAAATAAAATGCGAGGTTATGCCTTTTCCTCAACGAGTTAAATAAATTCAATAATACATGAACACGAATACAAGAATACAATCCACGCCTTTGCTCAGTCGTGGTTTAGACAAGTCGTGGTTTAGACAAATGTTTTCAGTCCGCATGAAAGATTTTTGTCTGATGTTCTGTCTCTGGACCGGAGTTCAACTTTTAGTTTTCTTTTGCTCCAGCATTTCAGAGATTCCATGCTGTCGAGCCCTATCTTATTCGCATCCGCGCAGGCTGATCAGAGTCTTCCTTGTGCGCTCTAAGGATAGCTAAGGGCCCAATGTTCCTTCATGCAGCAAGATCACGCTAGAGAACCACTCTACACGAAATTTTCAGTAGTCGCGTACTGGCCCAGTCAAAGAGTGTGGATTTTTGGAAAGCTTTGGGGTACCTGGGTCATAAAGTAGATAAGTTCTTTACAAGTATTTAATGTCGTGGTGATATTTTTAGTTGGAAATATCACTTAAATAATTTTGTTCTTTCTTGCCAAATTGGGGCTTTCAGAAATAAGAGACGGCTGAGTTTTCAGGCAATTTTAGCGTTGTTGACGAAATGTACATGTCCGAAATATGTTTACACGTAAAATTGTGCCGTGTTGAAGTAAAAAAGAAATATATTATGTTATCAGGCATTGTAGAATGTGGGTACGGGAAGAATTGGAAAGTTTGACATAAATCTGTTTATTGGTAACGAAGTTATATGCAAGTTTTTCTCTGTACTCCAATTTTCAGTAGTCGGAGTTGCTGTCCAAGCAGTCGGATGTCTTGATATGTGATTTGTACCCATATGACAAGTTATGACTGAACGCTGTCGTTGTGTGGAGGAACGGTTCTTAAACATTTCTTCGATAAAGGAGGCACAATACTGAACGTAACACAATATGTATCTGTATGCATACGGTAGAGGGCCTGTTACAGCATCTGATGCACCGGGAGAGAGAGTTTATAGCGTTAAGTAACTACACTGGAGGGCTTTGGCGGAACCCTCAACTGTTTTTTTTGCGCACACAGTTTCTTCTTCAAGTTGATTCCAGTCTGTCATTGTTTTTATTAAAAAAAAAGGAGTTGCTATATTGCACTGTGTTACACTGCTCAATGACAAATGGATTTGAATTTTTGGTACAGTGGATCTCTGCGATATTTTAGACGTCCAAGTCCTTAAATTTTTGGCGTGGATTTGACGTTTTTGTCTTTGACGTTTAAGCACCAGGTGATATTGCCGGCACCACCCCTCGACCACTTTGTAGAAGAATGTTAGTCTAGCTGTCATCCTCCTATCTTGAAAAGATGGAAGACCCTGGGCCTGTAGCATTTTGGAGATACGCCCTGGTTTGCGTGTAGCGATTTCCCCAGATATGAATCGTGCCGCTTGACGCTGAATTTTCTCGACTCTGTACTGACCGAACTAATGATACATAAGCAGTTCTTCTACAAGTTTCTGGACAATGTATAAGGTTGCGTTTTAAGAAAGCCAAGGTACTATTGGCCTTTTTTTTTTGGTGATTTTGATAAGGTGAGGTTCCCATTTCAGGTCATCTGACAACAATGTTCCCAGGTATGGGTTTTGTTTTACTTGTTGAAGTATATGATTGTTCAGTGAGTAGAAACGACTTGATTTACTGTTGAAGCTCATAAGGTAACATTTTTAGCATTAACTCTCATTCCTTAGTCACTTGCCCATTTTTCCAGTGCGTCAAGATCCTTTTGTAGTGTCAGATGGTCATTTTGAGATAGTATTGTCCTATATAGCAAACAATCGTCCGCAAAATGTCTTACTTGAGACTTGAAACAATCCGGTAAACTGTTAATGTGGCAGAGAAAGAGAAGCGGCCCCAGGACTGTACCCTTGGGCACACCCGAGTAAACTGTTGCGGAATCAGACAACTCTCCTTCTACGACTACGCGCATGTGACGTTTAGTCAGGAACATTTCCAGCCAACTATGTAAAGGTCCTGTTATTCCATATTTTTTTTTTTTCAGTTAATAAGGCAGTTTACTGTGTAGCACTGAGTCGAATGCCTTAGAGAAATAAAAAAATAACCATGTCGGTTTGGATTCCTCTATCATTATTCCGTAAAGATCATGCATTGTAATGAGAAGCTGCGTTTTAACCAGCTCTAAATCCATGATTGAGATAAGTCAATATTTCATTTTTCTCCAGATGGTCTAGCAAGTGTTTGCAGATTATATGTTCAAGTAATTTGCATGACACAGAAGTCAATGACACTGGGCGGTCATTGAACATCTCCCTTGTATCTAATGGTGACACATTAGCGTTTAACCAGTCCTGAGGTAAATTTGGACTGTCCACTGACAACTGAAATACAGCTCATATACCGGGAGCAAACTAGGTGGCACAATTTTTCAAATTGATGTTTGGGATATTATCAGGTCAACATGCTCTAGAAATTACAATATTCTTCAAAAGTTTTTCAACACTTTCCACTTTTAATGTCGGCAGTTTATATCGAAATTGTTTATCCATATGTGGCATATCTGAAGCATTGTCTTTGGTGAAGACAGATCTGAACTGTTCAACAAATATTTGGGCCTTTTCCTTGATTTCTCTAAATAAATATCCAAGTTTTTTCAGTGCTGAAATTCCCAGACTGTCCTGTTTCCTTGACTTAACATACTTCCAGAAAGGCTTGATGTTTTTATTTTGTAAACCTTCATTGATTACAACATTAATGTAGTTTATTTCTGCTTCTTTAAATGCTTTTTACACTGACGTTGGAAAGATTTGTATTCTGTCCATTGTTTTGTTTTTATAGTATGTTTATATAGGCGGGCTTTCCTTCTTGTCATCCGGCGTAGTTTACAACTAAATCACGGGACTGATTTTTTTCATTTCAGTGTTTTTGTTCGTATAAATTTGTCCATTAATTCAAAAGTCTTAGTTTTGAACATGGTCCAAAGTTCTTCAACATTTTTCACAGATTCATAGTCCAAAGTGATCGTTTTAGAAAGTTTTTCAGTTTCTGAGGATATCGAATCCCAGTACGCTTTGCAATATATGTTGGTTGGTTGATTTGAGATTTAACGCCCCCGTGAAAACTGTAAAGGTCATTTTGGAGAAGTTGCTTCCAATTTTGTGGGACTTTTACCCGACATTGAGATGAAATGACATCTCAAGCCCTGTCACCCAATGAAACCAATAGGGTTTATTAGCATGGACGGTCCGCCACGCACCGCGGTTCCTGGACAGGCTTAGGTCCTCTAAGCCGTTTACCGGTACTAGTGTGCGGGCCGGATTCAGCTCTGCATGGAAGCATCATGCAGCCCATATATTTCATCAAGCCCTATTG
Organism: Lucinisca nassula; assembly: GCA_963580285.1. Taxonomy (NCBI): domain Eukaryota; kingdom Metazoa; phylum Mollusca; class Bivalvia; order Lucinida; family Lucinidae; genus Lucinisca; species Lucinisca nassula. Next base: position 20,313 of record CAUZLF010000098.1, on the reverse strand, counting down.
GCAGGGGCCGTTGGAATATATGCAGATTTTCTTTGGTTTCTGCGTGGCACATTTCGGATGGATGTCAAGGTCTGTTACTACCATCGCGTGGTCGCTTATACCTGGAACGCTGTATGAACTCTTATCCAATGAAGGGTTATTTGTAAATATTAAGTCAAACATATTTCCCAGGCATGTAGGTTCATTGTGTACTTGAAGAAGGCCATGTTCAATCGAAAGATCCACTAAAGCTTGTTGTACCTCCCTGTCGGTGGCTCCCGGTTTAACAGCTAAATTGTCCCAGTCAACATCCGGGCAGTTAAAATCACCTGCAAGGATTATATGTTTACTTTTCTTGGATTTTGACAGTTTTGTCAATGAGTCATTTAGGTTATTTATGTCATTCATATTTCGGTAAGGCATATAGAATGACGAGAGGTATCCCCGTACATCAACCATAGTGCAGTTTATATTTTACTTTTGGTCCTTTGAGATCATCGTGAATATTCTGAGAAATCAGAAATAAATTATTGGTTTAAACTCATTCTAGACAGGTTTTTAATTATTTGGACCCCATTTTGATTTATAACAGTCTTTGAATCGACTGCCTATTCGAAATTCGCAAAATTGCAGTATGTTTCCTCTGGCTTTCTTGACCGGATCATAACAGGGTCACTGATGAGGCTTTATTAGCCGAAACTACGTAGTATGGCCCATCTTCTTTTTTATGAATGTTTTCATTGCTCTTAAAGGAACTCTTTTTTGATTTTTATTTGCCTTCACTGCAGCTGGTGTTGTGCCGTGTGGCGGCCGTAAAACGTCTCCCCGTACATCAACCATAGTGCAGTTTATATTTTACTTTTGGTCCTTTGAGATCATCGTGAATATTCTGAGAAATCAGAAATAAATTATTGGTTTAAACTCATTCTAGACAGGTTTTTAATTATTTGGACCCCATTTTGATTTATAACAGTCTTTGAATCGACTGCCTATTCGAAATTCGCAAAATTGCAGTATGTTTCCTCTGGCTTTCTTTGCTGGATCATAACAGGGTCACTGATGAGGCTTTATTAGCCGAAACTACGTAGTATGGCCCATCTTTCTTATGAATGTTTTCATTGCTCTTAAAGGAACTCATTTTTGATTTTTATTTATTATTCCTGAGCCCGACCTTGGTCCTTCTATATCGCAATCTGTGACAAGCTCTGTTTGTTCTGTTGCTACATAACCCGTTCGAATCCCAGTAAAGACGCCACCCCCCCCCCCCCCCCCCCACGGCTCCCTTTGTCATTTGTATCGATGCTGAAATTTGTGGGGAAAATTTCACTAGATTTGATAGCGTCTCTGTCTGGGTCTTTCCCGGGTTTAATACCCTTGAGAGAAGATTCGGTCCCACAAATAATGTCCGGCTTGATATAGTCAAGAGCTGCTGTAAATTCAGATTTGTTTTCTCTTATACTGCAACAATTCACAGTTAAAAGTCGTAAGTTTGAAGTTTTAGGTATTTCATTTTGGTCTGGCCTGTTCCATATGACTGTCACTGATCGAAGACTTTCCAGTTCTGTCTGACGCTGAGGCCCTCCGAGGACTGCTAGTATGTAAAGGACAGGATGTCAGGTTTGAGTGTAATGAGTCAATAGTTGAATAAAGTTCACTAAGTGGCTCATACAAGTTTGCAGTATATAGTTCATAGCTATTGTAGGTGAAGGTGTCAACGTTCATACTGTTGCATTTGCAACAGTGCCACACTACATTACTTCTTCCAAGGTAAGATATGTCCTGTGTACTAATATCTTCACATGACTTATGAAACCAAATACGACAGTTTATGCAACAAACTCCCAACTGCGACCGAGTAACTAGCAACTCACAGTATCCACAGGGAAAGACCGGACCAATTCCTGGATCAGGGTTTAGTTGAATGTCACAAGATACAAGCAATAACAGTATTAAAATTGTTCGGTTCCTTTCAGCGTTAGTCTGTTTCAAAACTAAGTTCAGTGAGTTCATTTTTGTTCTCTCCCTTGTTGGAAACGTTTTATAAATCCCGGTACAAATTCTCTCCAACTAACAACAGAGTTACAAAGTGAAGAGTTCAGTGGGTTGTTTTCTGTGCGAGCGTAGACTGTCAGATACAGAACAATCTGAAGCACTAAAATGCAAGCCAGGTGCTTAACTATCTATCTGTTGTTACTGCCATCGGTCACATTTGACCATTACTCGCATCTCGGACCCATCAATACTCGGACTTGAATCTGCCCATTTCCGTTAATTTCATGTCGCGGGTGCTGAAATTGCTTACGGCACTTCCTCTAACCATTTGGAGTTGCTAAAAATTATTGATGGGTCCGAGCTCGCAAGTGTACATAACATACATCTTGGTTTGCAGGATGAAAGGCTGTAGACGGATCCAATGTTTTGACACATGATTTTGTTTACATTTCACTGCGCATGCGCCAATTACCTTCCCGTATAGTGTCAATGATAATTTCGAATATTTATCATGTAATTAAACTGCTTTCTTCTCCACAAAATTAATTGATCCCTTCAATTTTGTGGTTTTGAAGTATTAAATGATATAGGACCAGTTTCTGCTGCACATTTTGTTGCCAAAAAAAAGTGTTATAAAACTATCCACCATCATACTAAAACGTAGTCGATGCGCTTTATATAACGAACGGAAATAAGATTTAAGCATATATACTTTCCATGCAAATTTACGAGGATAGGCTGAAAAGTTCCTAGCCTGACCAAGATTCAATGGTTTGTCCATGCTGAAAGTGCCTTATTTTTCAACATAGTCTCCCTTCCTGTCCACACACTTCCTCCAGCGATGCTGGAGTCCTTGGATCCCGTGGTATAGAAGGTCTCATCTTGGTCCCTGAAAAAATCCTCCACAGCAGCTATCACCAACTCGTTTGACCGATAATGCTGCCCAGCCAAGTGCTTTTTCATATTTGGAAACAGGAAATAATCTGATGGAGCTAGATCAGGTAAATACGGAGGGTGATCGACAAGTGTGAAGCCATTGTCATGCATAACAGCCATTGCGACAATCGATCTATGAGCAGGCGCATTGTCCTGATGGAACAAGACCCCTTTCGTCAATTTTCCGGGCCATTTAGCCTTAATTGCTTTTCGCAATTGTTTTAGCAGATCTGCATAATACTCCCCAATAATTGTTCTGCATTTTTGGAGGTAATCTATGAATATTATTCCCTTGGCATCCCAGAACACAGATACCATCACCTTCCCTGCAGAGGACACGACCTTCGCCTTCTTTGGAGGGGGAGAGCCAGGGTGCTTCCATTGCATGGATTGTCTTTTGGTCTCTGGCTCAAAGTGATGAACCCAACATTCATCCTGTCAAGAAAACCATCTTGGTCTGCTTCAAAAATAGCCAAGTTGGCTTGTGACAGGTTCAGTCTGGTCAACTTTTGGTCAGGCGTCAAAAGCCGTGGCACCCATCTGGTGGAAACCTTCGACTTTCTTAATTCATTGTGTAGAATGTTCTCTACTCGTTCACGGGAGATGCCAACAGTGTTAGCTAACTGATTCACAGTTAAACGCCTGTCATCAATCACGGCCCTGTGCACTTGTCTGATGGTTTCCTCAGTTGTTGCCGTTGTGAGTCGTCCACACCGGTCATCATCTCCAAGGCTGTCCTTGCCCATCTTAAAATTTGCTGCCAACCTTTTCATGGTTGCATACGAAGGAGCATCATCCCCTAATGTAGCAATCATATCGGCATAAATGTCCTTAGGAGCTACCCCCTTTTTATGGAGGTACTTGATGACACCACGACGCCAGATTTTGTCCATTTTCTCAAAAACGTGCTATTATAAATTTTTAAAGTCTAGAATTTCTACGTTATTGCAGGTAAACTTGAACTCATTGAGTCAAATCAAGTTATAAACGTTAGGATTTAATGAATACAAAATTTCATGGCTCTTCGATGCCTGCTACTTGGTCAGGCTCAGAACTTTTCAGCCTACCCTCGTATGCGAAAAAGAAGCAGTTTAATGGCAAAAATGGTTGTGGCAAACAGTTTGATAGAACGACGATTTAACAATAGCATTTAAAGAAAACAAATCGTACTTCATCAAAAGTAGCTTGGGAAGTTTTTTGCCTACCAGCTAATGACATTTGACCTTGCGAGACATGGACTTTTGATGTGTCTATACAGTAATCACGTAATTACTATATGTATCTTCAACCTGCAAAGGGGCACATGGAACATCAAGTCAATGTCTCATTCGGAAGGGCGGTGCACGTTGTGGGATTCATTCCTGCAAAACACATTTTCGGACGGCATCGCGATTTTAATACTGCTGCCGGGAGTCGAACCGGAACCTCTAGCATCATATGTCAGTCCACAAACCACTGAGCTATCGCGCTCCATTAGGTTTCAGATCATTTGCAAACGCATTTATTACCTTTGTTCACATTACGAAAACACGTCTTAAAAATTTATTGAAAATTTGACCACTTACCATTACTAAAACACGTCTTAACAAATGTATTGAAAATTTTACCCCTTACCACCAAAAACTGAAAAGTTTTCCATAAAAATTCTGCAATTTGTCTTATTTCTGCTCAAAACATACATTGCGGGGACTCGATTAAACCGCCTCAACGAGCCGGTTCTGTCGAGTACCCACAAGCTATGTTTTTGAGCAGAAATAAGAAAAATAATATATAACCCCTTAAACCCCATTTTACTGTATGAGCCAGGGCATGACAAAACCTACAATTAAGACTGTGCGACCAGAAATCGTTCAATTTGTTTGTTTGGAATTCGTTCCGCTGACCGTTCCAAGGCGGTTCTTCTGTCGCGGTTTATTTTTGCTATGGGTTGTCTTTAGTGTTTGTGTCGCTTGCTGTCCTTTTGGCTTTCCGCTGTTGGTGTTTCCGTAGGGGTCTGTTGCTTCATGTTTATGTTATTTTCCCTTTGGTGTCTCTGATGGGAGCTGTGGGTTAATTGTATCGATTCCTGATCATTGCCTCTTTATCTATTTTGACGGCCCAGTCAAGACTATTTAGGTCATTTTTAGCCGCTCAATTTACCTACCCACAATTTTCCTGGGCAGGCTTAGCCATAAGGGGTTAACCAGTACAGTGCACATTCTGTCGCCAGAAACTGACAACTGCCCTTATTGAATCAGTGAGGAAGTGAGAGAAGGACAGTAGAAAAGATTTCATGATCAATCTTCACGAAAGTTAGTTGCAGACCCCGGCAGGTATCGAACCCGCGACCTCCAGATCACCACTCAGACGCGCTTCCGACTGAGCTACAAGTACATATCCAAATCGTTCTGGCCAAATCGTTCAAACATCAGGCGTGAGTATATGAAGTGAGTAAGTGTGAATACTTCATAATTTCCTACATCATGGAAGTTAACAAATTGGAAGATAGCACGTTAAAATATCAATTAATTAATTCTTAGTCAAACATATCGGTCAAAATTTTAGATACTGCGGGGTATTCTGTCGCGATTTTGGTTTAAAAGCAAATACGGAATAAAAATCACTCGTCTTATGGGTACAGTGCTGTTTTGGCCAAACTCGACAATTGCGTACAGTGACGTCCCGATTACTGGGCCAGTGCACGCATCATTTATTACAGTGTGTACAGTACGAAAACCTCAAATAACTTGCAAAATATACAACCTAATAGTTCCGAACTTGTCCACATTGTAAGTACGGATTATTTCAATTCTTCTTAATTGAAAATGTGTTCCAGATTATTTCCAAAAAGGAATACGTGCGATTTTTAACCTTTTTTTCATAAAATCCCATGCTGGCATAAATCGGACATCATCGAGGCGGTTCTAACGAGTACCCACAATTAATATTTTAGAGCAGAGATAAGAAAAATAAGGTTTACCCTTGAAAACCCCAGTTTTACTTTATAAAAGTGGGGTTCAAGGGGGTCAAAATTATATAGGTGTGTTTTCATGATATAAACAGTAAACTTACCGGAGCTAGCATATTGGAGAACCAAAAGCACAATCAAAGTAATGACTTCCTTCTTCATCTTGTCACGTGATCTAGCGTGGTCTTTCTTGTCAAGTGGGCTGGAGCAGTCCGGATAATGATCATCCGCTGATATTCATTTTATATTATTCAGACCAGTCACGAAAAATCGGTCTGCGGGGAATAGAATAGAATTTCTTCCCATAAGGGGCGCTGACCGAGCATGCGTCATGTGACCAAATATTATAATAAGCATGTGTACTGGACCTGTTTTCCTGTTGCGCTCTGTGGTTGGGCCAGGAGCAATTGCGAATAAGCTGATCAGACTGCATGGCTATGTAAAATGACATGTTATTTCTTGGTCGCATACGCATCATATAGCATCAAGCAAAACAACAGCTTGTTTTAGAAGTGCACCTGCAGGACATATATCAGTCCATTAGTAATAATGCAATCGCATGGCATGCCAACATGTGCGCTAAAAGCATTTAAATTACTTACTTCAGTTAATTAAATGCTTTAAGTGCACTTGGGGGCATGTCATGCGATTACATCATTTCTAATGGACTGATATATGTCCTGCAGGTGCACTTCTAAAACAAGCTGTTATTTCGTAGGATAAACTGGATACTACTGGGACCTTAGAAAACAGTGGAGATGCAGCTAATACGCCACATATTGTGGCGTCTGATCAGCGTCTACTTCTTTTGTTTGAAATTCAGGACAAAAAGTGAAAAGTTAAGGACCGGTGTCTAGCCTATACACAAAGATTACTAGTATTGACCACGGATTGATTTCATTAAGATTGTGCACATGATATAGAGAAAACCAGATCCGTGTCCCAAATACACCCCTGTTTCTGCTTTTCAGAGAGAAATAGGATGGGAAACTAGTTTTATCAGTTACCCCCTATGTATTTTTGCATTGAAACGCATTGACCTGATAAAGATATACTATCTCAGGACAAGTGAGCTTTATCACGTCAACGTGACATTGCACTTTTATGAATGAACCGGACTACTGGAAAAATGACAATAATGTTATTGTTACTGGGAAAACTGAAAACAAAAATGCTTGAAAAAAATATTATAGGAAAAATATAGTCAACATATACTAAATATATTGACCGCCAGAATGCTGGGACGCACTGAGAACCACCGATACCTGATCGTAAATTGCAACAGTTAAAAGTGTACAAGGGGATAAACTGATAAATAGAATACCAGATTCGTGTCATTTAATATCAAGATTATCAGGCTCGGCTTCGAGAACGCATGTAGAATCGCTCGGCAAGCCTCGCGATTCTACAAGCGTTATCTAAGCCTTGCCTGATAAACTTGATATCAAAAGACACTCAACTGGTATTCTCTATTTATTCGATCATGGGGATGCATTGGGCGTCAGTTGGTAAGAGTCTCGTGTACGGCGACCACTAGAATCAACAAACGCATAGCAGTATGGGCATTTTCCAAGGCATCTCCAGTTTGTAGGAATTGGTTCCATTTTATAAAAAAACGCATTGCAGAGCTTCAGTTAAACATAGATTGAGATATCCGACGTCCTTTGGGTACTGACTTTCTTAAGAAACTGCGAGAAGCAGGTACAACCAGTGGAAAAACTTTATTACGATGCAAATTCTATATCTAGATTCAAAATTATAAAAAGACATGAGGCTTAACTGAAATGGATTAAATGTTTACAGACCCCTTTTCCACTGGGATTTAATGACAACATTTATCATGAGGGTAATATTTCTAGAATGCCGGACTTTTATATTTTCTCGCTCCTGGAATGTCGAAAACGCAGAACTAGATCACACGGCACCAGGAAAAATGGTAACTTTAAACGTAAACTACGTGCCTTTAAACGAAACAATACTAGACTTAAGTGACTGTCTATTATATTATTAAATCATGGGCGCCACTCTATGCTTTCATTTTTAAGTTCATTACCCGTGTCTGTTTTACGTCTTCTGGACACCGAGGCGAATAAGTTCTACGAGTGTTCTAATCAGTTATATGATGCGGCTCTCTTAACTAGAGGCTATACTCAGCATACTCTCCGTCCTTACATTGATTCTGAAATTAATCATAAACGCCATTTCTTCAAAATATCCTTCTTTAATAAGGGTATGGATTTTATAGATTTGTCCAGTATCTTCCGTGAGAGCTCTGTGCTTTCTGCAATTCCTGCTTATTTTCAAAATACTTAAAACACCTATAATTTCCTATAAATATAACAAACCTGTTAGATCTATCATTTTTAATTTTAATAAACTTGTTTCAGATCTTGATATTGATACTAATACTCCTGATTCATGTGATTGTAAAAATTCAGTGTATTGCTACCCTGCTACTGGTCATGTAATTACTGGCAATTTAAAAATTATTCCTGATTCTAGGATAAGGAATATAATTTCTAAAGGACCGAAATATCGGTTTCCTTCTAAAATTGATTTCAGTAAATGTAGAGATGAAATCGCTGCTTCCTTGAATGAATTCGGTAATCGATGGTATAAGCGAGAGTATGTTGAGCATAAAGCCCTTAAGGACTGGAAACTAAGCATTTTAAAACTAGTGAATGAACGCATTTCTTTCTATTCTCAAAATACTAACTTATTACCTCCTAAGCCTAAGACGTCTTTACGTCATCTTAAGCTAGGTATTCAAGAATTTCATAAGAAGTTTGTTTTGGCCCCTGCAGACAAGGCCGCTAACAATGTCGTCGTTGTGTGACGGCTCCACTATGTTAACACGCTTAAGCAGGAGCTTGGTGGTACTAAGGCCTATGAACTTCAGCCTTTAGCTAAAGAGAGAGTTATAGTAGATAAACATATTTGTCATTCAGCCACCAAGTTTGCGGTGTGTGTTACCGAAGGCCAAGACAAGCTTCCTACGCTATACTGGCTACCAAAACTTCATAAAAGACCTTACAAAGCACGGTTTATTGCAAATTCTAGCTCTTGCACTACCACTGAACTTTCTAAATTATTAACTTACTGTCTTACTGCTATTAAAACGCATGTGATTAAATGTTGTGATAAAGTCTTTGAGAGATCAGGAAGAAATCTGTTTTGGTCTATAAAAAATTCGAATGAGGTTTTAAATAAATTGAAATCCAGATATTTTCGTCCTTCAAGTCTGTCTACTTACGATTTTTCCACTCTTTACACTACACTTCCTCATAATCTTATAAAAGAAAAGCTTAATGATTTAATTGAATTGGCTTTTCACAGAGAAGATTCTCTTGCATGTAATGTCAGAAATGCATTTTTCACTTCTAAAGAGCATAAGAATTATACACTTTGGTCATGTCAGAAAGTGGGTGATGCCCTCACCTTTCTACTTGACAATATTTATATTAGATTCGGTACTAAGTTATTTAGACAAATTGTGGGTATTCCGATGGGTACTAATTGCGCACCTCTTGTGGCTGATCTGTTCTTGTATTGTTATGAAAGAGACTTCATGTTGTCGCTTTCCCTTGATAACCAATCTGAAATTATTGAAGCTTTTAGCTCCACTTGTAGATATTTAGATGATTTATTAAATATTGATTATACCTATTTCGATGGTTTGATCAGTCAGATTTACCCCCCAGAACTTCAATTTAATAAAGCAAATTCTTCTGATACCGAGGCCCCGTTTTTGGATTTACATCTTTCTATTGTAGATGGGTTTGTTTCGTGCAAAATTTATGATAAACGCGATGACTTTGATTTTGAGATTGTAAATTTTCCTTTTTGGATGGTGATGTTCCTCGTGCGCCATCCTATGGCGTTTATATTTCGCAATTAATTCGATTTGCTAGAGTGTAGTCATGTAACTGACTTCAACACTCGTAATAAATTATTAACGGCTAAACTCCTTAATCAGGGTTATCGGTACCATAAACTACGCAAAGCATTTTCAAAATTTTATAGACGCCATTCTGATTTAATTTCAAAATTCAATATTGGACTTAAATCTCTTCTGCAACAAGGTCTATCGGAACCCGAATTTTATGGTGACTTAGTATATAAATTCAGAAAAATATATAACCGCAATGACTTCAGCACCCAATTTCGTAAAATCATTCTTCGATATAAAAAGATTGGGTACAACATGGATGTTATACGACAGACTGCATGCATGGTAGTTAACCCAATCACGGTTGGCAACTTTGCTTCCCTCTTTAATTGCACGCCGGTGGGTCAGGCCTCAGATTCTATGACGGCTCCAACGTAAAGGCTTATTGAGAATTAGAGAGATCTAATTCTTGGTAATGTTGGTTGGTGCCTGATGCTCTGTCTCTGGTCGGGCCCATCGGAGTCTAACTGTTGGTTTCCTTTTGCCCGAGCATTTCAGTGGTTTCTTGCTGTCGAGTCCTCACCGTTGTCTCACCTCTGTGGTTCTTTGATTTTTTGTGTTCACGGAGATGTTGCACTGATGAGTTAGGAGGCATTCATGCGGACTGAACAAATTATTTGTCTAAATCGCGACGGAAGTAAGGGCGAGGATTGTGGCCACGTAAAATCGATTTAAGCCCCCCAGTGGAAATCTTTCCACTGACCGTTCCAAGGCGGTTCTTCTGTGGCGGTTTATTTATGTTGTTGTTTGTTACTTACTGTGTGTATCACTTGTGTCTTTTAATTTTGGATGGCCATATGACCATTTTGTGGGAAAGTAACTGTCCTTATGGCCTTCCTTTGTTTAGGTTTCCATTATGGTCGGGTCGCTTGGTGTTTGTATTTCTTTCCCCTTGGTGTCTTTGGTGGGTTGAGTAAGTTAATTGTATCGATTCCTGATCTTTGTTTTACTTCAACCTTAAATATGTTTAAGACAGACTGGCTAAACAGTATACGCAGTGCAGTTGGCCCAAGTGGTAGGGGGGAACAAATTACTAACATACAGTTTGTTCAAGTCAACATTTGAAACAGAAGAGTACTGTGAAGTCCTTATGCCTGTAAGACACCATGCTGCCTTTGCTAAATTTCGATGTGAAGTCGCACCCCTCAGACTTGAAACTGGGAGAATAAACCTTTAGAAGAGCGAAAATGTCCAACTTGTAACGAAATAGAAATTGAAATTCATGTAATTTTAAATTGTTCTTTTTATGAAGATTTTCGAACAGAGTTATTTAGTAAAGCTGTTACTCTTAACCCTGATTTTATTGATTTTGCAGCAGAAGAAAAAATAGCGTTTTTATTCTCCAACCGCTTTTAAATACGTAGTCTTGCCAAAACCTGTTTTAATATTCTTCAGCGAAGATCATTTTATATAAATAAATAGTCGTGACAATTTAATGTTATTTTTAAGATACGCATGATCTGTCTTTTATGCGTTTAACCAACGAGTTAAGCCCCAACATTTAACTATTTTTTATTAGCACAATATTGTATATATTGTACAGCTTTGTTGACATAATTTCGGTTAGGAGTCCTTTCTGTTACCTCGGTGGTAGAAACACTGTGTTTGTTATACAGCTGAGGTGATAGATTGTGCTTCTTTATCCGCTTTCACTTCCATCTCTTCTTATCACTTCCATCGGCTTTTTGCGATCCCTGTAGGTCGACCGCACGATAGATTCGTCGGCGGGCACAGTTTGCGGGGCGGGATGCATGCTGTTTTGACATCGGTTCCGCCACATGTCTCCTGTCCTAGGCTGTGTCATCTAGTTGCCGATGTGTGTTTCGTGTGGCCGATATATGGGTATTCATCCAAGTATCTGCTGCTAATTTCTGATATTTTATGCATTTTGTTTTAATTGAAATATATTGTATATTGGTGTATTGGTTAAATGTACTTTGATAGTCTCTTATAATTCTATACTAGAATGGCATGGTTAATTTTAGCTAGGTTATATTTTAAATTGTATATTTGTACATGATTGTTAACCATGATGAGACTCTAATAAACTGTCTTTTGAAAGGACGTTTATCAGGGAAAGGCTTCGAGAACGCTTGTAGAATCGCGAGGCTTGCCGAGCCTGATAAACTAGGTATCAAAAGACACGTGTCTGGTATTTTATTTATCAGTTTTCCCCCTTATACACACTTAAATTGGCAATTTATAGGCGCGTTGCCGAACCAAGTTCAATGGACAAAAACATACCTCGCCGTCATAAAGGATGAAGCTGGTCTCAAATTAAAAATAAATCTCCCTACTTTATTTCTAAATTGGTCGTAAGCTACAAAATGGATTGCATCCTACTAAAAAAAGGGGGAGATAACTCTTCATTAATAGAAAACAAAATCAAAGAGCTCGTTATTCAGCCTGAATTTTACTCATTTTAAAACTTTTTTTCGCAAATTGCTTCGTTTTCCTAACGTTTTAATGTTGTACTTTTGGTGTGCAATTTGGGCGCTTTTTATATGGGTTGATATTTTATGAGGAGATAACTCTTCCTACCATATGAAATCGGATTTTTCACCTATGATCGTTGTTTCTGCTACATTTAGTTGTCAAAATACAGCGTAAATCTTTTAATTTTCTAAAACTTTTGCTATTCAAAGCATTGCATTTGGACATTCTGATACGCATAGTGGCTTTGAAACCTACACCTTGTGTGAAAAGTATAGTTAAATGCGTTTTTTTTTCCAATACATTTCATAAGCAACTTTAAGAAAGTCATTTTACATCCAATTGTCCGCGCATTTATCTCAGTAAACACAAAAATCGATATGTAAAAGTCAAATCAACGCCGAGTGACGTTAAGGCGTCCACAATTTGGTATTGATTCAACGTTGTGCGAATTCAGTGAGTCCAGCGACACTCTGTCTGATTGGCGTTTAGACTTAATTTCATGGGCAGCTGTTTATGAAAGTGCGAGGTTTCTCTAAAGAACATTCTATATGTAGCAATTGCGCCAGGCTGTGCCTGCACAAATTCAAAATGTCATTGCGTTAACAAGCTCATGCAACGAAGGTTAATGAAATGAACAAGCTCGACTTGCGAAAAATTAAAAGGCCTTCGGGTAAGCATTTTAAAGTGTTTTCAAATTTCGGTGGGAAATCATTTTTGATATTTGATAATGACTTATAATACCTGCCCTCTCCTCAACCTATGTGCACTCCTCCCCGACACACAGAATCAAGGGCCGTGGGATGGGGTAATATGTTCTATAAAAGGGTTATCCTTTGGAAGCAAGGAATACACCACAGAACTGAAAAATATGGAATGTATAAGTTTTCTGGGCCAGACTAGCTAGTTTCGGCCAATTAGGCCACATCAGTGACCCTCAGATATTTTCAAAATTCCACAATGGAATCGATGATCCCAAAGGACAAGAAAATATAATCTACACTATGATGTTTCATTGTGGAGTAGTTATTCAATTCAAGTTTCATTGTGGAGTAGTTATCAAAATTTGAATGATGAGTCTGAGCTGGGTATTGCAGTCTTATTCCCTTCAAAGACTGCTTCAACACATCGGAATTACTGTTCACTGAGCCGCAAAATGTGAATAAAAATCAAGCAAAGAAAATACAGTCTTTGTTAAAATAGAATGTTCACATTCGAGACAGATCGTTGTCGTTGTAAACATACTATGTACGCATTTGGATGAGTGAACTTTGTAAACAACGAAACTCAAAAATTGTGTAGATCAAGTATCTGACTCGTATGAAAACAATTAACAAGCAATCGGCATCAAAATACTGAGGTGATCTATCAGGCAAGCCTTAAAAGGTGTTCGCAATCACAATGAGCGGTCAAAGACTGCAATTGCATACATTGGGAGCACACTCAATAGCCGTGCATATTGATGATGAAATCAAAATGCCAGGATTGTCAAGGCTAGTGCAGCATTTGACCAACTACGTGGTAGTGTTTCGTATCGAAGTAGAATCAGGCTTGTGGCAGAAGCTGAAAGCCTACAGAGTAGTTTTTCTTTATTTTGGTTTTTCTGCCCTTTCAAGATTATGTCGCTCATCTCGAACCGATCGTTAATCAGAGGTAGGCGTAAACCAGAGTACCCGGAGAAAAATCACCTTACCCATCGTTGCAGATCTTTGCGTCGCACACAACAGAGTTGTGGTGCTGCCAACACTATTATATGCATGTGAGACGTGGACAGTTTACAACGGCGCGCGAAAAGACTGAACCACTTCCATGCAAACTTTTTTTAGGAAACTTTTAAATATTAAGTGGCAAAACACTTGATTCCAGAAACAGAAGTCCTGAAAAGGTTAGGGATGCAGATTGTACATGATTGTACATGATTGTACATGATCCTCTGAAACTGGCACAGTTACAATGGACAGGCCATGTAGAAACGTTTGCCGAAGAAAATCCTCTATGGAGAACTAGAAATGGACAAACGCTCCTATGGCGGTCAGAAAAAGCGTAAAAAGATCGCCCTATAAGCCAAACTCCAGAACGTCAGCTTTCCAACAGACTCGTGGGAACAAATTGCACAGGACCGAGCAAAATCTCGAGGCCGCATCAGAAGGGGAGGGGGGGGGGGTAGTGAAAAGAATCAAAGAAGCCGAACAGAAACGTGCACAGCGCAAAGCCAAGGCATCAACTATGGAACAGTATTTAGGTAAAAACTCAATTATGCAACATTGAGATTGCAATATGCAATTTTGATATTCTGTTATGCTATATTTATGGAACAGGATTTAGGTAAAAACTCAATTATGCAACATTGAGATTGCAATATGCAATTTTGATATTCTGTTATGCTATATTCAGTTACAATTGTGCAAAATATTCCGCTTCTCCTTCTTCTAGTTCTCATTATTCTCGTTAAGTGGCGCTGTGATCGTTTTTCCGTAAACGTCCGCCTGTATTCGGAAGATACCAAAAAGAATCTGCAAGCGTATTGGTGACACGGAGGAGTGAAAGAAACGAGAGAACTATATTTTTGGCATAAAACGGACGATTTGGGGACATTACACCCTTGCCGATAAAATCATTTACACATAATTTTTATTTTATATGTCAGACCAGGAATCAGCTTTGCTGTGTTTGTTTTGTGTCCAAGTTTTATCTAAATATATCGCAAATGTGTTCAGGCCATTGCACCTCTAAAATATAAATTTGTTGTAAATACTTATAATAATTTTGTATGGCACAGAAAGGCTCCTGTCCAATGTCGTGTAGACCTTGGTGAGACTGCTCCTTTATGATCACCTGAAGCAAACATAGTTACAACTCTCTTTTGTGAAAATGCTTTCAGATGAGAAACGACTTACGTTCCCTCTAACATTTATTTCTGATTTAGGGCATATCCAACGGAATTCTAAAACTAGGCATTTTGGTTCTGTTGTTTGATTTGATGTTTAACGTCACCTTCAACACAGTATAGATCATTTTGGAGACGTTGCTTCCACTTTTATGGGACTTTTACCCGACACTGAGATGAAATGACATCTCCAAGCCCTGTCGCCCAATGAAACCAATAGGGTTTGTAAGCACCGCTTTGGCTCGGTAGACTTAGATCCTCTAAGCGGTTTACCAGTACTGGTGTGCGGGTCGGTTTCAGTTCATGCAGCCCATCTACTTCTTCAAGCCCCGATGGCCGGGGGTCTGATTCCCAGTTTGTTTTGTCACATGTTTATATAGATGTTCGTAACTGTTTGTGTTAAATGCATTCATTAATTTATAAGAAAATAGAAAACTATCTGACTTTTTATACTAGATTTTTGGCTTAAAGTGACAAAACGCAAAGGTTTCCACTTTTTAGCTCACCGTCACGTAGTGACGAGGTGAGCTTTTGGGATCACTTTTCGTCCGTCGTCCGTCGTCAGTCCGTGCGTGCGTCCGTGCGTCCGTAAACAATTTCTTCAAACGACATCTCCTCCTAAACCACTGATCGGATTTTGACCAAACTTCACAGGAATGGTGGTCCCCTTTCAAAGTTGTTCAAATGGTTCCGGTCCGTTGCACATCTAGGTCATAGGAGCCAAAAATAGATTTTTTTTTCACCAAAAACTTAAAAAATCTTCTTCTCTGAAACCGCAAGGCCCAGGTCTTTGATATTTGGTATGAAGCTTCATCTAGTGGACCCCTACCAAGATTGTTCAAATTATAGTGCTGGGACCAAAAATGCCCACGCTCCGGGGCCCTTTGGTTTTACATGGGCTTATATAGGGAAAATCTTTAAAAATCTTCTTCTCTGAAACCGTAAGGCCCAGGTCTTTGATATTTGGTATGAAGCTTCATCTAGTGGACCCCTACCAAGATTGTCCAAATTATAGTGCTGGGGCCAAAAATGCCCCCGCTCTGGGGCCCTTTGATTTTACATGGGCTTATATAGGGAAAATCTTTAAAAATCTTCTTCTCTGAAACCGCAAAGCCCAGTTCTTTGATATTTGGTATGAAGCTTCATCTAGGGGACCCTTACCAAGATTGTTCAAATTATAGTGCTGGGGCCAAAAATGCCCCCGCCCCGGGGCCCTTTGGTTTTACATGGGCTTAAATAGGAAAAATCTTTAAAAATCTTCTTCTCTGAAACCGCAAGGCCTAGGTCTTTGATATTTGGTATGAAGCTTCACCTAGTGGACCCCTACCAAGATTATTCATATTATAGCCCTGGGGCCAAAAATGCCCCTGCTCGGGGGCCCTTTGGTTTTACATGGGCTTATATATGGAAAATCTTGAAAAATCTTCTTCTCTGAAACCGCAAGGCCCAGGTCTTTGATATTTGGTATGAGGCTTCATCTTGTGGACCCCTACGAAGATTGTTCAAATTATAGTGCTGGGGCCAAAAATGCCCCCACCCCGGGACCCTTTGATTTTTCATAGGCTTATATAGGGAAAATCTTTAAAAATTTTCTTCTCTGAAACCGTAAGGGCCATGTTTTTGATATTTGGTATGAAGCTTCATCTAGTGGACCCCTACCAAGATTGTTCAAATTATATTGCTGGGGCCAAAAATGCCCCCGCCCCGGGGCCTTTTGGTTTTACATGGGCATATATTGGGAAAATCTTTAAAAATCTTCTTCTCTGAAACAACATGTCCCAGGTCTTCGATATTTGGTATGAAGCTTCACCTAGTGGACCCCTATCAAGATTGTTCAAATTATAGCCCACGGGCCAAAAATGCTCCCGCTCCAGTGCCATTTGGTTTTACATAGACTTATATGGGGAAAATCTTGAAAAATTTTGTCTCTGAATTCACAAGGCCTAGGTCTTTGATATTTGGTATGAAACTTCATCTAGTGGACCTCTACCAAAATTGTTCAATTATAACCCTGAGACCAAAAATGCCCCAGCCTTGGGGCCCTTTGGTTTTACATAGACTTATATAGGGAAAATCTTCAAAAATCTTCTTCTCTGAAACCACAAGGCCTAGGTCTTTGACATTTGGTATGAAGCTTAATCTTGTGGACCTCTACCAAGATTGTTCAAATTATAGCCCTGAGACCAAAAACGCCCCTGTCTCGGGGGCCCTTTGGTTTTACATAGACTTATATAGGGAAAATCTTTAAAAATCTTCTTCTGTGAAACCACAAGGCCTAGGTCTTTGATATTTGGTTAGAAATTTCATCTAGTGGACCTCTATACAGATTATTCAATTTATAGTCCTGGGGCCAAAAATGCCCCCGCCCCGAGACCCTTTGGTTTTGCATAGACTTATATAGGGAAAATCTTTAAAAATCTTCTTCTCTGAAACCACAAGGCCCATGTCTTTGATATTTGGTATGGAGCTTCATCTAGTGGACCTCTACCAAGATTGTTCAAATTATAGCCCCTGCCCTGGGGCCCTTTGGTTTTACATAGACTTATATATAGAGATAATCTTTGGAAATCTTCTTCTCTGAAATAGCAAGACCTAGGTCTTTGATATTTGGTGTGAAGCTTCATCTAGTGGACCTCTATCAAGATTCTTTAAATTATAGCTCTGAGGCGAAAAATGTCCCCGCCCCGGAGCCATTTGGTTTTACATAGACTATGTAGGGAATATCTTTAAAAAAATGGTCTCTGAAACCCCAAGGCCCAGGTCTTTGATATTTGGTGTGTAGCTTCATCTAGTGGACCTTTGCCAAGATTGTTCAAATTATAGGCTTTGTTGATATTTGGTATGAAGCTTCACCTTTTTAGACCTCCCTCAACATTATGCACATTGAAGCCCTGGGGTCAATAATGGCCCTCCCAGAGGCCCACTTGTAACTCTATCATATGGGTCAGGTGAGCGATCCAGGGCCATCATTGCCCTCTTGTTTGAGAAAAACACAACG
Source organism: Lucinisca nassula (assembly GCA_963580285.1). Classification (NCBI taxonomy): domain Eukaryota; kingdom Metazoa; phylum Mollusca; class Bivalvia; order Lucinida; family Lucinidae; genus Lucinisca; species Lucinisca nassula. The sequence continues at coordinate 2,192 of CAUZLF010000098.1, read as the reverse complement.
CGCAGCAAATTCTTTCATACCGGAGTGCAGGTGGAAAACCCGCACCTGCTACAATGTAACATATCAAGCGCTGGAAGCCTCTGTGGTGTAGTGGTTATGCTACTCGCCTCATTAACCAGGGATCGCAGGATCGACCCCGGCTCCTCCAGAATTTCGGATGAGTCTTTAAACCCAGGTCCCATCTCCGTATGACCTTAGCTGTTGTCGAGACGTAAAACTAAAAACGCACTCACATACCAAGCGCATCCCACCATAAAATAGCATCTTTATAATTCTTACCCCCCCCCCACACACACACACACACTTGATCCCCACTTTTATAGGGTAAAACTGGGATTGACAGGAGTAAACATTATTTTTCTCATTTCTACTCCAAAATATAGATTGTGGGGACTCGTCAAAATGGGATCGAAGAGGCGCTTCTAACGTGTACCCAACATGTATATTTTAAGCAACAGTCAGAAAAATATCATCACGACTTTTCATCTTTCAATTTTTGTTGTTGTATTTTTCGGCGGTAAAATGTACAAATCTAATGCATCAAAAACATTTTTTTTTCTGGATTCTGTAAACTAATAATAAGTAAATAAATAAATAAATAAATAGATAATGTCGTTAAGTTCCGCCAGGTAAACCTGGGTACGCTGTACGCGGTCTAACTGTAATAAAACAAGAAGAAAAAAAAAACTTTGGTGTAGACCTAATACATGGAAATACATGTAAGTACAAAATGGTTTGGATTCAGCCACTCCATTTGCCAAATCGTTACATGTAGAACTTGAAGAAATATGTAGTAGGCTGGTTAAGACAGTCGCGACACTAGCTCAGCAAGGTTTTGCTGGCTGAAGACAGACGGACGGACGGACGAACTGACAGACGACCAGCTAATATTTTCGCGTTGTGATTCTGTTGGATGAAAGCTATCGACAGACGGACATATGAATAGGACAGCTGTCATTGTGACCACATGTGCGTTTCTATGGTTGTGGGTCGGGGCTGAGAATGAGTAAGTACTGTTCATGTTAATGGATGAAGTATTTACATCAGAATTACAATGGGAATTGTTGTTTTCCAAATTCCCCGTGTAGTCAGCTGGTGAGGTCCCAGGGAACGAATCCCCGTTGCCGGTGAACAGAGAGACAAACTGGTTTTGTACCGCTCGGCTATACGCTGTGCGGACATATACATACTTCTATAATATCCAAACATTTGAGTTTTGAGTGAGGTTGCAATTAGTAAATAATATCTTTATAAGTAACACCTCAGAAGGATCAGATTTATGAAAATTGTATGAATTAATCAATTTTAACAATAATTGCTCATTTCAAATCCACGGATTCGGCACAGACTAATCCCTCATGGTAATTTAGTAAATGTTCAACGATAGAGTATTTTCCCCTTCGTCAAACAAGTATTAACTTTTAAATAAAAATCCTGTTTCTCATAAATAAGGAACCGCGCTGTAAAATTTATTTTAAAGATGCAAACGTACACATTATTGTAAATATCCGAATTATTGAATAGCTGGATAAAATTTATCGCTGCTGGCTTGAATTTGGCCCCTGGAAAAGCGAATGCGATCTTCTCAAACGGACGCTTGTCATCGGAAAAAATACGGCAAATCCACGGACATTACCGAACGTTACCGTCACCTCAATGACTGGTACCCCGTCTAACCACAGCAGAATCGAAACTGAATAATGCAAAATAGGACGTCCAAATGCCATATTTAAATACAAAGGTCTCAAATTAGAATGTGCATGTTGCATATTCGAATAAAGTAGAAAGATATGGAAAGGTTCATAATGCAAAGTGCTGTTTCAACAATTCATATTGTAGTTGCACATTGCATAATTGAGTTTTTACCTTAATACTGTTCCATAATCACCAACAGCCCTGTCTTCCTCTTTTTCTGCAACAGACAGTTCAGAGCTAGAATTGATCCCATCAGCCATCTAAGAACGCACGAACAGTAGCATTTCTCGCATGCGAATAAGATAGGCCACTTTCAGCAATGACTGACGAAACATTACTGTTAAAACTGGCTGACAGGATTTCGATATATATATATATATATATATATATATATATATATATATATATATATATATATATATATATATATATATATATATATATATATATATATATATATATATATATATATATATATATATATATATATAAAGTAA
>CAUZLF010000097.1:0-97936 GCA_963580285.1 Lucinisca nassula | reverse complement strand
AAGTTACTCGACTGGCAACACAAACAAAGCGATAGTGAATATGGTCATTTGATTCGCTTGCAAAGGCTTATGAAAGGCACTTTACCGAATCTGCTTGTGGACTCGGCGAATTTGACATAATAATTATATTGACAACACCTTAACTTCTTCACAACGTCAGTCGTATATGTGACTATTATACCAGCCCCCGCAGGCACACGTCGCTATGGCACCGTCAAATCAACGTCGGTGCAACGTCATGACGTTGCACCGACGTAGATGTGACGTTGCATAAACGTGTGCCTGCTGGGAGTGCTGTCAGTCTTTGATTCTTTCAGATGGCGAGTAGTGAAGATATAACGTCACTGAATTTGAAATGGTTTCGGTCTCAGATCGGCTTAGTATCCCAGGAACCAGTATTGTTTGACTGTAGTATAGCAGAAAATATTGCCTATGGTGACAATGAAAACATAGTTCCTATGGACAAGATAATAGAAGTGGCTAGAAGTGCTAATGTTCATGAGTTTATCACATCATTACCAGAGGTTAGTGAAAACTGTAACAGAGTTGACAAATGACAGTAAGGAGACAGGGGAGCATGACCGAGATAGATGACTACTGTTAAACTATTATCCGAATCGGGGTGAGGAACGACACATAATTTCCAGCTGATGGTAATATCTGGTACAGTTTCACCTAAATAGCAGCGAGGGGGGCATATAATTACAAGAGATATGTGGTTACTGTAACAGTGTCATCTAAATTGCAGTGAGGGGTGTGGATGCATCATTACCAGAGATATGTGGTTACTGTAACAGTGTCACCTAAGTTGCAGTGAGGGGTGGGGATGCATCATTACCAGAGGTAGGTGTTTCTGGTACAGTGTCACCTAAGTTGCAGTGAGGGTTGGAGATGCATCATTATCAGAGGTATGTGTTTCTGGTACAGTGTCACCTAAGTTGCAGTGAGGGTTGGAGATGCATCATTACCAGAGGTATGTGTTTCTGGTACAGTGTCACCTAAGTTGCAGTGAGGGTTGGAGATGCATCATTACCAGAGGTATGTGTTTCTGGTACAGGACACCTTAGTTGCAGTGAGGGGTGGGGATGCATCATTACCAGAGGTATTAGTTTCTGGTACAGTGTCACCTAAGTTGCAGTGAGGGTTGGGGATGCATCATTACCAGAGGTATGTTTTTCTGTTACAGTGTCACCTAAGTTGCAGTGACGGTTGGAGATGCATCATTACCAGAGGTATGTGTTTCTGGTACAGGGTCACCTAAGTTGCAGTGAGGGGTGGGGATGCATCATTACCAGAGGTATGTGATTCTGGTACAGTGTCACCTAAATAAGGTGAGCGGAACACATCATTACCAGAAGTAGGTGGTTACTGTTACAGTGCATCTAAATAGCAGTGAGTGGGCATATCATTACCAGAGGAAGGTGACTACTGTTTTAGTGCCATCCAAATAGCAGTTATTGAGGACACGTTATTGCTAGAGGTAGGCGATTACTGTTCTAGTGCCATCTAAATAGCAGTGGATGGCACATCATTTCCAGAGGTAGGTGACTACCGTTATATTGCCATCAAAATAGGAGTGATTGAGGACACGTTATTGCTAGAGGTAGGTGATTACTGTTCCAGTGTCATCTAAATAGCAGTGAGTGGCACATCATTACTGGAGATAGGGGATCAATGCCACAGTGTCATCTAAATAGCAGTGTCTACTGCTACAAAATAAAAGTGAAGGCAATGATCAAGAATCGATACAATTAACACACAACACCCATCAGAGACACCAAAGGAAAAGAAACACAAACATTAAATAACTAGACCCTAATGGAAACATCAATAGCGGAATGCCAAAACGACAATTACTTTCCCACAAAATGGCCAATTGGCGGATATACAAGACAAAACGATAGAGTGTGTGTGTGTGTGTGTGAATTCGGGTTTAACGTCGCTTTCAACAATTTTTCAGTCATATCACGACGGTGTCTGGTTGCGACAGGGAGCTCAATGCTCACGTTTATAGTGCTGCCTCACTGAAGTATCATGTCCCAGACACATTACATGATACCACACCCAGTCACATTATCCTGACACTGGATCGACCAGTCCTAGCTCTACCCCGTAAATCTGAGTGCCAAACGAGGAGCAGCTAGTACCATTTTTAACGACTTTGGTATGTCGCGGCCCGGGATCGAACCCGAGACCTCCCGTTCCCCGGAGCGGACACTCTACCAACTGAGCTATCGGGGCCGGTAACAAAACGATAGAAGCGATACAAATACTCAAAAGCAAACCATAACGGAAATAACTCTGACAGAAGAACCGCCTTGGGAGTGGTCAGTGAAAAGAATTTTACTAGGGGTTTAAATTGATTTTACGCGGCCGCAATCCTCGCCCTTGACTCCGTCGCAATTAAGACAAATAATTTGTTCAGTCCGCATGAAAATAGAAATGGCAATGATCAGGAATCGATACAATAAACCCACAGCTCCCATCAGAGACACCAAAGGTGAGGCTTCCTAACTCATCAGTGCAAAATCTCCGAGAATACAAAACTTTAACAACCACAGAGAGGAAACAACGGTGAGGATTCGACAGCAACAAATCACTGAAATGCTGGAGCAAACGAAAACTAACAGTTAGACTCCTATGGGCCAAACCAGAGACAGAACATCAGGTACGAACCAACATTACATAAGTACGCCATTTCGCTGAAACCGTCATAGAAACTTAGGCCTGATCCACCAGCGTGCAGTTAAAGAGAGAAGCTAAGTTTCTAAGTGATTGGGTTAACTACCATGCACGCAGTCTGTCGTACGATATTTATGTTGTACCTAATCTGTTTATATCGAAGAATGCTTTTACAAAATTTTGTATTGAAATCATTGCAAGTATATATTTTTCTGAATTAATATACTAGGTCACCATAAAATTCGGGTTCCGATAGACCTTGTTGCAGAAGCTATCTAAGTCAAACAGTGAATAAAGAAATTGAATGGTAATGACGTCTATAAAATTAAGAAAAGGCTTTGTGTAGTTTATGATACCGATAACCCTGATTAAGAAGTTTAGCAGTTATCAATTCATTTCGAGTGTTGAAGCCATCTTAATAGCACAGAAGTGGGGCGACATTACCAGAGGTGGATGATTACTGTGAAATTGCAGTGTGAAATTAATAACATTGCGGTGACGGTAATCATTACCAGAGGTGGATGATTACTGTTACAGTGTCAATTCAATAGCAATGAAGGGGGACACATCATTACCATTGGTAGATGATTACTGTTTCGGTGACAATTTAATAGCAGTGAGGGGCATCATTACCAGTGGAAGGGCATTACTGTAACAGTGACAGTGAAAGTTTAATAGCAATGGTAGGTGATTACTATTAAAATGACCTCTAAATAGTAGTGAGTGGAAGATATCATGACTAGAGGTAGGTGATTACAGTCACAGTGTCAGTTAAATAGCAATGAGGAAGGCACATCTTTACCAGTGGTAGATGATTACTGTTACAGTATCATCAAAACAGCATAGAGAGGGCACTTCATTACCAGAAATAGATGACTATTGTTACAGTGTCTGTTTAATAGACATGAGGGGGTGGGATGAGGCACATCAATAGTAAAGCATACTTATGTCAGAAAAAGTTCTTTTATTTTTGATGAAAACGTATATAGTGACATGTCATTGACTCGATCACCGTTTTACCATGGTTGTGTCGAACCTATTTTTGAATCCCAAAAGAATAATTTAGGGAGTGTCTAATGTGCACACATAATAGTCCTATATTTTATGGAACCTTAGAAAAGATATGCCTCAATCATCCCCATCCTGTCTCCTGGCCTGGCGCTATGTGTAACCATTTCATTACGATAACACACCCGTGCAGCATAGTGCATTTTTTTAATTCTCCAAAATGGCTACTTTTCTGATGTAATTTGTGATGTTTTTTTTTTTTCTAATTTTCACTACAAACAGAGGTAAAGGGTGCTCGTTTGAACCGAGGTGGTTAAAAGGATTACCCACAACCTATGTATCATCAATGAGGCGGTTCAATCGAGTACCCACAACCTATGCATTGGAGCAAAATTAAGAATAATAATGTATTCCCCTGTAAACCAGTTTTCTCTGTATAGAGTGGGGTTTAGAGGGGTGCTCATTTCACGGACTTGTTCACATTATGAGTACCTCAAACTACCCCTTCATCGAACACATTTTTATGTCCTCAAGTTATTCGAGCCATTGAACTTCAACTGTATATTTGTTGCTACCAACCACGAAAGCGCGCCTTTATAACTTTGACTCCCTTAAAATCAAAATACTCGAAGTTTATACTTTTGCATTTAGCTAATGACAAACCTACATGGAAATAATGAAGACTTTTGGCCCAAATCACACTGTACGTTGAGTTTGCGCCATTTTGTAGGGACGTGCTATCTAGCAATACTTACCAAAATTTATTGTTTGTTTGTTTGTTTGATTTGAGGTTTAACGTCCCTGTCAACACTGTAAAGGTCATTTTGGAGACGTTGCTTCCAATTTTGTGGGACTTTTACCCCACATCGAGATGAAATGACAGCTCAAGCCCTGTCGCCCAATGAAACCAATAGGGTTTATAAGCATGGACGGTCCGACACTCACACCACTTTGCCTGGGCAGGCTTAGATCCTCTAAGCGGTTTACCAGTACTCGTGTGGGGGTCAGATTCAGCTCTGCGTGGAAGCATCATGCAGCCCATATATTTCTTCAAGCCACGATGGGCAGGGACAAACCAAAATCTACTGAAACACGTTGAATAAAACGCGGCAAAACATATTAAGACGTCGGAAACCGTAGACATATATGTTGAGAACCTCAAAGTATATTGTTTATTACGTTTTTGTACGTATTTAATGTGTTAGTACGTTTTACTTCGTGTTTTTGCTATGTATCGAAACGCCAGGTATGTTTTGAAAATTTCAAAGCAAACGTAGCTGAACTTCTATCTAGACATAACTTTATATAGTTGTATGTACTACGTTTTCACTACGTTACTACGAACAATGCCGTTCTGCTACGTTTTAAAATACGCAGTAAAACCTAGCCCTCAATACGTGACAATGAGACTGGGCCTATGTAGCCATATATAGCCGTACGTAATACTTTTTTCACTGCGATATACTATGTTAACTTCCGTTCTACTACGTTTAAAAACATTGTAAAACCTAGCCCTCATCACGTGAACAAGTCCGTGAAATAAAGACCCCCTAGACCCCACTTTATATTGAGAAAACTGGGGTTTGTCGGGGTAAACATAATTTTCTTTATTTCTGCTCTAAGACATAGGTAGTGGGTACTCGTTAGAACCGCCGCATTGAGGCGGTTCTAACGAGCACACAAAACCTATGTTTGGAGTATAAATAAGAAATATATCACAATTTTTCGTCATAAAATGACCTTTTTGTGGTCGGAAAAACAATTATATCACACGGATGTGTTATCGTTATGTCAAAAGGTAACAATGTGACTACAGCTCTACCTTTGTAAGATTAACCGTTCTTGATATAAACTGGTATTTACAAGGATTTCATTTTTGCTCGTAGTCACATAATGCCGTTCTGTCCCATAGGGCTATGATACGAACGTTGGAAGTAAAGGTACCCAGCTTAGCGGCGGACAGAAACAGAGAATAGCCATAGCGAGGGCACTGGTGTCCAGCCCTAGAATACTCCTCTTAGATGAAGCAACATCGGCATTAGATTCGAAAAGTGAAAAGGTATGTGGAGCTTCATGTGAACTATTTACAACATATTCTCATGTCGTTGAATTTAAACAGCTGCATAATAAAGGTAACTTACAACACAGTTGTCTGCCTATCTGCCCGCTCGCCCTCCCCGCTCTCCGCTTCCCCCTCCCCCCTGCCCTGAATCTGCCTGGCCCGAGAACATGCCCTGGCCCAGTCCTGCTACCTGGCTTTTTAATTATTTATTTATATACTTGCTACATGCAAGGTACCGGAATAGAATTGCCGGGTTGTATAAAAGAATACCTGTGAAATGACAACCCACATATGACCCTTTATAAATGTACATGCTTCTTTCTTTTCTTTCTCTATATACTGTACCACCCCCTTAGTAGGTTTACGTGCAGGTGTACATTAAATTAACTCCAGGTTTGCAGTATGACATCCTATACAGTTACAGTAATCATTTAGTTTTACCTGCACAGGAACTGTTCTCCCTCCACGGGGGTTGGGGAGGCTTCATTTAAAGCCCCAATCCGGAGGACGGTGCCTTTTGTGGCATTCATCCCTGCAAATGATGCCAGTGGAGCATGTTCGGACACCACAGTATCCATATGTATATATTACGATGTCATCATGGTGATAAATCTTGTACATCCTTATTCATCTAGCTTAACAGGAGTTTACAAGGGTAGGCAATATTCTTATTCCTTCTGCTCTATGTCTAAGGCGAAAGCTGTTGATATGCAAACATCCATTGTTTACAGCTTTGAAAAGGACAAATGCCACAAATTGTATTCAGAGAAAAATTTCATTTTCTAAGCTTAAAAGACAACATTTCTCATCTATGAGTCAAGAATATCCATTACGAAAACACGCCGATACAAATACATTGTCAATTTTACCGCCGAAAAAATACGAACATTTTAAGATTAAAATGTGTGATATTTTCTTATTTTTGCTCAGAATATAGATTGTTGGTACTCGTTAGAACCGCCTCTTTGAGGCGGTTCTGACACGTACCACAATCTTTGTTTTGAGCAGAAATAAGAAAAATAAGGAATACCCCCGGAAACCCCAGTTTTTCTATATAAAAGTGGGGTTCAAGGGGGTCAAAATTATATAGGCCTGTTTTCGTGATGTTTTAATATGCTCATTTGATATTTTTCTATCTCATACCATTCATACAACACTAGGTTCCTAAAGCTGGTCGGGGTATGTCATATGAGCGATGTCATATGAGCCCCGCCAAGCGAATTTGTGTCTTCGAGCATTCCGTCATGACAAATTTTAACTGTGCATTCCCAGCCATTCAGAGGGGCCAGGCATATGGCTTTCTGTCTGAAGGTTCCTCTTGATTCACTGCTTGTATGAGCGAGCAGCGATGGTTCTGGCGAGACTGCGCGGATGCGCAGGCTCGCCTGAACCATCGCTGCTCGCATAGGCGATAAGTACCAAATTCGCTTGGCGGGGCTCATATGATAAATGCATGTATACAGTGAAATATCGCAACTGACAATACAAAATCACGCTTATACAAATAACCTGTAAGTTTTATTGCCGTGAAAATGGAAACTAATATGAAAAATTCTGATATTTTTGTTAGGTTCTGCTCAAAATATAGATTATGGGTACACGTGAGAACCGCCTCATCGAGGCGGTTCTAACGTGTACCCACAATCTATATTTATATTTTAGAGCAGAAATAACAAAAAATAAGGTTCACCCCTGAAAACCCCAGTTTAACTATATCAAAGGTGGGGGGAGGGGGAGGGGTTCAAGGTGGTCAAAATTATATGGCATATTATTTATTATATTAAATAACATATCCATGTGTCATAGTGCACTATTATCAGTAAAACTATTTTTTCTGCTCTTTTTTTTTCTGTTGCAAGCAGACAATGTGTGTTCTCGTTAGAACCGCATTATTGAGACGGTTCTAATAAGTACACACAATCTACGGTATTGCAGATGAGGAAATTAATTTATTTTATGCTCTGCAGTGAAATCAATGCGTATCTGAAACAAATAAAATGATATTTTCACACGGAAAATATATGATATTTTCACACTGTGAAAAATAACATGATCTTGTTATTTTTACAGTAGCAGCCTGGACTACTTTTTCTCGCCAAAATTCATATGCTATCGATTAAATAATTCTGCAGAATACTTTGAAAAACACTGTATGAACCGTAAAAATGCTGTTTTCAAAATGGCGATCTGTTTATGTTTTGAAACTCACAGCTGTTACCTCACAGCCAGGTCAAAATTGTGACGTGCGATACGATTGATCAATTGCTGTAAATACCCGTATAAAATTATAAAATAAAAAGAAAATTTACTTTTTTTTTTCGACGGATACAAAACTATTCCATCTCGTGTGTTGAAAACATCCGACATTTCACTCGTGCTTCGCACTCGTGAAAATTTGATGTTTTCATCACATTCGATGGAATATATTTGATATCCACCCCAGAAAAAATATCTTTATACCAAAAAAGGAATGTCATTTCTTTTTTCAGACAGTTCAGGAGGCCTTGGATCTCGCCCGAAAAGGCAGAACGTGCATTGTGATCGCCCACCGACTCTCTACCATACAAAATGCCAACAAAATTGCAATAATTCACAAAGGAAAGGTTGTAGAGCAAGGAACGCATTCGGAACTCCTGGCAAAGAAAGGGATATATTACAAACTTATACATCAGCACAATCAGTGAATGTTTTTCATGCATTTAATGGGAATTTATAGAACTGGAAGATGAATATAGGCCTGCTCACGACAGCAGGTGCTTGCTTAATACAGGTGAATTTTAATGCAGTTTCTTGTTTGGGCACCGTCAAGCGATTTTGGTACTTATCGCCTATGCGAGCAGCGAAGGTTCAGGCGAGCCTGCGCATCCGCGCAGTCTCGCCAGAACCTTCGCTGCTCGCTCATACAAGCAGTAAATCAAGAGGAACTTCAGACAGAAAACCATATCCCTGGCCCCTCTGAATGGCTGGGCATGCGCAGTTAAAATTTATCATGAGACACAAATTCGCTTGGCGGGGCTTGTTTGGAAACTGAATGCAGGATTGCTTAAAACGGCTTGCTTGAATATTGGTGATCACTACAACAGTTACCATGGTTTATGTTAATTGTTTGCCTGGTAATTTACTATCATCCCATGGCAACGTCAAACCAACGTCGGTGTACAACGTTGCACCGACGTAAATTTGACGTTGCGTGAACGTCATGACGTTGTACTGACGTTGATGTAACGTCACAATTACGCCATGTTCCTGGTGGGATTGTCCACGTGATCATCGTTGACCAATAAAATTTTGTGTAAAGCGCAATAAAAATAAAGGCACTGAATTTGTTTACTAAAATATGTGAAGGGTCCAAACAGCAAACAGTGTAGACCCAGATCAGACGCTGCAGTATGCAGTGTCTGATCTGGGTCTACACTTTGCTTGAAGTACAAGAATTTGCTTAAACTACAGGAATGTGAGGATTAAAGGAAACATTCTAAGTCCAGCTTCACGACCAATTTTACAGTTTGCACTCAGGGACAACTGCACTTAGGGACAGCGAGACATCTTCATGACTTCAAGTGAGACAACGTCCGTGACGTCATATTTTATTTTCTACATGTATGTGGAGTCCATATGAATCAGGGATATTTTCTTCAAGCAAAATTCTGTCAAATTACCCGAAGTACTAGGGGTGCGAGTGTGTAATATGCTTCGTTGCATTCTATGTAATTTATCAAGTACAGTCCTTTGCCATGTGCAGTTTCTTGACATTGAATATATTTATTTGGCGCCCCGCCTATCGGGGCTTTGGGAAATAGAAGGGTTGTATGCTGTTGCTGTGCAGAGCTGAAACAGACCAACATTTGAGAACTGCTAATCCGCTATGCCCAGCTAGCAGTTTCTTTGAGTGGTAGGGATTGAGATGTCATTCGCTCCATCACAATGTCGGGTAAAAACCACTAAACATCAGAAGCAACATCTCCACATTGACCTTAATAGTAATGACGGGGATGTTAAGTATGTATATTTATCAAAATTGCATAATATTATAATCATCCCAAATCGAGAAAGCTCTGTTGTTGTTTCTTTTGTATCCTTCATTTTCTGTTAAAACTAACGTCATCGTTAGGATGTTTTATGGTTTAACGTCCCCGTCAACACTATTTATGTCAGTTTGGAGACGTTGCTTCCATTTTTTTGGCCTTTTACCCGACATCGAGGTGAAATGACATCTCAGGCACAGCCGTCCAATGAAACCAGAAGGCTTATATGCACTGGACGACCCGACTCACACTGCTTTGTCTGGGCAGGCTTAGTCCTTCTAAGCAGTTTTCCAGAACTCGTGGTTGGGCAGATTCAGCTCTGCGTGGAAGCACCATGCAGTCCAATTTATTTCTCCAAGCCCCGATGGGCGGGGGCACATGTAATTTAGACCTTCCTTTATGTACCTAGCTTAGCATTCCATTTTTCATGCATATGCAACATCACGGGCAGTAAACATTCAAATTGAAAACAATTTGACTTATATCCGGAGGTCAATTTGAACGTTTCCTGTTATTGGTATTCGTGGGTTGCAGGAAGGTTGCAGGTAAGATTATTCTTGATCTAAAGCATATCTTAAAATTGGAGAATGTTATTCTATCAGTTTTTTTTTTTTTTTTGCACCTGCATATTCATACCAAGTGTTATTGAAAAGTTTTCAGTCGTTTCGTTGCAATTTTTTTTGTCCCGCACGCTCAGTGGTGAAAGCGAAAGTAGACAGTCAGCAAACATAGGTGAATTTGCTTTGATTGTCCAATGACAAGCTTCCAGTGAGCAATTATTGTTGCAGTCAGATACGGCGATACCATATCTGCTCCCAAGACGTACTTTTAAAAATCTACGCGTGTTCCCTACAATGTTCAGGCCATTTATGCATCGGAGGTCAATTTGAACATGAGGTGGTCGATTTGACTAATGGAGATTATAATGGAAAATGCTTTTTGAATGAAAATCATGCATATGAATCTTTTTGTCGTTTTGGGGTTATGTTTAGTATAAAGTCATTCGATCCATTTTGTGGAAAGAGTGACAGCCAAATCCAGGCTACCAGTGTACTCAAACTTCATATTCTCTTTACAAATAGCCTTTTCGGGAACGGTTGATCAGAAGCACACCAGGTGCACATTGTCGCGTGCTAAGCTTAATCTTTTTAAATTTTCTTCAGAGATTCGTCACTATGGGTGAAACATGGGTCCATAATTTTACTCCAGAGCGCTGTTGTGCAGTAGTAAAGCATCGGATTTGAGATCGAGAGGTAGCCGGTTCGATCCTCGCAAGCGCCACGTGTTGTTTCCTTGAGCAAGAAACTTTATCCACATTGCTTAGTACTGGTTCCTATACCCAGGAAAAGAGGGCCACATGGAAGATTAGTACAAGTACTAAATGTGTTACCCTCTATAAATAAGGTCGATTATAATTATTTATTATTATTATCAAACAACAATCGAAACAATGGAAGCACCCTGGCTAACCCCGCCGAAGAAGGCAAAGACTATTCCATCAGCTGGGAAGGTTTTGGTCTCGGTTTTCAGGGATGCAGATGGTATTCTGAAGAAAGTTTAAAAAGATTAAGTTTAGCACGCGATTTGTTCCCGTAGCGGCGTCAGAAGTGAATCATTATATGTGCCATTGATTTGTTTGGAGATAATATATCAGCAGAATACCATCTGCATCCCTGAAACCCGAGGCCAGAGGCTTCCCAGCTGATGGTACAGTCTTAGCCTTCTTTGGCGGGGTGAGCCAGGGTGCTTCCATTGTTTCGATTGTTGTTTGGCCTCTGGAGTAAAATGATGGACCTATGGTTCACCCATAGTGACGAATCTCTGAAGAAATGTCAAAATTCAAAAAGATAAAGATTAACACGCGATAATGTGTGCTTCTGATCAACTGTTTCCGAAGAGGCTATTTGTAAAGGGAATGTGAAGTTTGAGTACACTGACGGTCACTCTTTCCAGAAAACGGACCCAATGACTTAACACTAAACATAACCCCCAAACGACATTAAGAACCATATTTCATGATTTTCATTCAAAAATCATTTTCCATTATAATATCCATTAGCCAAATTGACCACCTCATTTTCAAATTGACCTCCGATGCGAAACATGGCCTGAACATTGTAGGGAAAACGTATAGTTTTATGAAAGTATGTCTTGGAAGCAGATATGGCATCGCCTTATCTTAATGCAACAATAATTGCTCACTGGAAGCTTGCCATTGGACAATCAGAGCAAATTCACCTGTGTTTGCTGACTTTCTACTTTCGATTTCACCAGTGAGCGTGCGGGACAAAAATGATTGCGACGAAACGATTGAAAACCTTTCAATAACACTTGGTATGAACATGCAGGTGCAAAAAACTAACAGAATAACATTCTCCGATTTTTGAGATTGTTACGAGATGGAATAGGAAACCTCTCTGGTGCTTATGCACATCTAAATTATTTTAGTAGAAATATGGTAGGGCGGTGCGAGTGAAATATTTTAGGTGAAATATGGTACGCAAACTGTGCTGCTCCATGAACAAGTCATGCACATATCATACGATGTATGCATGAGTGGTTTATAGAGAGCTGTTTTTACAATACAGGGGGCCGCTAAAAGGCCGAGTCCTATAGAATTTGCCTAAAAATCGCCAACCGCCAAATTGTGCCATATATGATTTTTATTCCCGTCACGTGTTGTGTGGGTGTTCGTTTTGACAGGAGTCATGTCATTGATTTATAGGGTCGTTTCATCAATTTTTCCTATGGGAAATATACTATTTGAACGCAAATCCATTATCTACTCGATTTTTGCTATCTAGCTTTATTTGTGGCCGGTATCTCCACCTCGCCACGAATTGAGCAAGGTAATATGAGTAGGCATGATTTTCTGGTAGTATTCATAGATATATAAACCCTGAGAAAAACGAACACTTTAGCAGCAGGTCAAGTTGTAACGTATACCTACAACATCGTGTCGGGAAATAGAAAGTATATTGAAAGGTATGTTAAATCTATGTTTAGTATTATTTTTGTATGAACATGCTTGTAGGTTTTGGAGGGGTTTACTTCTAGTATACCCCAACTTTCTGAAGCCTATTCTGAATTCACTGTTGTGGCCTGTAGTGATTAGGCTACTAGCTTTGCCAGCTAGACGTCGCAGGATTGATCCCAGGCTTCTCCAGTAGTAGAATGAGTCTTTCTAAGTGAGGTCCTGTCTCATGCTGACCCTAGATGTTGGTGAGACGTAAAGTTTGGACACCCGCTCATTCTAGATTCATTTAGGCTTTTAGACCCCTTTTGTAGAATGTAATTAATAAACGCCGGGTCACTTGTTTGATCCATGACTTTTGACTAGCTGTGGTTAGAAAAACGTGGTTCCGTCCCAATATGATATTAGGTGTAGAGGGGACGTAAACTTAAGACGGGTTTAACCATATCTTCATCATCAGGGCAAACTCTTACAAGAGCCTGTTGGGTTATCCGTGATGATGAACCGTAATGAATTTTATTTTACAAGCTTTTCACGTTGATTAGAAATAATTTTGTTCAAGAAGAATTACGAGTTCATTTTGTAATGATGCCGTTTTTGTCTGATAACTCAGTTTGTGCATGTATGTACATATAAAGAACGTGATGATGATAAGTGGGAGTATTTGGTCGCCACACGTCATAACGGCCTGAGCGGCGGGGATGACGTCAGCTGCGTCATCGGCGTCGCGAGGACGGTTGTGACGGGGTGCCTACCAAATACAGAGAGAATTTACGGCAAACAGTGTTGGCCCTTATGAGACACTAACAAATGTTGTGGATTATAGATGAAAATCTTCTGTTGTAGTTTCTATCTGTTATTAATGTATTGAATTTGTGAATAGCTATATTTGTGAGCCGTGTCGCGGAGAAGGATATGAAATAGAGATTGTTATGTTTCCTGTAATTGGCAGCTGACCAGGTAGCGCAAAGGCGTGGTCTGTTCAATTGCCTCTTACTTGTGATAATGTAGTGAGCACAAATTTGATGAGCATTATGCTCAGTAGTAGTGAGCATTAATTGATTTCTGTAGTGCTCAGTAAGGAAACATGAACTTTGAGTATTATTGTGTCAAGCGCTGGGTGCTGATAATTTGATGCACAGTCAAGTTGAGTTCTGCTGTACGGTTATTTGTCGCATGCACTAATCAGCCTGTATGTCTGGTCGGCGCATGCGCAATAACGATATATGCATGAACATATTCTTACTTCTCCGGGAGGGGGATCATGATATAGCATGTATGTTTTGTGACTCGTGTCTTAGTCCAGTTATCGTAATTTGCAGGCACAACAATGTGTGACCTGCTGCTCCCTGCTTCATAGCAGCAGGTACTGGTACGACGCTAGGCGTTAGGGTCCAGCAAGGGCGGACAGACCGCCGTAATCAGCGTAGACCAGAATCAGAATCATTGTTCATTGTCAACAAATGTGAGACCATAAAAGAGGTCAACTAACCTGCAGGATATTCGGACGATCGCTAAACCTGTGATCGGCAACCTGTGATCGGCAACTATGTCGATAGACTAGTGTGCAGTTTGCACTAGTTCGCGAGAGGAAGTTTCACGCGAGAGGGGGATTCACCCTAAGTTATAAACTGGCCAGTCGCGTCTTGTGTTGTTTCTTTTTTTTGTTTTTGTTGTTGTTTTTGTTGTTTGCTTCTGTAGGTATTCACGTCACCCGTTCCGAGCACAGAACATTGTTTTGCCTTCGGAGCGGACGTCGTGAGTTGGCTACAGAAGCAACAAATTGTGATGTTTTGTGTTAGTAAGTGTTGTATGTAGATACTGTAAATAATTCATGTCATTCATCTAACATCTTTCTTGTGCCTTACCCCACAGCTGCCCGTACACCTGTGAGAGATCACGCTCGGTTGTCTTGTCAGCATGGGGGTTTGCGGGACGCCGTAAACCCACATGTAACATTTGGTGTCAGAAGTGGGATTTGATCTCTGGCTGGTGTTCCCGGCTGTGGAACAGCACATTGATACTCTGAATCATCAACTTTAAAAAAAAAATGCATTGACAGCCACATTTAGCAATTAACTTTAATCTTCCTTCCTGCGTTGATGAAGTGCGAAACCCATGTATTCAACTGAATGGATACTGACAAGTCGATATTTTCTGAGCAGGAAGGCAAGGCAAACCCCACTTTTTCTTGGTAACGAAAAATTTAAGTAGACCCCACTTAATTGTGTTACCTGATATTCTAAGTTAAACTGGAGTTACTAATTGATCTTACCCACATATGGTTCTGACGTAGTGACGTTAACAATTTACTGACGTTGACATAACGGTAGCGTTAATATTTACGCAGTGGCTTGAGGTTAGGTATGACGTAATAGAAACATTAATGGTGACTTGTTATGATCGGAGTTTTGTAATGTGATGAAACTTCGGATTGTAGCATTTTACTGTAAACGTCGTCAGTTTATGACGTCATATTAGACTACCAGTGCGCAACGTCATACTTTGCTGAAAGCATTTGACATTTCAAATCGCGTGTGCTTTAATAACTAACGTTTTAGTTAGATTAACGCGTATAACACATATCTTAACGTTTTAGTTAAGCCCATTCAATCATCACTGATCATAACTGATCAGTTTATAGTGGTTTTGATAGTAACGTGAGATTTACGTTTTCAATAATGGAGCGTTTAATGCAAATGGGAAAGGACTTAGGTTATGAGGGGAAGGAGTTACAAGGTTTTGTTAAAGAACAACAAGATATTGAGCGGGCAGAAAGGCAAGAGCAAAGGGATTTAGAAAGGTTAAGGTCTGAAGAAAAGGAAAAGGAAAGGGCAGAAAAAGAAAAGGAAAGGGAAGAAAAGGAAAAGGAAAGGGCACATGAACTAGCTAAGTTAGAAGAAAAGGAAAGGGAAAAGGAAAAGGAAAGGGCACATGAACTAGCTATGTTGAATGTTAATAAAGAACTTAAAATGGCACGCATTAAGACTGAAAGGGAGGCAAAAGAGATTAGTGAGGCCCATTTAGAACAAATAAAACATGGGTTTGAGCTACAGCACCAAGAATTAAGGAACCAATTAGAAATGCAGAGAACGAAGCTCGAGCTAGAATTTGAAAAGCAAAAAGCTGAGAAGGTGGCTCATGCCCGGGATCCTAAGTTACCTTATTTTGAAGAGGGTAAAGATAAAATGGATAGTTATTTATCTAGGTTTGAGAAATATGCTACGGCTAATAAATGGGATAAGAGTGTTTGGGCCGCGTATTTAAGTGCATTGCTCAAAGGGCGCGCACTTAATGTATATGACCGGTTGTCAAATGAGGATGCGGCGGATTATGAAAAGTTAAAGGACGCTTTATTCAAGAATTTTGACATGACAGAGCGCGGATTTAGGAAGCAGTTTCGTTATAGTAGGCCCGAGAAATCAGAAACGTTCATACAGTTCAGTAGTAAACTGAGAAGTTATTTAGAAAAATGGCTTAATATGGCAAAGATAGAAAAATCTTTTCCGGCTGTCTGTGATTTCATGGCAAGGGATCAGTTCCTGGAGTCATGTAATAGAGAACTGTATGTACATCTGAAGCCAAAACAGTTTGGTAATTTAGATGAAATGGCTAGGGAGGCATATTTGTTTGCAGAAGCGCGCGGGGGCGTATATAGTTGCATTAATAAGGGGCAACGCGATAATAGAGGCGCAGCGCAGGGTAAACAGGACAAAGTTGACTCGAACAAACCGAGTGGTAAACCGGATATCAAGTGTAGCATATGCGGTAAGGGGCATTTAACAATTAAATGTTTTAAGAACCCCGACAGGAAACAATTGTATAGCGCAGAGGTAGGAGCAACTGGAGTTGGGGATAGCGGTGTTAAGGAAAATTTTAACACGCGCGTAGAGACTCAAGGTTCTCAGGTTAAGAATGAGAATACGCAGAATGTAGGTCGTGGTTGTCCACGTGGTCGTGGTAATTTTTGAGGGTCTTTTCGCGGACGCGGTAAAAATAATAGCACACCACGTGGCGCAGCACACCAAGTTAGTTTTTGTCAGACGGAAGTAACTAGGAAAGGTGATGAGATTGGAAGTATTTTTGAAAATAAGGTTGGTGATCCTTTGATTTCGGATAGGGAGGAGTGTAGTAAGGAAACTAGGAAAGGTGTCTGTTACTTCTTAAAGGCAAGGTTACCGACGGCACAAGGATTGGTTAATAATAAAAAGGTGGTTGTATTAAGAGATACTGGGTGTACAGGTTGTGTCGTTCGGAGAAGTTTGGTTTCGGATAGTCAGTTAATAGGGAAGGAATCAAATGTTACGTTGATTGATGAATCCACACAAAGGTATCCTTTGGCAATGATTGACATTGATTGTCCTTTTTTCACTGGGAAAACTGAAGCTTTGTGTATGGATGATACGTTGTACGATTTGGTTATCGGTATCATTGATGGATCAAAACTTCCTGATATGTCTCATTTCTCAGCTGCGGCTGTAACTAGGTCTCAAACTAGGCAGGATGAGAAGCCTTACAGAAAACTTAAGGTTCCCGATCAGATCATTAACGATGACAAGGAGGCTTTCAAGCAAGCTCAGGTTGATGATCCAACTTTGGAAAACATCAGGAAAAGGGTTGTATCTGGGAACAAGACTGTGAGTCGTGGTTTAAACCGAGGTGAAACTAGGTTTATTGAGAAAAAAGGTTTGGCATATAGGGAGTTCACCAAGGGTAACAAAGTCTCTTTCCAACTTGTGGTCCCTCAAAGTTTCCGAGGAAAGGTGTTGAAACTGGCTCATGAAACGCTTATGTCTGGACATATGGGTATTAGGAAGACATTGGATAGAGTTGTAACTGAGTTTTACTGGCCCGGTATTTGCGGTGATGTCGCTAGATTTTGTAAATCTTGTGATATTTGTCAGAGAACTATTCAGAAAGGTCGGGTCACTAAAGTACCTCTAGGAAAAATGCCATTGATTGATACGCCATTTAAGAGGGTGGCAGTGGACATAGTTGGTCCAATTGAGCCTCGATCTGATAGGAAATCTCGGTATATTTTAACCATGATAGATTACGCGACAAGGTATCCAGAGGCGATAGCTTTACCGAGTATTGAGACGGAACGTGTCGCGGAAGCGCTTATTGGAATGTTTAGTAGGGTTGGCATTCCTGATGAAATGTTGACTGATTGTGGATCACAGTTTACTGCTGAGGTAATGAAGGAAGTCAGCAGACTTCTTTCTCTTCAACAGTTAACGTGTAGTCCGAGACACCCAATTTGCAACGGACTGATAGAGCGTTTCCACGCTACGTTAAAGCAGATGTTACGTCGCATGTGTGCTGAACGTCCAAAAGATTGGGATAAATATCTTCCAGCTTTATTATTTGCGGTAAGGGAAGTCCCACAAGAGTCTTTAGGATACTCCCCTTTTGAGTTGTTATATGGACGTAACATCAGAGGTCCAATGGCAATATTAAGAGAATTATGGGCTGAAGAGGTACGCGATGAGCAAGTTCTTTCGACGTATCAATACGTTATTGAGCTTAGGGAACGGTTAGAGCAGACATGCAAATTAGCGCGTGATAATTTAAAAAAGGTTCAGATTAAGCAGAAAGCTTATTATGATAAAGGCGCGAGGTCGCGTAAATTTGACGTCGGCGATAAAGTACTTTTGTTACTACCGACAGACAGTAATAAAGTATTGCTTCAATGGAAAGGTCCTTATGAAGTGGTTGAGGTAGTGAACAGAATGGATTATAAGATTGACGTCAATGGAAATGTTATCACATATCACGCTAATATACTGAAACAGTATGTTGAGCGTCAGACTGTAACGTCTCATTGTCTGATCTCTAAACCTGTTATGTCGACAGACAGTCATGACAGAAATGACGTCGACGAGTCTTCGTTTGAAGACAGCAGTTTTCAAACTGCAGAGCAACCCGAAAGTGACGGTGACGTTAGCGTCCCACACACACTAACGTCAGAGGAGAGTGAGGAGACAGAAGGGCTGAGGGAACAGCGCCTTGCAGGACTGACATGTCAGACAGACCAAATTATATGTACCACATTTATGTCAGAACCTGTGAAATCAATCAAATCTGTTAAGCCAGCAAGGCCACCTCCAGTGAGATTAAAACGATTTCCGTTTTCTAACAAACAACAGAGTGTCAGGGGAACAGGAAAATTCTTGGGCAAACCACCATAGTTTAAAAGCAATTTTACTAGCGAAAATTTGGGGGCAGACTACCTTAGTAGGTAATTCTTCGCACGGTTGTTGTGTAAATAGCTGTCTTGTTTAGATAGGTTCATCCTATTCCATCTCTGTGCACAAAGAAAAAACATTTCTGATTGTTTTTTCTCCAAAAGGGGAAACCTTTGTTACGAGATGGAATAGGAAACCTCTCTGGTGCTTATGCACATCTAAATTATTTTAGTAGAAATATGGTAGGGCGGTGCGAGTGAAATATTTTAGGTGAAATATGGTACGCAAACTGTGCTGCTCCATGAACAAGTCATGCACATATCATACGATGTATGCATGAGTGGTTTATAGAGAGCTGTTTTTACAATACAGGGGGCCGCTAAAAGGCCGAGTCCTATAGAATTTGCCTAAAAATCGCCAACCGCCAAATTGTGCCATATATGATTTTTATTCCCGTCACGTGTTGTGTGGGTGTTCGTTTTGACAGGAGTCATGTCATTGATTTATAGGGTCGTTTCATCAATTTTTCCTATGGGAAATATACTATTTGAACGCAAATCCATTATCTACTCGATTTTTGCTATCTAGCTTTATTTGTGGCCGGTATCTCCACCTCGCCACGAATTGAGCAAGGTAATATGAGTAGGCATGATTTTCTGGTAGTATTCATAGATATATAAACCCTGAGAAAAACGAACACTTTAGCAGCAGGTCAAGTTGTAACGTATACCTACAACATCGTGTCGGGAAATAGAAAGTATATTGAAAGGTATGTTAAATCTATGTTTAGTATTATTTTTGTATGAACATGCTTGTAGGTTTTGGAGGGGTTTACTTCTAGTATACCCCAACTTTCTGAAGCCTATTCTGAATTCACTGTTGTGGCCTGTAGTGATTAGGCTACTAGCTTTGCCAGCTAGACGTCGCAGGATTGATCCCAGGCTTCTCCAGTAGTAGAATGAGTCTTTCTAAGTGAGGTCCTGTCTCATGCTGACCCTAGATGTTGGTGAGACGTAAAGTTTGGACACCCGCTCATTCTAGATTCATTTAGGCTTTTAGACCCCTTTTGTAGAATGTAATTAATAAACGCCGGGTCACTTGTTTGATCCATGACTTTTGACTAGCTGTGGTTAGAAAAACGTGGTTCCGTCCCAATATGATATTAGGTGTAGAGGGGACGTAAACTTAAGACGGGTTTAACCATATCTTCATCATCAGGGCAAACTCTTACAAGAGCCTGTTGGGTTATCCGTGATGATGAACCGTAATGAATTTTATTTTACAAGCTTTTCACGTTGATTAGAAATAATTTTGTTCAAGAAGAATTACGAGTTCATTTTGTAATGATGCCGTTTTTGTCTGATAACTCAGTTTGTGGATGTATGTACATATAAAGAACGTGATGGTGATAAGTGGGAGTATTTGGTCGCCACACGTCATAACGGCCTGAGCGGCGGGGATGACGTCAGCTGCGTCATCGGCGTCGCGAGGACGGTTGTGACGGGGTGCCTACCAAATACAGAGAGAATTTACGGCAAACAGTGTTGGCCCTTATGAGACACTAACAAATGTTGTGGATTATAGATGAAAATCTTATGTTGTAGTTTCTATCTGTTATTAATGTATTGAATTTGTGAATAGCTATATTTGTGAGCCGTGTCGCGGAGAAGGATATGAAATGGAGATTGTTATGTTTCCTGTAATTGGCAGCTGACCAAGTAGCGCAAAGGCGTGGTCTGTTCAATTGCCTCTTACTTGTGATAATGTAGTGAGCACAAATTTGATGAGCATTATGCTCAGTAGTAGTGAGCATTAATTGATTTCTGTAGTGCTCAGTAAGGAAACATGAACTTTGAGTATTATTGTGTCAAGCGCTGGGTGCTGATAATTTGATGCACAGTCAAGTTGAGTTCTGCTGTACGGTTATTTGTCGCATGCACTAATCAGCCTGTATGTCTGGTCGGCGCATTCGCAATAACGGTATATGCATGAACATATTCTTACTTCTCCGGGAGGGGGATCATGATATAGCATGTATGTTTTGTGACTCGTGTCTTAGTCCAGTTATCGTAATTTGCAGGCACAAAAATGTGTGACCTGCTGCTCCCTGCTTCATAGCAGCAGGTACTGGTACGACGCTAGGCGTTAGGGTCCAGCAAGGGCGGACAGACCGCCGTAATCAGCGTAGACCAGAATCAGAATCATTGTTCATTGTCAACAAATGTGAGACCATAAAAGAGGTCAACTAACCTGCAGGATATTCGGACGATCGCTAAACCTGTGATCGGCAACCTGTGATCGGCAACTATGTCGGTAGACTAGTGTGCAGTTTGCACTAGTTCGCGAGAGGAAGTTTCACGCGAGAGTGGGATTCACCCTAAGTTATAAACTGGCCAGTCGCGTCTTGTGTTGTTTCTTTTTTTGTTTTTGTCGTTGTTTTTGTTGTTTGCTTCTGTAGGTATTCACGTCACCCGTTCCGAGCACAGAACATTGTTTTGCCTTCGGAGCGGACGTCGTGAGTTGGCTACAGAAGCAATAAATTGTGATGTTTTGTGTTAGTAAGTGTTGTATGTAGATACTGTAAATAATTCATGTCATTCATCTAACATCTTTCTTGTGCCTTACCCCACAGCTGCCCGTACACCTGTCAGAGATCACGCTCGGTTGTCTTGTCAGCATGGGGGTTTGCGGGACGCCGTAAACCCACATGTAACAAAGATATGCTTTAGCGGATTTGGTTGCCACTTTTTGTTATATTTTAAATTTTGCAAGTCTCGCTACTTTGGACATCTCCTTCCTGATGTCCGGGACTTCCGTGGAGCGTTGGCATGTTTGCTGATGATGGCTCGGTGGGGGACGCCTACAAGTCCGAGGGTGGGCGTCTCTTGCCTGATGCCTCCAGTTGACATGTATCACGAGCTACGTCGGTCGGTGTGTGCTCGTAGGGGGATGTGCTGTGTTTGCCGGGTCTTGTCCATCATCCGTTTCGGTTTCAGAATTTTGGGGTTTAGACACGCTGATGAAGATTAAATATCAGAAAGGCCTCTGTGTCACTAAATTAGGTATAGTTACGCCTTAATTAGATCAAGAATAGTCTTACCAGCGACTGTTAAGGGGAATGGGTACACCTTCAGGGGAGGCAACTCCTATAAAAGTATTTTCGTCTCCCATGTCAATAGGGGTCAACTCTTAAAGAAAAGAATTTGCTCCTAAGGAGTAGACCCTTTTTTTTCAGTGGGACAGGGCTTATGGAAAAGCGAAACGGAAGTCCCGAAAGTTGCCCCCCTTTGAAAAATGGCGGAAACATCTGCCAGATGTTCCCATTCCCCTTAAATGAGCATCTTGGAAACGCCCATGTTAGCTTATGAAGAGCGAGGTTTATCAGAGTGCGCATTACTAGATTGATTATTTGTCAATCGACCCAAAGTTACTAAGCATCGCAGCTTTTCGGTGTTGACGTCCACGTGGCTATCAGTGTCTTGCAGGAAATCAATATAACTGTTATTATAGAAATCAGCAGACTAATTTAAAATGAGTGCTATTCTTATTGCTGTAAGGTCACAGTGTTGTGAAGGAGGGTTATCTATAGAATCTAGACTGGAATCATGTTTTGCGTTTTTCAAACACTTTAGACCTAGATCAGATGCAAATAGACGAAGCGACAGATCAGGATCTACACTGTTTGCGTACAGTACTGGAATGTAAGGGTTGAAAGAAAGTCTAAGTCCCTGTTCTGGGACTGAGGTTATAAAAAAACATTTCATGCCCAACTCACTTGAGCAAAAAATTTGTCCTGCTCATAAATTTTAAAATGCCAACAATTGTTGGCATTTTAAAATTTGTGAGCAGGACATATAACATTCTGTGCTGAGCTGTGCGGGAAAATTACCTCTTTTGTGTGTGCCTTAATATTTATGAGCATTATAAATTCCATGCTAAGCTGAGTTGAGCATGAAAAAAGTTTTGTAACCTCGAGGCCAGGACTGTTTTCTTAAGTTGCACTCAGAGACAATCGACCGACCAGAGTTGTCAGTTTTGTTTGATTTGAGGTTTAACGTCCCCGTCAACACTGTAAAGGTCATTTTGGAGACGTTGCTTCCAATTTTGTGGGACTTTTACCCGACATTGAGATGAAATGACATCTCAAGCCCTGTCGCCCGATGAAACAAATATGGTTTATTAGCATGGACGGTCCGCCTCGCACCGCGGTTCCTGGACAGGCTTAGATCCTCTAAGCGGTTTACCAGTACTAGTGTGCGGGCCGAATTCAGCTCTGCGTGGAAGCATCATGCAGCCAATATATTTCTTCAAGCCCCTATTGGCGGGGGCTTCTCAGAGTTGTCATTGCTTCATTTATTACATATAATGTCCTTCTTTTCTAGCTGGAACAGACGTTTACAAGTTATAAGCTACATCCGGCTTATACTACCACTGAAATGTGTTTCCGCACAAAATGTAGCTGGGTATATTTTAGTTTCTGGCGCAGTTTCTCCGTTACGATAACACACCCGTGCGATGTAGTGCATTTTTTTCATATCTCCAAAATGGCTACTTTTCTGATGAAAATCTGTGATTTTTTTTTCTTACAAATACTGCAAACATAGTTTGTGTTCTCGTTAGAACCGCCTCATCGAGGCGGTTCTAACGAGTACCCACAACCTATGTCGTTGAGCAAAAATAAGAGAAATAATGTATACCCCCGTAAACCCCAGTTTTCTCTATATAAAGTGTGGTATAGGGGGGTCTTAATTTCACGGACGTGTTCACGTGATGTAAATTCTTCTAAATAATATTTACTTGACTTTCTGGCGAATGTTTGAACACATGTATTGGTTTAAGTTAAAATTTCATAAAAGATCAGATAACACTGGAACTGAATAGCCAAGCTATTAATTGATCCTTAAAGCGTCAAACCAAACACTTAAAAGCAGCCGAGATTTAGAATTTTTACTCATTGTTCGGAGAAAATCTTAGCATGTCATATTAATCATTTGTCAGAATGGAGTGTGAAGTCGCATTTTCTGTGCCTAACTATAAGAAAGAAATGAAAATGACATCTGCTGAAGTCGTAATAGGCAGTTTAAGGTTTTTTATTAGTTTATTTATATTTATTCTTTTTTCTTTCTTTTTTTTGATGCCCTTTCAAGATTATTTCACCCCAAGAAAATTCGCCGTGCCTTCAGTTGCAGAACGATTTGATGTGTTCTAACGTGACCAACACTCTATATTTCGAGAAGAAATAAGAAAAATATCTCAAATTTTTGTCTTAAATTTCGTTCTTCGGCGGTAGTGTTTACAATGCATTTGTATTGACGTGTTTTCGTAATGAGATCTAATGATTAAGAGTCAGCGCTCTTAACCATTAGGTCATGGAGGCCCGCCCAGTTTGACCCTTATCCTGCTGTTCATTACAATCTCTACTTTTGCAAACAGTGTAGATTCAGATCAGACTGAGCAGGATGTACAGTGTTTGACATCCAGGTTGTGAATTGGTGCGAATAAATTTACATCAAGAAGTTCAATGTCAGAAATTGGTGTATCTAAATTTTTCAGCGAGATACTACCGATTTCAATAGTCATTAGATGTTGGATACTCAATAAGCTGCTGCTGCATCCTTTGAACTTTAGATTATGATGTCACAAACTGACAAGAGTAGAACAGTAATAGACATATAACACAACAAGTGTGCAGGTATACAATCAGATTTCCACCTTCAGTAATTAGCACATGTCCAATAAAATAAGAATCTGATATGGGGTTCTGTTGTAGATGAGCGTTTCCAACCCGAGGGATGACCGTGCTGAGAGGAACCGAGGCTACGCCGAGGTTCCGTTCAGCACGGTCATCCCGAGGGTTGGAAACGCCCATCTACAACAGAACACCATATTGGATTCTTTTTCTTGCACAATACCTCCGGTTAGTTTTGACAGCTCGCACATGTATATTGTTTACAAAATAAAAGTAGTGCGGAAGTAGTTCCGACAGTTAAATAGAATTGAAGCGCATTTATGTTAGTCGTCTGGGTCGGAACATAAATTTCTATCCCAGGGAAAAATCACGGATTTCCTTGTCTGGTGTGCAAGAAGAGATAGTCTATCACATATCATGAGTTTGGTGTAAGTTGTATCTTTCAGGTGCACTGACCTTTGAAGTTACATCAGAATGTACCCCTTTGATCTGCTGCATTTCACTGAAAGTCTAATTGCACGACCTGCAGAAAAAGCGACGGACTGAAGTCGGTTGATTTTCTTAGAGTGCCCTAAAATCACTGTGTCATTCTGTCATTCGGTCATTCTGTCAGTCTGTCAGTCTGTCTGTCCGTCCGTAACCCGTTTGTGAAAATTGGTGATAGTGACTTAACCGCTTGGAATATTTAAACAATTTTTGGCATACTGATAGATATCAATGAGATCTAACCAATGAACTTGCGAAATATTACATTCCATTTAGTATAGCCTCGCGGAGGCGAAAAATGTGAAAATTTTCGAACTGCTTCTCCTCGGAAACCGTTGGGCTGATTGAAGTCAAATTTCATATGGAGCCTCTATGGGATGGGGGAAACCAAAATTTGCTCGTGGGCTCCAGGTCACATGACCAAAATGGCCGTCAAGCCATATATGGTCTGTCTGTCCGTCCGTAACCCGTTTGTGGAAATTGGTGATAGTGACTTAACCGCTTGGAATATTTAAACAATTTTTGGCATACTGATAGATATCAATGAGATCTAACCAATGAACTTGCGAAATATAACATTCCATTTAGTATAGCCTCGCCGAGGCGAAAAATGTGAAAATTTTCGAACTGCTTCTCCTCGGAAACCGTTGGGCCGATTGAAGTCAAATTTCATATGGAGCCTCTATGGGATGGGGGAAACCAAAATTTGCTCATGGGGTCCAGGTCACATGACCAAAAT
Source organism: Lucinisca nassula (assembly GCA_963580285.1). Lineage (NCBI taxonomy): Eukaryota > Metazoa > Mollusca > Bivalvia > Lucinida > Lucinidae > Lucinisca > Lucinisca nassula. The sequence goes on along the minus strand of CAUZLF010000097.1, from coordinate 72,083 downwards.
GGCCGCCAAGCCATATATGGTAAAAACCCTTCAAAAATACTCTTCTCCAGAACCACTGGGCAGATTTCTACGAAACTTGATAAATAGCATCTGGGACGTAGGCCCATCATAAATTGCTAAAACGGTGACCCTGGGTTGACCTTGACCTTCTTTGTGCCTAGGTCAAACTTTGACACATATGCTTTTGTATTGGAAAAGTGAGAATGCATTTTATCCTGCATACGATTCAGAATACAGTACTAAAGTATAAGATATATTTTTGCTCCTTGCGATAAGGCGCATTTATTGGGGGAACCGTTTTAGGTCCAGGTCACATGACCAAAATGGCCGCCATACCCATATATGGTAACACTCATAAAGCTAAAAGCATCCGGCGGGTCGTGCACTTCAGCTGAAGCACTGGTTGTTATTAAAATGGGTAGTAAGGGTTGAGATTTAAAATATTACAAATCAATAAATTCATAAATTTTCCGTGTTTTACACCACAAACAACACGAGTAGATATTATAAGTTGTATCATGGCCTACTTTTTTTCCTTTGAAGTTGTCTAGTGGTTATTTTCATTAACTTGCTTTTTGAAGACTAAGTGGGGTAGGCGGGGCTTAGGCCAGTTGGTAAACTATGGCTGCAAGTGTTGTATAACTTAATACAATATACCACGAAAATCAGATTATGGGTGTAATTTGTTTTGATTAAAACAAAGAGAAACAAGATCACTGAGAATACAGGCAATACATTGTTAAGAGCTCCTGACAAGCAGTCGTAATGGGGATTTGCATTTTTGCAACATTTCATGTTAAAATGTTGTGGGTATTCCTTTGAATGGCACTGTCTAGTTGTGATGACTTTACACTAAGTATCATGTATATGCGTCAACTAGGAGAAAATACAGTACCATTTTTCTGTAGTCCTGTCTTTTTCTCCTTTGTCACAGAAAAAGTGTTTTATTTCTCAGTGTATGCACACTGTGTTGGGTTCTTTTTCAGAAAAAAAATGTGAAAAACTAAAGTGTATATCCAGAAAGATTTATGAATTCAGTCTTGTTTCTGATTTCAGAAAGCATGGGCCGTTCTGCGCAGTCTCATCCCCGGCCTTGCTAGTTTAGTTCGTGTACACTGTTGCTGTATTTGTCCACATTTATCCAGATGATACTGAATGGGGTACAGTGCCTAGAGATTAAAATTGTTAGATGTGTGACATACGGGTCAAGCATATAATTGTTCAGTTTGATTATTGTTTCAACATGGATGCCACCCTTAATTAGCAATCCACTAATTGCTGGCCCCAATTCCGAAAGAGAAACATCATTGGGTGACTATTGCATGCTCAATTAAAGTAGAAGTAAAACAAAGATCAGGAATTGATACAATTAACTTACTCCACCCATAAAAGACACCAAAGGGAAAGAAATACAAACATTAAGCGACCAGACCATAATGGAAACCTAAACAAAGGAAGGCCATAAGGACAGTTACTTTCCCACAAAATGGCCATATGGCCATCCAAAATTAAAAGACACAAGTGATACACACAGTAAGTAACAAACAACAACATAAATAAATCGCCACAGAATAGCCGCCTTGGAACGGTCAGTGGAAGATTTCCACTGGGGGGCTGAAATCGATTTTACGTGGCCACAATCCTCGCCCTTACTTCCGTCGCGATTTAGACAAATAATTTGTTCAGTCCGCGTGAAGGCCTCCTAACTCATCAGTGCAACATCTCCGTAAACACAAAAATCAAAGAACCACAGAGGTGAGACAACGGTGAGGACTCGACAGCAAGAAACCACTGAAATGCTGGAGCAAAAGAAAACCAACAGTTAGACTCCGATGAGCCCGACCAGAGACAGAGCATCAGGCACCAACGAACATTATCTATATAATTCTCAATAAGCCTTTACGTTGGAGCCGTCATAGAATCTGAGGCCTGACCCACCGGCGTGCAATTAAAGAGGGAAGCAAAGTTGCCAACCGTGATTGGGTTAACTACCATGCATGCAGTCTGTCGTATAACATCCATGTTGTACCCAATCTTTTTATATCGAAGAATGATTTTACGAAATTGGGTGCTGAAGTCATTGCGGTTATATATTTTTCTGAATTTATATACTAAGTCACCATAAAATTCGGGTTCCGATAGACCTTGTTGCAGAAGAGATTTAAGTCCAATATTGAATTTTGAAATTAAATCAGAATGGCGTCTATAAAATTTTGAAAAGGCTTTGCGTAGTTTATGGTACCGATAACCCTGATTAAGGAGTTTAGCCGTTAATAATTTATTACGAGTGTTGAAGTCAGTTACATGACTACACACTCTAGCAAATCGAATTAATTGCAAAATATAAACGCCATAGGATGGCGCACGAGGAACATCGATTTTAACTGATTGGTTGGCCATGATACAAAACAGATATAGAACTGTCACTCAATACAGATATAAAACTGTCACTCAATAAATCGATTTTAACTGATTGGTTGGCCATGATACAAAACAGATATAGAACTGTCACTCAATATTTGCAGATATACTTCTCGGGGCAAGCCCCTCGAAGTATATCTGCAAATATCTCGTGACACTGTTGTATATATATATATTACTTATTTTGATTCTTGACGGGGAACATGGGATCATATTCCCCGCCTGAGAGCGATATTTGCCAAAGCCGTTAGGCGAGGGCAAATAGGGCAAATATGGCTTTCAGGCGAGGAATGTGGCGAGGAATATGATCCCATGTTCCCAGTCAAGTAACGGCTCGGGCAAATATCGCTCTCAAGCGGGGAATATGATCCCATGTTCGCCGTCAAGTAAGGGCTCGGGAAAATATCGCTCTCAGGCGGGGAATACGATCCCATGTTCCCCGTCAAGTAAGGGCTCGGGAAAATATCGCTCTCAGGCGGGGAATATGATCCCATGTTCCCCGTCAAGTAACGGCTCGGGAAAATATCGCTCTCAGGTGGGGAATATGATCCCATGTTCCCCGTCAAGTAAGGGCTCGGGAAAATATCGCTCTCAGGCGGGGAATATGATCCCATGTTCCCAGTCAAGTAACGGCTCGGGAAAATATCGCTCTCAGGTGGGGAATATGATCCCATGTTCCCCGTCAAGTAAGGGCTCGGGAAAATATCGCTCTCAGGCGGGGAATATGATCCCATGTTCCCCGTTAAGTAAGGGCTCGGGAAAATATCGCTCTCAGGCGGGGAATATGATCCAATGTTCCCCGTCAAGTAAGAGCTCGGGAAAATATCGCTCTCAGGCGGGGAATATGATCCCATGTTCCCCGTCAAGTAAGGGCTCGGGAAAATATCGCTCTCAGGCGGGGAATATGATCCCATGTTCTCTATCAAGTAACGGCTCGGGCAAATATCGCTCTCAGGCGGGAAATATGATCCCATGTTCCCCGTCAAGTAAGGGATCGGGAAAATATTGCTCTCAGGCGAGGAATATGATCCCATGTTCCCCGTCAAGTAAGGGCTCAGAAATATATCGCTCTCAGGCGGGGAATATGATTCCCCGCCTGAGAGCGATATTTGCCAAAGCCGTTAGGCGAGGGCAAATAGGGCAAATATGGCTTTCAGGCGAGGAATGTGGCGAGGAATATGATCCCATGTTCCCCGTCAAGTAAGGGCTCGGGCAAATATCGCTCTCAGGCGGGGAATATGATCCCATGTTCCCCGTCAAGTAAGGGCTCAGAAATATATCGCTCTCAGGCGGGGAATATGATCCCATGTTCCCAGTCAAGTAACGGCTCGGGCAAATATCGCTCTCAGGCGGGGAATATGATCCCATGTTCCCCGTCAAGTAAGGGCTCGGGAAAATATCGCTCTCAGGTGGGGAATATGATCCCATGTTCTCCGTCAAGTAAGGGCTCGGGAAAATATCACTCTCAGGCGGGGAATATGATCCCATGTTCCCCGTCAAGTAAGGGCTCGGGAAAATATCGCTCTCAGGGGGGAATATGATCCCATGCTCCCAGTCAAGTAACGGCTCGGGCAAATATCGCTCTCAGGCGGGGAATATGATCCCATGTTCCCCGTCAAGACTCAAAATAACGAATTTGTTATACTGCAAAGCTTTTTCACGATTTTTTGTAGTGGACGCCGTGAGAAGTACATGTTTACATGTGACGTCATCAATTCATCAAACGCGCCATTATGTACACATTACGTTGATTGCATTGCTAACGTTGCTCAGAGGAAAAACGTTTACAGAATATTAGAATGAGAGTTTTAAAACAGAAAACAATGAAATAAGACACCGAAAGAAATAAAAACAAAGTTTTCATTTATTGGTTGAAGATAAGTGTGGTGCTAATATTTCTTATCAACTATGCAGTAGATCTATAATTGCGACCATCGCAATCAAGCGAAGGCAAGCGCGAGAGGGTAATGCTCATGGGGTATATGTAAAAATAATTGCCCTTGCGGTGTCCAATAAAAATTCTGCTGACTTTATACTGACCACTGGGTTTGCATCAAAATGGGGTTGGAAATAATCAGTCGACGTTTTTATTTACTGTAAATGCGTCACGTCGATGTTTGTTTACCCGAACAACATGAAACCGGAACTACCGAAAAATGACGCCACCTAGCGGACAAGGGAAATAATCGGTTAGATAACTTCGTATTACGGTAGTCCACCATTGAAACCGCGGACGCTACTGTGGCAAGATAAAGCACTGTCTTATCAGTTAACACTGCCCATTACGATAACACACCCGTGCGACATAGTGCATTTTTCACATCTCCAAAATGGCTACTTTTCTAAGGAAAATCCAGGATATTTTTCTTATTGATACTATAAACATAGGCTGTGGGTGCTCGTTAGAACCGCCTCATTGAGGCGGTTCTAACGAGTACCCACAACCTATGTCTTGGAACAGAAATAAGGAAAATAATGTTTACCCCCCCCCCCCTTTACCCCAGTTTTCTCTATATAAAGTGGGGTTTAGGGGGGTCTTCATTTCACGGACTTGTTCACGTGATGCAAAATTAATAACAAGACTTTTTGCTGTCTGAGAAAAATTAGCTGGTGCGGCAAGAAGAGAGACTTTTAAATGCTATTTTGGCTGTTATCTCCCATCGCTTGTTATGCAACATATTTCCTGTAACGTCATTATATTTGACGAAACGGCAAACTATTTCCTGATGTAACATAGGCCGTTTCATGCAAAATATCTCGAAAACTAACAAAGCTTTCTGCAATTGACACTGTTACCGAAACTGCAATTAGGTTTTACATCCACATACATGCATTACTAACTCATAATACTTCAAAAATACACATTTTGACTTATTGTAGTTCCATCACGCAAACACGCCTATTTTATAATTTAACCCCCTCAAACCCCACTTTCATACAGTACAACTGGGGTTTTCAGAGGTATACATTTTTTCTTAATTTTGCTCAAAAACATAGATTGTGGATAGTCGCTAAAACCGCCTCGGCGAAGCGGTTCTAACAAGTATCTTCATTCTATGTTTCAAACAAAAATATCAAGATTTTAGTCCGAAATATTTCATTTTTACTGGTATGATTTTCAATATATTTGAATAGGCGTGATTTCGTAATGTTTTGAAAACGAACACTTTTTGGCAACATCACGCTAACACGTCCGTGAAATTAACACCCCCTTAAACCCCACTTTATATAGAGAAAACTGGGGTTTACGGGGGTATACATTATTTTCCTTATTTCTGCTCCAAGACATAGGTTGTGGGTACTCGTAAGAACCGCCTCAAGGCGGTTCTAACGAGCACCCACGACCTATGTTTTTAGTATAAATAAGAAAAATATCACTGATTTTCATCAGAAAAGTAGCCATTTTTGAGATGCGAAAAATGCACTATGTCGCACGGGTGTGTTATCGTAATGAGGCTACTAATACATGATTTTGAAAACGTAAACGTTTTTAGGCAATATATTTCTTTTGAAACCTCGAAACATGAATAGTACCATAATAACAACTGCCAACCTTTAATAACAGAATTCGGGATAATTTTTGTTTTAGCTCACTTATAGTATAATGGGTTGTCCGTCGTTGGTCCGTCGTCCGTCCGTCCGTCTTCCGTCCGTCCACAGCTTTGACCAATTATATCTTTGCAACCTGCAAGCTGATCTCAACCATTTCTCATCTGTAGCATGCCTCTGGTGGGGCATTGATGACATAAACTTTTTTTCGAAATTGAACAAAAAATTTGGTTGCTATGGCAACCACAAGGTCCCATAGACTTATTATGAGAAAATGATTGTCATCACCATAGCGCCTTCAGTTTTGATAGGATCTTTCTAAAACTTATATGTAAGATGGCTGGGGATAAAACCTCGGATGAGTTCGAATACCGTCCAAGTCGGCCCGTTAATCATAGAGTTGCATCCCCTTGCTTGCTTGCTGAAAATGTCTGTTTTTGACCTTGTCATCACCGTAGCACCTTTAGTTTTGATCGGATCATCATGGAACTTACATACAGTCGAACTCCAATGGCTCGAACACCTTTGGGACCTCGAAAATCTGTTCGAGACTGGGGTAGTTCGAGCCACTGAGGTTACTGTCAGGAGGCATAACGAGATACTTTTAGATATATTTTCGGTGTTCTCTAACGAAACTGTATGCTGTGTGTACTCATTAGAATCGCCACATCGAGGCGATTCTAATGAGTACACACAGCATACATTTGCAGGGTAAAAGACTAAATTCTCCTTAATTATCCCCACCATGTCTTATGTAGAGGATTTCGCTAGCGGCTAAAGAATGGGTTCGCCACATCCATGGTAAACGAGCCATCGGTGTTCGAGCCATCAGTGTTCGAGCCATCAAAGTTCTACTGTACAAGTAAGTCAGGATTAACCGCTCGGATGAGTTCGAAAACTAGCGATGTCAGTCAATGCCTCACGGAGTTAATGTCCCCTACTTTGCTGAAAATGCTTATTTATGACCTTGCCATCACAGTAGACCCTTCAGTTTTGATCGGATCTTCTTGAAACTTAAAAACAAGTAAGTCAGGAATAAAAGCTTGGATGAGTTCGAAAACTAGCGATATCGGTCGATTACTTACGGAGTTATGTCCCCTACTTTGCTGAAAATGCATATTATTTACCGTGTCATCACCGTAGCCCCTTCAATTTTGGATCGGATCTTCTTCAAACTTACAAAAAAGTAAGTGATAAAAGCTCGGATTAGTTCGAAAACTGGGAGATCGGCCTATCTATCCCGAGATAGCTGAAAATTTCTATTTTTGGCCTTGTCATCACTGTAGCCCCTTCAGTTTCCATCGGATCTTCTTGAATCTTACATGTTAGTAAGTAAGGAATAAAACCTCAGCTGAATTTAAAAATTTGTGAGGTCGGTCAATATTTTAGAGAGTTATGTCACCCTTGATTTCAGAAAATGCCTATGTTTGACCTTACCATCGCCGTAGCCCCTTCAGTTTTTATTTGATCTTCTAGAAACTTACTTGTAAGTAAGTCAGGGATAAAAGCTTGGATGAGTTCGAAAACTGATGAGGTCATACTATTTATCATAGAATTACATCCCATTGATTGCAGAAAATGCCTAATTTTGACCTTGTCATCGCCCGAATGGGATTGGGTGCGCATGCGCGCGAGTGCATTCTTCCTGTTTTCCGGGAAACAATTTTTGGATATTTTTGGAATTTAAGGAATACCCTGGATGAGTCCTTTAACTTTTTCTCCTTAACTTTGTTTAAATATTTAGTTACTTGTTTATTTTGCAGGTTTAGTTAGGTTTTTACGACTTTTCATATTTATCACATCCCGGATAATTTGGCTTGGTATTTTTTTTTACTTTTGCACCGAAACAAAACTAGTTCCGGTTTCGCGGCGGATTGACATTAAGGTAAACAATTAAGTTTAAATGTGATTTTTGATGATATTGCCCAACAGAGGAGACTTTCCCAGACACCACTTTATATTTATTGCCCTTCAGTAACCAAAGAGTCACCAGAAAACCAACAATAATGAGCCATTTTGCATTTGACCTCCTTTTTGGAGTATGTTGCATGTTGCTGGCAACAAGACTTGCATCTCTTCTTAGTTGCAGTGGACAGGATCTACAGGAAATCCCAGTTAACTTCTTCCCAGTTTATGCGGACACACGTGGTACAACAGCAATCGACCGTAACTTTGCATTTCATTTGCCCCATGTTTGTACAATATCAATCTTAAAAAAATCTCTAAGAATGAAGGGGTTTCCTGGTTCAAATAAACTTTTCTACTTGTATATATTTACAGTTGTTATAGGTAATGCTTGGGATGTTGAATCAAATCCTGGTCCAGACTCCCGAAATGACAGTTCACACTTCCCTTGTGGACTCTGTCAAAAAAGTGTTGGTTGGGAAGACCGGGGAATTTGTTGCGACACCTGCAATGTCTGGTATCACATAGGATGTCAAGGCATGTCATCAACTATGTATAGTTTTTACAACAGATCATTGAATAAAAATGTTGCATGGGAGTGTTTGAAATGTGGAATGCCAAACTTTTCCACATCTCTGTTTGACACCTCATCTTCTATAGACACCTACAACCACTTTGAACCTTTATCTACCCTATCCGAGCCTGATAGTCCGATACCAGACAACATCGACCCACCCACGGCAGCTTCATCGCCCATTGTGCAGAAGTCAAAAGAAGCTAAACGAAAGACCAAAAAGGCGGTCCTTAACCATCCCCTCAGAATATTGATCATGAATTGTCAGTCAATAAAGAATAAAAGGGCTGAACTTCATACAATTATCGACTCGGCGAAACCAGATATCATTTTGGGCAATGAGTCTTGGTTAACCCCAGAAATTAAAAACTCGGAAATTTTCCCTGAATCCTTTGAGGCCATCCGGAAAGACAGAGTTGGGGATGCACATGGAGGTGTCTTCGTGGCTTTCAAGCGAGACCTACTCTGCACAGAAACTCCGGAGTTGGACACCAACTGTGAACTAGTCTGGTGTAAATTGAACATCATTGGATGTAGGACTTTGTACCTTGGATCTTTTTATCGCCCACCAGATCAGATTGACCCAGAATATATTGAGGCTTTTAATTCATCTTTGTCTAGGATAATGTCAAATGCAAATGCCCATATTTTGGTTGGCGGAGACTTTAATTGTGGTGACATTGAATGGAGCAGCATGCAGGTGCCCCATGGGGTGCCTAAAAGGCAGACACAGCAACAACTTTTGGACATAATTAAAGAACACTGCCTGGCCCAAGTTGTTAACATACCCACCCGACAAGAAAAGACCCTTGATTTATTGTTTACAAATTCTCCATCCCCAGTAAGCCGAGTTAAGGGGATGCCCCCGATTGGCAAAGCTGATCATGACATAGTCCTTGTTGAGTATGACATAAAAGCTAAACGAATCAGACAAGTCCCGCGTAAAGTTTTTCTCTACAAACGTGCGGATATGGATGGTCTGCGAGACCATATGGCGCGATTTAAGGATTCGTTCCTTTCCTCTGACCTCTCACACTTGTCAGTTATTGACCTGTGGGTCAGTTTTAAGTCCGAATTAACCACGGCAATGGAAAGGTTTATACCAACTAAAATGACCAAAACAAAATATAGGGCACCATGGATCGATAACACGATCAAGCATCTCATCAGAAGACGGAATAGAATGTATTTTCGTGCTCGCAAGTCTAGCAGCCCTGACGTTAAGAACCATTACAAACGGTTCAGAGCACATGTGCAAAAGGTTATAAGAGATGCATATTGGAAGCATGTTTCCAGCATCTTTACCTTTGAAGATGACAATATAGATCCCGATAGTCCCCAAAAGAATAATAAAGTTAAAAAGTTTTGGTCATTCGTAAAGTCCCTGAAAAAGGATGCGTTTGGGATCACTTCGCTAAGGGAAAATGGAATTCTAAAAACAGATGCGCGCGATAAGGCTAATATTTGCAATAAACAGTTTCAATCAGCATTTAAGCGTGAAACTGATGGTGAGCTACCATCTAAAGGTGCAAGTCCGTTCCCCTCTATGGGGGACATAACAGTTGACCCCAATGGGGTCGCTAAACTGTTAGGTAAGCTCAAGATACATAAGGCATCTGGGCCCGATGACCTGAATGCCAGGGTACTTAAGGAATGTAGTGCTGAAATATCTCCTGTGTTGGCCTTTATCTTCAATCAATCACTTGCCCAGGGCACTGTACCAGATGACTGGCGACAAGCAAATGTAACTCCGGTCTATAAAAAAGGGGAAAAATATGATGCAGCAAATTATAGACCAGTGTCGCTAACATGCATCTGTTGCAAAACCTTGGAGCATATATTAGTAAGCAACATCAACAAGCACTTAGCCTTTGAGAGCATTCTTGCTGACTGTCAACATGGTTTCCGGAGTCAAAGGTCTTGCGAAACGCAGCTTGTTCAATTTTACCATGACATTGTGAGCAATCTGGATGGGGCCATAAATCGTGGCCACAAACAGACTGACTTGATCATCATGGACTTTGCTAAGGCCTTTGACAAGGTACCTCACAGAAGGCTATTACATAAACTGGAGTACTATGGGATAAGAGGATCCACGCATAGGTGGATTAGCTCATGGCTCTCTGGGCGCTCACAACAAGTTGTACTTGATGGCCAAGCGTCTGATCCAGTCCCTGTTTTATCTGGAGTCCCCCAAGGTTCGGTCCTTGGACCGGTCCTTTTCTTGGTTTTCATTAATGATCTCCCCGATAATATCAGGTCATCGGTCCGTTTGTTTGCTGATGATTGTGTCCTGTATAGGAACATATATTCTCCTTCTGACTGTCTTATTTTACAAGATGACCTGGATCAACTTGCACAGTGGGAGGCCGATTGGCAAATGAAGTTCAATGTGGCCAAATGTCACTCAATGAGAGTGTCACGACACCCTCCGGACAAGCAAATTAAGTTTGACTATACTCTTCACCAGCAAGTTTTGGAGCATGTTCAATCCGCCAAATATCTTGGTATCACCATCACTGACGATCTTGATTGGGGTCAACATATCTCAGAGATTACATCTAAAGCAACTAGGACTTTGGGATTCCTTAGACGGAACTTGGCTTTTGCACCTAGGCAGACAAAGGATGTTGCATATAAAACATTGGTTCGCCCTCAACTCGAATATGCATCACCCATTTGGCACCCCTATGTTAAAACTCAGACTCAGCAGGTGGAGAAGGTGCAGAGGACAGCTGCTCGATGGACCTGTAGGCGATGGCGAAATAGAAGTAGCGTCGGTGACATGCTTAATGAGCTAGAGTGGCCGTCCCTGGAGGCCCGTCGTGAGCAGTCCTCTTTAACCTTCTTCTACAAGATACACTCTGATTCAGTGTCTATTGATAAAGATAGGTACTTGACCCCTGTAACACTGTCGACCCAAACAAGGGCATCAAAATTAAACGACTCACAATATCGTAGATACCAGTCCTATAGTGATGCCCTGAAGAACTCGTTTTTAGCTCACCTGGGCCGAAGGCTCCAGGGGAGCTTATAGTATAGTGGGTCCTCCGTCGTCCGTCGTCCGTCGTCCGTCGTCCGTCGTCCGTCCGTCGTCCGTCCACACTTTTGAGCAGCTATATCTCTGTATCCTGCAGGCTGATCTCAATCATTTCTCACCTGTAGTATGCCTCTGGTGGGGCATTGATGACATAAACTTTTTTTTGAAATCGCTCTAAAACTTTGGTTCCTATGGCAACCACAAGGTCCCATAGACTTACTATGGGAAAATGCTTGTCATCACCGTAGCGCCTTCAGTTTTGATCGGATCTTTCTGAAACTTATATGTAAGGTGACTGGGGATAAAATCTCGGATGAGTTCGAAAACCGGCCAAGTCGGCCCATTTATCATAGAGTTACGTCCCTTTGATTGCTGAAAATGCCTATTTTCGACCTTGTCATCACCGTAGCCCCTTCAGTTTTGATCGGATCTTTCTGAAACTTATATGTTATGTGGCTGGGGATAAAACCTCGGATGAGTTCGAAAACCGGCCTAGTTCGCTGGTTTATCATAGAGTTACGTCCCTTTGATTGCTGAAAATGCCGATTTTTGACCTTGTCATCACCGTAGCCCCTTCAGTTTTGATCGGATCTTTCTGAAACTTATATGTAAGGTGGCTGTGGATAAAATCTCGGATGAGTTCGAAAACCGACCAAGTCGGCCCTTTTATCGTAGAGTAACGTCCCTTTGATTGCTGAAAATGCTGATTTTTGACCTTGTCATCACTGTAGCCCTTTCAGTTTTGATCGAATCTTTCTGAAACTTATATGTAAAGTGGCTGGGGATAAAATCTCGGATGAGTTCAAAAACCAGCCAAGTTGGTCCATTTATCACAGAGTAACGTCCCTTTGATTGCTGAAAATGCCCTTTTTCGACCTTGTCATCACCGTAGCCCCTTCAGTTTTGATCGGATCTTTCTGAAACTTATATGTTATGTGGCTGGGGATAAAACCTCGAATGAGTTCGAAAACCGGCCTAGTCCGCTTGTTTATCATAGAGTTACGTCCCTTTGATTGCTGAAAATGCCGATTTTTTACCTTGTCATCACGTAGCCCCTTCAGTTTTGAGCGGATCTTTCTGAAACTTATATGTAAGGTGGCTGTGGATAAAATCTCGGATGAGTTCGAAAACCGACCAAGTCGGCCCTTTTATCGTAGAGTAACGTCCCTTTGATTGCTGAAAATGCTGATTTTTGACCTTGTCATCACTGTAGCCCTTTCAGTTTTGATCGAATCTTTCTGAAACTTATATGTAAAGTGGCTGGGGATAAAATCTCGGATGAGTTCAAAAACCAGCCAAGTTGGTCCATTTATCACAGAGTAACGTCCCTTTGATTGCTGAAAATGCCCTTTTTCGACCTTGTCATCACCGTAGCCCCTTCAGTTTTGATCGGATCTTTCTGAAACTTATATGTTATGTGGCTGGGGATAAAACCTCGGATGAGTTCGAAAACCGGCCTAGTCCGCTTGTTTATCATAGAGTTACGTCCCTTTGATTGCTGAAAATGCCGATTTTTTACCTTGTCATCACCGTAGCCCCTTCAGTTTTGAGCGGATCTTTCTGAAACTTATATGTAAGGTGGCTGTGGATAAAATCTCGGATGAGTTCGAAAACCGACCAAGTCGGCCCTTTTATCGTAGAGTAACGTCCCTTTGATTGCTGAAAATGCTGATTTTTGACCTTGTCATCACTGTAGCCCTTTCAGTTTTGATCGAATCTTTCTGAAACTTATATGTAAAGTGGCTGGGGATAAAATCTCGGATGAGTTCGAAAACCAGCCAAGTTTGTCCATTTATCACAGAGTAACGTCCCTTTGATTGCTGAAAATGCTGATTTTTGATCTTGTCATCACCGTAACCCTTTGAGTTTTGATCGGATCTTTCTGAAACTTATATGCAAGGTGGCTGGGGATAAAGCCTCGGATGAGTTCGCATACCGGCAAAGGTGGCCTATTTATCAAAGAGTTAGGTCCCTTTGATTGCTGAAAATGTTGATTTTTGACCTTGTCAACACTGTAGCCCCTTCAGTTTTGATCGGATCTTTCTGAAACTTATATGTAAGGTGGCTGGGGATAAAACCTCGGATGCGTTCGAAAACCAGCCAAGTTGCCCCATTAACTATATAGTTATGTCCCTTTGATTGCTGAAAATGTCGATTTTTTATCTTGTCATCACTGTAGCCCCTTCAGTTTTGATAGAATCTTACTGAAACCTATATGTAAGGTGACTGGAGATAAAACCTAGGATGAGTTTGAATACCGGCCAAGTTGGCCCAATTATCATTGATTTACGTCCCTTTGATTGCTGAAAATGCCGATTTTTGACCTTGTCATCACCATAGCCCCTTCAGTTTTGATCGGATCTTTCTGAAACTTATATGTAAGGTGGCTGGGGATAAAATCTTGGATGAGTTCGAAAACAGGCCAAGTCAGTCCATTTATCGTAGAGTTCTGTCCATTTGATGGCTGAAAATGTTGATTTTTTACCTTGTCATTACCGTAGCCCCTTCAGTTTTGATCGGATTTTTCTGAAACTTATATGTAAGGTGGCTGGGGATGAAACCTCGGATGAGTTCGAAAACTGGCCAAGTCGGCTCATTTATTTTAGAGTAACATCCCTTTGATTGCTAAAAATGCCAAATTTTGACCTTGTCATCACCGTAGCCCCTTCAGTTTTGATCGGATCTTTCTGAAACTTATACGTGAGGTGGCTGGGAATAAAACCTCAGGTGAGTTTGAAAACTGGCCAAGTCGGCACATTTATCATAGAGTGACGTGCCTTTGATTGCTGAAAATGCCTATTTTCGACATTGTTATCACTGCTGCCCCTTTAGTTTTGAACGGATCTTCATGAAACTTACAAACAAGGAAGTCAAGCAGAAAGCTTGGAGGAGTTTGAAAACTCTTGTTTTTGAACTTGTCATCACCATAGCCACTTCAGTTTAGATCGGATCTTCTTAGCAAGTCAGGAATAAAAGCTTGAATGAGTTTGAAAACCGGTGAGGTCAGCCTGTTTATCATAGAGTTAAATTCTACTTGATTTTCAGAAAATGCTTACCCTGTCATCACCATGTCCTCCCATAAAGCCTTCAGTAAAGGTTGGCACTTCCTTAAACTGAATCTGTTAGCTCAGGTGAGCGATACAGGACCAAGCTAGCTTGGTCCTCTTGTTTCCTAGAACTATTCCCCAATGGAATAGTCTTCCCTCCTCTGCGGTGAATGCCAAGTCCGCAGAAGAGTTCAAAGCCCGCACAGTGTAAGATTGGGTCTCGGAGGTATGCGTTTTAGGATACCTCTGTTATGCAGATTGTAAATAGTTTTAAGGACGCATCCAGTGCCTCTCTTTTTTTTTTTTTTTCAGCTAAATTCTAAATTTAGCCACCCAATCAACTGAGGTAATGGCCAGATATGACCGACTCAGTATAAGAAGATAGATAGATAGAACTCCTTCAGTTTTCAACATGTCTTCTGAAAATTACAAAATGCTTATTTATGCCCTTGCCATCACAGTAGACCCTTCAGTTTCGATCGGATCTTCTTGAAAATTACAAACAAGTAAGTCAGGGATAAAAGCTCAGATGAGTTCGAAAACTATCAATGTCGGTCTATTACTGACAGAGTTATGTCCCCTACTTTGCTGAAAATGCTTATTTTTTACATTGTCATCCCCGTACCCCATTCAGTTTTGATCAGATCTTCTTGGAACTTACATATGAGCAAGTCAGGGATAAAAGCTCGAATGAGTTCAAAAACCGGCAAATTTGGCTTATTTATCATAGAGTTACGTCACTTTGTTTGCAGAAAATGCCTTTTGTTGTTTTTCTTATCTTGTCATCACCATAGCCTTTGATCGAATATTCTTGAAACTTACATGTACATGTAAGTAAGTCAGGGATAAATGCCTGGATGAGTTTAAAAACTGGTGAGGTTGGCCTATTTATCATATATATGTCTCTTTGATTGCTGAAAATGCCCATTTTTATACACCACCACACGATAGTCGCGGGGTATTATGATATACATTCGAGTGTCTGTTAATCCGTCCGTCTGTACGTCCGTCCGTCCGCACCATTTCCGATCGATAACTTGAGTAGTCTTTCACGGATTTTTTTTTTTTTTTTCAAAATTTTGCATACATATTTATACCGGGAAAGACTGGTATGGGGTTGTTAATGGGCAAAATCCGTTAACGTTTGACAGACTTACGGCCCTCTTTAGTTCAAAATTAGGGATTTTTTTGTTTTGCGTTTCTGATCAATAACTTGAACATTTTTTCACGGATTTTCTTCAAATTTTGAATATTCATTGGTATTGTGTATGTGTGGTTTGGGATTGCTGATTGGCAAAATACGTTAACATTTAACAGAGTTATGGCCGTTAACAATTCCCATTAAATGTTTTGGGGCACTGATTCCTTTAATAAATGGAATATGTGGATGAAACTTCAAATATAGACCACCATAAGAAGCAGGTTTTGTTGACATAGTTATCATCATAAGTCCCTAAGTTTTGAACAGAACTTCCTGAAACTTACATATAGTAGAACTTCGATGGCTCGAACACCGATGGCTCGTTTACCATGGATGAGTCGAATCCATTCTTGAGCCCCTTGCGAAATCCTCTACATAGTGGGGGATAATTAAGGAGATTTTAGTTTTTTATCTTGCAAATGCATGCTGTGTGTACTCATTAGAATCGCCTCGATGAGGCGATTCTAATGAGTACACACAGCATACATATTCATTATAGAACACCGAAAAGATGTCTAAAAGTATCTCGTTATGCCTCCTGACAGTAACCTCAGTGGCTCCAACTACCCCTGTCTCGAACAGATTTTCGAGGTCCCAAAGATGTTCGAGCCATTGAAGTTCGACTGTATAAGTAAGTTAGAGATAAAAGCCTGAATGTGTTTGCAAACTAACAATGTTGGCACATTACTCCCAGAGTTAAGTCCCCTTCTTTGCTGAAAATGTCTATTTTGTACCTTGCCATCACCATAAGGTCTTTAGTTTTGATCGAATCTTCCTAAAACTAGCATATAAGTATGTTTGGATTGAAAGTTCGGATGAGTTGGAAAACTGGTGATGTCTGCCTATCTCTCATAGAGTTACGTCCCCTTGAATGCTGAAAATACCTGTTTTTGACCTTGTCATCAGCCTGTTAGCTCAGGTGAGCGATATAGGACCATCATGGTCCTCTTGTTTTTAAATCAAAAGCGTTTTCTATAAAGGTCTTTTAGTTTGAGATTTTCATATTATTAAGTTTCCAATAGAATCTGTCATTTCAGTACATCTGGCATTTGATCTTATCTCTGCTCCCAGACATAGATTGTTAGGTCGGGGTCATTGTTGATGGACATATGTTTTGCAGTGCACCGGCTTATATGTTAGGTCGGGGCAAGAGCACATTAGACGATGAGCTACTTGGTCGGGGTCATTGGTGTTGCATACGTTTTACCGTGCTTCGGCTAATATGTTTGGTCAGTACCATTGCTGTTGCACATGTGTGTTTTACCGTGTTCCGGTTCATAGATAAGTTCGGGGTCACTACTGTTGCACACGTGTTCTACCGTGCTCAAGCTCGTATGTAAGGTCGGCGTCATCGCTGTTGCACATGTGTTTTGCCGTTTCCCGGCTCATATGTTAGTTTGGAGTCATTGCTTTAGCACGTGTTTTGCCGTGCCAAGCCTCATATGTCAGGTTTGGGTCATTGCTGTAGCACGTGTGTTTTGTCGTGCCCCGGCCAATATGTTAGCTGTAGCACATAAGTCTTTTGTCGTGCCCCTGCTCATGTGTAAGGTTAGGGTCATTACTGTTGCACATGTGTGTTTTGCCGTGCCCCGACTTACATACTGTTTTTTTCCGTTCCCCGGCTCATATGTTAGGTTGAGGTCATAGCAGTAACACGTGTGCTTTGCCGTGCCCGGCTTATGTGTTAGATCGGGGTCATAGCTAAAGCACGTGTGTTTTGTCGTGCCCCGGCTCATATGTTAGGTTGGAGTCATTGCTGTTGCACATGTGTGTATCGCCGCGCCCCGGCTTATATGTAAGGTTGGGGACATTGCTATAGCACGCATGTTTTGCCGTGCCCCGGCTCAATGGTGAGGTTGGTGATATTGCCTGATTGCTGTAGCACATTTGTCGGCTGATATGTTAGGTTGGGGTCATTGCTGTAGAACGTGTGTTTTGCCATGCCCCGGCTCATATGTTAGGTTGGGGTCATTGCTGTAGAACGTGTGTTTTGCCGTGCCCCGGGTCATATGTTAGGTTGGGGTCATTGCTGTAGAACGTGTGTTTTGCCATGCCCCGGGTCATTTGTTAGGTTGGGGTCATTTCTGTAGAACGTGTGTTTTGCCATGCCCCGGGTCATATGTTAGGTTGGGGTCATTGCTGTAGAACGTGTGTTTTGCCGTGCCCCGGCTCATATGTTAGGTTGGGGTCATTGCTGTAGAACGTGTGTCTTGCCGTGCCCCGGCTCATATGTTAGGTTGGGGTCATTGCTGTAGAACGTGTGTTTTGCCGTGCCCCGGGTCATATGTTAGGTTGGGGTCATTGCTGTAGAACGTGTGTTTTGCCATGCCCCGGGTCATATGTTAGGTTGGGGTCATTGCTGTAGAACGTATGTTTTGCCATGCCCCGGGTCATATGTTAGGTTGGGGTCATTGCTGTAGAACGTGTGTTTTGCCGTGCCCCGGGTCATATGTTAGGTTGGGGTCATTGCTGTAGAACGTGTGTTTTGCCGTGCCCCGGGTCATATGTTAGGTTTTGGGTCATTGCTGTAGAACGTGTGTTTTGCCGTGCCCCGGGTCATATGTTAGGTTGGGGTCATTGCCGTTGCACATGTGTGTTTTGCCATGCCCCGGCTCATATGTTAGGTTGAGGTTATGGCTGTTGCACATCTGTGTTTTGCCAAAACCTGGCTCATATGTTAGGATGAGGTTATTTCTGTTGCACATCTGTGTTTTGCCATGCCCCGGCTCATATGTTAGGTTGAGGTTATTGCTGTTGCACATCTGTGTTTGGCCATGCCCCGGCTCATATGTAAAGATGAGGTTATGGCTGTTGCACATCTGTGTTTACCCATGCCCTGGCTCATATGTTAGGTTGAGGTTATTGCTGTTCCACATCTGTGTTTTGCCATGCCCCGGCTCATATGTTAGGATGAAGTTATTGCTGTAGCATATGTGTTTTGCCATGCCCCGGCTCATATGTTAGGATGAGGTCATTGCTGTTGCACATCTGTGTTTTGCCATGCCCCGGCTCATATGTTAGGATGGGGTTATTGCTGTTGCACATGCGTGTTTTGCCATACCCCGGCTCATAGTTTAGGATGAGGTTATTGCTGTTGCACATCTGTGTTTTGCCATGCCCCGGCTCATATGTTAGGATGAGGTTATGGCTGTTGCACATCTGTGTTTGGCCATGCCCTGGCTCATATGTTAGGATGGGGTTATTGCTGTTGCACATCTGTGTTTTGCCATGCCCCGGCTCATATGTTAGGATGAGGTTATTGCTGTTGCACATCTGTGTTTTGCCATGCCCCGGCTCATATGTTAGGTTGAGGTTATGGCTGTTGCACATCTGTGTTTGGCCATGCCCCGGCTCATATGTTAGGATGAGGTTATTGCTGTTGCACATCTGTGTTTTGCCATACCCCGGCTCATATGTTAGGATGGGGTTATTGCTGTTGCACATCTGTGTTTTGCCATGCCCCGGCTCATATGTTAGGATGGGGTTATTGCTGTTGCACATCTGTGTTTTGCCATGCCCCGGCTCATATATTAGGATGAGGTTATTGCTGTTGCACATCTTGAGCCGCGTGTGTTCCTGCATGGAAACCTGCATAGGCATGCTCCATTTGCAGCCTTAGTCAAATGGCAATTATCAATCGGCAAAAAGAAAGAGCACTATTGAATCACTTATCGCTCTTGAGCATAGTATAGAAATCATGATTTGCAGTCGTATTGGCACTGAGTTCTATACATTTTCAGCTCATTTTTCGACCAGCCTTTTAAATTTCAAAAACAGGCAGTGCTTCATTTTCTACGGTGGGGCACCGGCAGTCCAACCCCAATTGCTTTTGTTGGACAAACTGCCACGATTTGCAGCCCAGAAGCACTTAACCTATGTCTTGTTGTGGAGCTATGGAGTTCTGTCCGCTTGACCATGGCAGACATAAAAAGCCTACACCTTAACGAACGAACGAACGAACGAACGCTGTTGCACATCTGTGTTTGGCCATGCCCCGGCTCATATATTAGGATGAGGTTATTGCTGTTGCACATCTGTGTTTTGCCATGCCCTGGCTCACATGTTAGGATGGGGTTATTGCTGTTGCACATGCGTGTTTTGCCATGCCCTGCCTCACATGTTAGGATGGGGTTATTGCTGTTGCACATGCGTGTTTTGCCATGCCCTGGCTCATATGTTAGGATGGGGTTATTGCTGTTGCACATCTGTGTTTTGCCATGCCCTGGCTCATATGTTAGGATGGGGTTATTGCTGTTGCACATCTGTGTTTTGCCATGCCCTGGCTCATATGTTAGGTTGAGGTTATTGCTGTTGCACATCTGTGTTTTGCCATGCCCCGGCTCATATGTTAGGATGAGGTTATTGCTGTTGCACATCTGTGTTTAGCCATGCCCCGGCTTATATGTTAGGATGGGGTTATTGCTGTTGCACATCTGTGTTTTGCCATGCCCCGGCTCATATGTTAGGATGAGGTTATTGCTGTTGCACATCTGTGTTTTGCCATGCCCCGGCTCATATGTTAGGATGAGGTTATTGCTGTTGCACATCTGTATTTTGCCATGCCCCGGCTCATATGTTAGGATGAGGTTATTGCTGTTGCACATCTGTGTTTGGCCATGCCCCGGCTCATATGTTAGGATGAGGTTATGGCTGTTGCACATCTGTGTTTTGCCATGCCCTGGCTCATATGTTAGGATGGGGTTATTGCTGTTGCACATCTGTGTTTTGCCATGCCCCGGCTCATATGTTAGGATGAGGTTATGGCTGTTGCACATCTGTGTTTGGCCATGCCCTGGCTCACATGTTAGGATGAGGTTATTGCTGTTGCACATCTGTGTTTTGCCATGCCCTGGCTCATATGTTAGGATGAGGTTATTGCTGTTGCACATCTGTGTTTTGCCATGCCCCGGCTCATATGTGAGGATGGGGTTATTGCTGTTGCACATCTGTGTTTGGCCATGCCCCGGCTCATATGTTAGGTTGAGGTAATTGCTGTTGCACATCTGTGTTTTGCCATGCCCCGGCTCATATGTTAGGATGAGGTTATTGCTGTTGCACATCTGTGTTTGGCCATGCCCCGGCTCATATGTTAGGATGAGGTTATTGCTGTTGCACGTCTGTATTTTGCCATGCCCCGGCTCATTTGTTAGGATGAGGTTATTGCTGTTGCACATCTGTGTTTGGCCATGCCCCGGCTCATATGTTAGTTGAGGTTATTGCTGTTGCACATGTGTGTTTGGCCATGCCCTGGCTCATATGTTAGGATGGGGTTATTGCTGTTGCACATCTGTGTTTTGCCATGCCCTGGCTCATATGTTAGGATGGGGTTATTGCTGTTGCACATGCGTGTTTTGCCATGCCCTGGCTCATATGTTAGGATGGGGTTATTGCTGTTGCACATGCGTGTTTTGCTATGCCCTGCCTCATATGTTAGGATGGGGTTATTGCTGTTGCACATGCGTGTTTTGCCATGCCCTGGCTCATATGTTAGGATGGGGTTATTGCTGTTGCACATGCGTGTTTTGCCATGCCCTGGCTCATATGTTAGGATGGGGTTATTGCTGTTGCACATGCGTGTTTTGCCATGCCCCGGCTCATATGTTAGGATGAGGTTACTGCTGTTGCACATCTGTGTTTTGAAATGCCCCGGCTCATATGTTAGGATGGGGTTATTGCTGTTGCACATCTGTGTTTTGCCATACCCCGGCTCATATGTTAGGATGAGGTTATTGCTGTTGCACATCTGTGTTTTGCCATACCCCGGCTCATATGTTAGGTTGAGGTTATTGCTGTTGCACATCTGTGTTTGGCCATGCCCTGGCTCATATGTTAGGTTGAGGTTATTGCTGTTGCACATCTGTGTTTTGCCATACCCCGGCTCATATGTTAGGATGAGGTTATTGCTGTTGCACATCTGTGTTTGGCCATGCCCCGGCTCATATGTTAGGATGAGGTTATTGCTGTTGCACATCTGTGTTTTGCCATGCCCCGGCTCATATGTTAGGATGGGGTTATTGCTGTTGCACATGCGTGTTTTGCCATGCCCCGGCTCACATGTTAGGATGAGGTTATGGCTGTTGCACATCTGTGTTTTGCCATGCCCCGGCTCATATGTTAGGTTGAGGTTATTGCTGTTGCACATCTGTGTTTTGCCATGCCCCGGCTCATATGTTAGGATGAGGTTATTGCTGTTGCACATCTGTGTTTTGCCATACCCCGGCTCATATGTTAGGTTGAGGTTATTGCTGTTGCACATCTGTGTTTTGCCATGCCCTGGCTCATATGTTAGGATGAGGTTATTGCTGTTGCACATCTGTGTTTTGCCATGCCCCGGCTCATATGTTAGGATGAGGTTATTGCTGTTGCACATCTGTGTTTTGCCATGCCCCGGCTTATATGTTAGGATGGGGTTATTGCTGTTGCACATCTGTGTTTGGCCATGCCCCGGCTCATATGTTAGGATGGGGTTATTGCTGTTGCACATGCGTGTTTTGCCATTCCCTGGCTCACATGTTAGGATGGGGTTATTGCTGTTGCACATGCGTGTTTTGCCATGCCCTGGTTCACATGTTAGGATGAGGTTATTGCTGTTGCACATGACATTGTGTGTTTTGCCATGCCCTGGCTCACATGTTAGGATGGGGTTATTGCTGTTGCACATCTGTGTTTTGCCATGCCCTGGCTCACATGTTAAGATGGGGTTATTGCTGTTGCACATGCGTGTTTTGCCATGCCCTGGCTCACATGTTAGGATGAGGTTATTGCTGTTGCACATGCGTGTTTTGCCATGCCCTGGCTCACATGTTAGGATGGGGTTATTGCTGTTGCACATGCGTGTTTTGCCATGCCCTGGCTCATATGTCAGGATGGGGTTATTGCTGTTGCACATCTGTGTTTTGCCATGCCCTGGCTCATATGTTAGGATGGGGTTATTGCTGTTGCACATGCGTGTTTTGCCATGCCCTGGCTCACATGTTAGGATGAGGTTATTGCTGTTGCACATCTGTGTTTTGCCATGCCCTGGCTCATATGTTAGGATGAGGTTATTGCTGTTGCACATCTGTGTTTGGCCATGCCCCGGCTCATATGTTAGGATGGGGTTATTGCTGTTGCACATGCGTGTTTTGCCATGCCCTGGCTCACATATTAGGATGGGGTTATTGCTGTTGCACATGCGTGTTTTGCCATGGCCTGGCTCACATGTTAGGATGAGGTTATTGCTGTTGCACATGACATTGTGTGTTTTGCCATGCCCTGGCTCACATGTTAGGATGGGGTTATTGCTTTTGCTCATGTGTGTTTTGCCATGCCCTGGCCCATAGGATGGGGTTATTGCTGTTGCACATGAGATTGTGTGTTTGCCATGCCCTGGCTCACATGTTAGGATGGGGTTATTGCTGTTGCACATGTGTGTTTTGCCATGCCCCGGCTAATATGTTAGGATGCGGTTATTGCTGTTGCACATGCGTGTTTTGCCATGCCCCGGCTCACATGTTAGGATGAGGTTATTGCTGTTGCACATCTGTGTTTTGCCATGCCCTGGCTCACATGTTAGGATGGGGTTATTGCTGTTGCACATGCGTGTTTTGCCATGCCCTGCCTCACATGTTAGGATGGGGTTATTGCTGTTGCACATGCGTGTTTTGCCATGCCCTGGCTCATATGTTAGGATGGGGTTATTGCTGTTGCACATCTGTGTTTTGCCATGCCCTGGCTCATATGTTAGGATGGGGTTATTGCTGTTGCACATGCGTGTTTTGCCATGCCCTGGCTCATATGTTAGGATGAGGTTATTGCTGTTGCACATGCGTGTTTTGCCATGCCCTGGCTCACATGTTAGGATGGGGTTATTGCTGTTGCACATGCGTGTTTTGCCATGCCCTGGCTCACATGTTAGGATTGGGTTATTGCTGTTGCACATGCGTGTTTTGCCATGCCCTGGCCCATATGTTAGGATGGGGTTATTGCTGTTGCACATGACATTGTGTGTTTTGCCATGCCCTGGCTCACATGTTAGGATGGGGTTATTGCTTTTGCTCATGTGTGTTTCGCCATGCCCTGGCCCATAGGATGGGGTTATTGCTGTTGCACATGAGATTGTGTGTTTGCCATGCCCTGGCTCACATGTTAGGATGGGGTTATTGCTGTTGCACATGTGTGTTTTGCCATGCCCCGGCTAATATGTTAGGATGGGGTTATTGCTGTTGCACATGCGTGTTTTGCCATGCCCCGGCTCACATGTTAGGATGAGGTTATTGATGTTGCACATCTGTGTTTTGCCATGCCCTGGCTCATATGTTAGGATGGGGTTATTGCTGTTGCACATCTGTGTTTTGCCATGCCCTGGCTCATATGTTAGGATGGGGTTATTGCTGTTGCACATCTGTGTTTTGCCATGCCCCGGCTCATATGTTAGGATGAGGTTATTGCTGTTGCACATCTGTGTTTGGCCATGCCCCGGCTCATATGTTAGGATGAGGTTATTGCTGTTGCACATCTGTGTTTGGCCATGCCCTGGCTCATATGTTAGGATGAGAAATTGCTGTTGCACATCTGTGTTTGGCCATGCCCCGGCTCATATGTTAGGATGAGGTTATTGCTGTTGCACATCTGTGTTTGGCCATGCCCCGGCTCATATGTTAGGATGAGGTTATTGCTGTTGCACATCTGTGTTTTGCCATGCCCCGGCTCATATGTTAGGATGAGGTGATTGATGTTGCACATCTGTGTTTACCCATGCCCTGGCTCATATGTTAGGATGAGGTTACTGCTGTTGCACATCTGTGTTTGGCCATGCCCCGGCTCACATGTTAGGATGAGGTTATTGATGTTGCACATCTGTGTTTTGCCATGCCCTGGCTCATATGTTAGGATGAGGTTATTGCTGTTGCACATCTGTGTTTGGCCATGCCCCGGCTCATATGTTAGGATGGGGTTATTGCTGTTGCACATCTGTGTTTGGCCATGCCCCGGCTCATATGTTAGGTTGAGGTTATTGCTGTTGCACATCTGTGTTTTGCCATGCCCCGGCTCATATGTTAGGATGAGGTTATTGCTGTTGCACATCTGTGTTTGGCCATGCCCCGGCTCATATGTTAGGATGAGGTTATTGCTGTTGCACATCTGTATTTTGCCATGCCCCGGCTCATATGTTAGGATGAGGTTATTGCTGTTGCACATCTGTGTTTGGCCATGCCCCGGCTCATATGTTAGGTTGAGGTTATTGCTGTTGCACATGCGTGTTTGGCCATGCCCTGGCTCATATGTTAGGATGGGGTTATTGCTGTTGCACATCTGTGTTTTGCCATGCCCTGGCTCATATGTTAGGATGGGGTTATTGCTGTTGCACATGCGTGTTTTGCCATGCCCTGGCTCATATGTTAGGATGGGGTTATTGCTGTTGCACATGCGTGTTTTGCTATGCCCTGCCTCATATGTTAGGATGGGGTTATTGCTGTTGCACATGCGTGTTTTGCCATGCCCTGGCTCATATGTTAGGATGGGGTTATTGCTGTTGCACATGCGTGTTTTGCCATGCCCTGGCTCATATGTTAGGATGGGGTTATTGCTGTTGCACATGCGTGTTTTGCCATGCCCCGGCTCATATGTTAGGATGAGGTTACTGCTGTTGCACATCTGTGTTTTGCCATGCCCCGACTCATATGTTAGGATGGGGTTATTGCTGTTGCACATCTGTGTTTTGCCATACCCCGGCTCATATGTTAGGATGAGGTTATTGCTGTTGCACATCTGTGTTTTGCCAAACCCAGGCTCATATGTTAGGTTGAGGTTATTGCTGTTGCACATCTGTGTTTGGCCATGCCCTGGCTCATATGTTAGGTTGAGGTTATTGCTGTTGCACATCTGTGTTTTGCCATACCCCGGCTCATATGTTAGGATGAGGTTATTGCTGTTGCACATCTGTGTTTGGCCATGCCCCGGCTCATATGTTAGGAAGAGGTTATTGCTGTTGCACATCTGTGTTTTGCCATGCCCCGGCTCATATGTTAGGATGGGGTTATTGCTGTTGCACATGCGTGTTTTGCCATGCCCCGGCTCACATGTTAGGATGAGGTTATGGCTGTTGCACATCTGTGTTTTGCCATGTCCCGGCTCATATGTTAGGTTGAGGTTATTGCTGTTGCACATCTGTGTTTTGCCATGCCCCGGCTCATATGTTAGGATGAGGTTATTGCTGTTGCACATCTGTGTTTTGCCATACCCCGGCTCATATGTTAGGTTGAGGTTATTGCTGTTGCACATCTGTGTTTTGCCATGCCCTGGCTCATATGTTAGGATGAGGTTATTGCTGTTGCACATCTGTGTTTTGCCATGCCCCGGCTCATATGTTAGGATGAGGTTATTGCTGTTGCACATCTGTGTTTTGCCATGCCCCGGCTTATATGTTAGGATGGGGTTATTGCTGTTGCACATCTGTGTTTGGCCATGCCCCGGCTCATATGTTAGGATGGGGTTATTGCTGTTGCACATGCGTCTTTTGCCATGCCCTGGCTCACATGTTAGGATAGGGTTATTGCTGTTGCACATGCGTGTTTTGCCATGCCCTGGCTCACATGTTAGGATGAGGTTATTGCTGTTGCACATGACATTGTGTGTTTTGCCATGCCCTGGCTCACATGTTAGGATGGGGTTATTGCTGTTGCACATCTGTGTTTTGCCATGCCCTCGCTCACATGTTAAGATGGGGTTATTGCTGTTGCACATGCGTGTTTTGCCATGCCCTGGCTCACATGTTAGGATGAGGTTATTGCTGTTGCACATGCGTGTTTTGCCATGCCCTGGCTCACATGTTAGGATGGGGTTATTGCTGTTGCACATGCGTGTTTTGCCATGCCCTGGCTCATATGTTAGGATGGGGTTATTGCTGTTGCACATCTGTGTTTTGCCATGCCCTGGCTCATATGTTAGGATGGGGTTATTGCTGTTGCACATGCGTGTTTTGCCATGCCCTGGCTCACATGTTAGGATGAGGTTATTGCTGTTGCACATCTGTGTTTTGCCATGCCCTGGCTCATATGTTAGGATGAGGTTATTGCTGTTGCACATCTGTGTTTGGCCATGCCCCGGCTCATATGTTAGGATGGGGTTATTGCTGTTGCACATGCGTGTTTTGCCATGCCCTGGCTCACATGTTAGGATGGGGTTATTGCTGTTGCACATGCGTGTTTTGCCATGCCCTGGCTCACATGTTAGGATGAGGTTATTGCTGTTGCACATGACATTGTGTGTTTTGCCATGCCCTGGCTCACATGTTAGGATGGGGTTATTGCTGTTGCACATCTGTGTTTTGCCATGCCCAGGCTCATATGTTAGGATGAGGTTATTGCTGTTGCACATCTGTGTTTTGCCATGCCCTGGCTCACATGTTAGGATGGGGTTATTGCTGTTGCACATGCGTGTTTTGCCATGCCCTGGCTCACATGTTAGGATGAGGTTATTGCTGTTGCACATGACATTGTGTGTTTTGCCATGCCCTGGCTCACATGTTAGGATGAGGTTGTTGCTGTTGCACATGACATTGTGTGTTTTGCCATGCCCTGGCTCACATGTTAGGATGAGGTTATTGCTGTTGCACATGCGTGTTTTGCCATGCCCTGGCTCACATGTTAGGATGGGGTTATTGCTGTTGCACATGCGTGTTTTGCCATGCCCTGGCTCACATGTTAGGATTGGGTTATTGCTGTTGCACATGCGTGTTTTGCCATGCCCTGGCCCATATGTTAGGATGGGGTTATTGCTGTTGCACATGACATTGTGTGTTTTGCCATGCCCTGGCTCACATGTTAGGATGGGGTTATTGCTTTTGCTCATGTGTGTTTTGCCATGCCCTGGCCCATAGGATGGGGTTATTGCTGTTGCACATGTGTGTTTTGCCATGCCCCGGCTAATATGTTAGGATGGGGTTATTGCTGTTGCACATGCGTGTTTTGCCATGCCCCGGCTCACATTGTAGGATGAGGTTATTGATGTTGCACATCTGTGTTTTGCCATGCCCTGGCTCATATGTTAGGATGGGGTTATTGCTGTTGCACATCTGTGTTTTGCCATGCCCCGGCGCATATGTTAGGATGAGGTTATTGCTGTTGCACATCTGTATTTTGCCATGCCCCGGCTCATATGTTAGGATGAGGTTATTGCTGTTGCACATCTGTGTTTTGCCATGCCCTGGCTCATATGTTAGGATGAGGTTATTGCTGTTGCACATCTGTGTTTTGCCATACCCCGGCTCATATGTTAGGATGAGGTTATTGCTGTTGCACATCTGTGTTTTGCCATGCCCCGGCTCATACGTTAGGTTGAGGTTATTGCTGTTGCACATCTGTGTTTTGCCATGCCCCGGCTCATATGTTAGGATGAGGTTATTGCTGTTGCACATTTGTGTTTTGCCATGCCCTGGCTCACATGTTAGGATGGGGTTATTGCTGTCGCACATCTGTGTCTGGCCATGCCCCGGCTCATATGTTAGGATGAGTTATTGCTGTTGCACATCTGTGTTTTGCCATGCCCTGGCTCACATGTTAGGTTGAGATTATTGCTGTTGCACATCTGTGTTTTGCCATGCCCTGGCTCATATGTTAGGTTGAGGTTATTGCTGTTGCACATCTGTGTTTTGCCATGCCCCTGCTCACATGTAAGGTTGAGGTTATTTCTGTTGCACATCTGTGTTTGGCCATGCCCCGGCTCATATGTTAGGATGAGGTTATTGCTGTTGCACATCTGTGTTTTGCCATGCCCCGGCTCATATGTTAGGATGAGGTTATTGCTGTTGCACATCTGTGTTTGGCCATGCCCTGGCTCACATGTTAGGTTGAGGTTATTGCTGTTGCACATCTGTGTTTGGCCATGCCCCGGCTCATATGTTAGGATTAGGTTATTGCTGTTGCACATCTGTGTTTTGCCATGCCCCGGCTCATATGTTAGGATGAGGTTATGGCTGTTGCACATCTGTGTTTGGCCATGCCCCGGCTAATATGTTAGGATGAGGTTATTGCTGTTGCACATCTGTGTTTTGCCATGCCCCGGCTCATATGTTAGGATGAGGTTATTGCTGTTGCACATCTGTATTTGGCCATGCCCCGGCTCATATGTTAGGATGAGGTTATTGCTGTTGCACACGCGTGTTTTGTCATGCCCCGGCTCATATGTTAGGATGAGGTTATTGCTGTTGCACATCTGTGTTTGGCCATGCCCTGGCTCATATGTTAGGTTGAGGTTATTGCTGTTGCACATCTGTGTTTGGCCATGCCCCGGCTCATATGTGAGGATGGGGTTATTGCTGTTGCACATCTGTGTTTGGCCATGCCCCGGCTCATATGTTAGGTTGAGGTTATTGCTGTTGCACATCTGTGTTTGGCCATGCCCTGGCTCATATGTTAGGTTGAGGTTATTGCTGTTGCACATCTGTGTTTGGCCATGCCCTGGCTCATATGTTAGGATGAGGTTATTGCTGTTGCACATCTGTATTTTGCCATGCCCCGGCTCATATGTTAGGTTGAGGTTATTGCTGTTGCACATCTGTATTTGGCCATGCCCCTTCTCATATGTTAGGTTGAGGTTATTGCTGTTGCACATCTGTGTTTGGCCATGCCCTGGCTCATATGTTAGGTTGAGGTTATTGCTGTTGCACATCTGTGTTTGGCCATGCCCTGGCTCATATGTTAGGATGAGGTTATTGCTGTTGCACATCTGTATTTTGCCATGCCCCGGCTCATATGTTAGGTTGAGGTTATTGCTGTTGCACATCTGTATTTGGCCATGCCCCGGCTCATATGTTAGGATGAGGTTATGGCTGTTGCACATCTGTATTTGGCCATGCCCCGGCTCATATGTTAGGATGAGGTTATTGCTGTTGCACATCTGTGTTTTGCCATTCCCCGGCTCATATGTTAGGATGGGGTTATTGCTGTTGCACATCTGTGTTTTGCCAGGCCCTGGCTCATATGTTAGGTTGAGGTTATTGCTGTTGCACATCTGTATTTTGCCATGCCCCGGCTCATATGTTAGGATGAGGTTATTGCTGTTGCACATCTGTGTTTTGCCATGCCCCGGCTCATATGTTAGGATGTGGTTATTGCTGTTGCACATCTGTGTTTTGCCATGCCCCGGCTCATATGTTAGGTTGAGGTTATTGCTGTTGCACATCTGTGTTTTGCCATGCCCTGGCTCATATGTTAGGTTGAGGTTATTGCTGTTGCACATCTGTGTTTTGCCATGCCCCGGCTCATATGTTAGGATGAGGTTATTGCTGTTGCACATCTGTGTTTTGCCATGCCCCGGCTCATATGTTAGGATGGGGGTATTGCTGTTGCACATCTATGTTTTGCCATGCCCCGGCTCATATGTTAGGATGAGGTTATTGCTGTTGCACATCTGTGTTTTGCCATGCCCTGGCTCATATGTTAGGTTGAGGTTATTGCTGTTGCACATCTGTGTTTTGCCATGCCCCGGCTCATATGTTAGGTTGAGATTATTGCTGTTGCACATCTGTGTTTTGCCATGCCCTGGCTCATATGTTAGGTTGAGGTTATTGCTGTTGCACATCTGTGTTTTGCCATGCCCCTGCTCACATGTAAGGTTGAGGTTATTGCTGTTGCACATCTGTGTTTGGCCATGCCCCGGCTCATATGTTAGGATGAGGTTATTGCTGTTGCACATCTGTGTTTTGCCATGCCCCGGCTCATATGTTAGGATGAGGTTATTGCTGTTGCACATCTGTGTTTGGCCATGCCCTGGCTCACATGTTAGGTTGAGGTTATTGCTGTTGCACATCTGTGTTTGGCCATGCCCCGGCTCATATGTTAGGATTAGGTTATTGCTGTTGCACATCTGTGTTTTGCCATGCCCCGGCTCATATGTTAGGATGAGGTTATGGCTGTTGCACATCTGTGTTTGGCCATGCCCCGGCTAATATGTTAGGATGAGGTTATTGCTGTTGCACATCTGTGTTTTGCCATGCCCCGGCTCATATGTTAGGATGAGGTTATTGCTGTTGCACATCTGTATTTGGCCATGCCCCGGCTCATATGTTAGGATGAGGTTATTGCTGTTGCACACGCGTGTTTTGTCATGCCCCGGCTCATATGTTAGGATGAGGTTATTGCTGTTGCACATCTGTGTTTGGCCATGCCCTGGCTCATATGTTAGGTTGAGGTTATTGCTGTTGCACATCTGTGTTTGGCCATGCCCCGGCTCATATGTGAGGATGGGGTTATTGCTGTTGCACATCTGTGTTTGGCCATGCCCCGGCTCATATGTTAGGTTGAGGTTATTGCTGTTGCACATCTGTGTTTGGCCATGCCCTGGCTCATATGTTAGGTTGAGGTTATTGCTGTTGCACATCTGTGTTTGGCCATGCCCTGGCTCATATGTTAGGATGAGGTTATTGCTGTTGCACATCTGTATTTTGCCATGCCCCGGCTCATATGTTAGGTTGAGGTTATTGCTGTTGCACATCTGTATTTGGCCATGCCCCGGCTCATATGTTAGGTTGAGGTTATTGCTGTTGCACATCTGTGTTTGGCCATGCCCTGGCTCATATGTTAGGTTGAGGTTATTGCTGTTGCACATCTGTGTTTGGCCATGCCCTGGCTCATATGTTAGGATGAGGTTATTGCTGTTGCACATCTGTATTTTGCCATGCCCCGGCTCATATGTTAGGTTGAGGTTATTGCTGTTGCACATCTGTATTTGGCCATGCCCCGGCTCATATGTTAGGATGAGGTTATGGCTGTTGCACATCTGTATTTGGCCATGCCCCGGCTCATATGTTAGGATGAGGTTATTGCTGTTGCACATCTGTGTTTTGCCATTCCCCGGCTCATATGTTAGGATGGGGTTATTGCTGTTGCACATCTGTGTTTTGCTAGGCCCTGGCTCATATGTTAGGTTGAGGTTATTGCTGTTGCACATCTGTATTTTGCCATGCCCCGGCTCATATGTTAGGATGAGGTTATTGCTGTTGCACATCTGTGTTTTGCCATGCCCCGGCTCATATGTTAGGATGTGGTTATTGCTGTTGCACATCTGTGTTTTGCCATGCCCCGGCTCATATGTTAGGTTGAGGTTATTGCTGTTGCACATCTGTGTTTTGCCATGCCCTGGCTCATATGTTAGGTTGAGGTTATTGCTGTTGCACATCTGTGTTTTGCCATGCCCCGGCTCATATGTTAGGATGAGGTTATTGCTGTTGCACATCTGTGTTTTGCCATGCCCCGGCTCATATGTTAGGATGGGGGTATTGCTGTTTCACATCTATGTTTTGCCATGCCCCGGCTCATATGTTAGGATGAGGTTATTGCTGTTGCACATCTGTGTTTTGCCATGCCCTTGCTCATATGTTAGGTTGAGGTTATTGCTGTTGCACATCTGTGTTTTGCCATGCCCCGGCTCATATGTTAGGTTGAGGTTATTGCTGTTGCACATCTGTGTTTTGCCATGCCCCGGCTCATATATTAGGATGAGGTTATTGCTGTTGCACATCTGTGTTTTGCCATGCCCCGGCTCATATGTTAGGATTAGGTTATTGCTGTTGCACAGCTGTGTTTGGCCATGCCCCGGCTCATATGTTAGGATGAGGTTATTGCTGTTGCACATCTGTGTTTGGCCATGCCCCGGCTCATATGTTAGGTTGAGGTTATTGCTGTTGCACATCTGTGTTTGGCCATGCCCCGGCTCACATGTTAGGATGAGGTTATGGCTGTTGCACATCTGTGTTTTGCCATACCCCGGCTCATATGTTAGGTTGAGGTTATTGCTGTTGCACATCTGTGTTTTGCCATACCCCGGCTCATATGTTAGGTTGGGTTCATTGCTGTAGCATATGTGTTTTGCCATGCCCCGGTTTATATGTTAGGCCGGGGACATTGCTGTTCATGATTCTCTAGGGAACTCTTCACACTCGTTTGTTTATGTTTTACAGCCCTTTCAAGATCATTTCACTCTTTTAAAGTCGATCGTTAGTCATCTGATCATAGGAGCACCCGTAGAAAATAACCTGACCTTCGC
Organism: Lucinisca nassula; assembly: GCA_963580285.1. Taxonomy (NCBI): domain Eukaryota; kingdom Metazoa; phylum Mollusca; class Bivalvia; order Lucinida; family Lucinidae; genus Lucinisca; species Lucinisca nassula. The sequence continues at coordinate 39,321 of CAUZLF010000097.1, read as the reverse complement.
TGCAGAACTTGGCATCTCACATATGACCCGAGCAAGACGCGAACCACAGCGGAGACATACCTCTTATTCATTAGCCATAGGCGTGGCGGTTCAAACGAGTACCGACAATCTATGATTTTGTGCAGAAATGGAAAAAAGCATACCACTGTAAACCCCAGTTTTACTAACAAAAATGCGGGGGGGGGGGGGGGGGGCTAAAAATTATTTGCTAGTTGTTTGTAAATCGACCCAAAATTATTACATATAACTACAGAAGCTTCGCGCCTGCCCTTGGCCTCGTGACTATCGCTGACCTTGTATAAAATCCAGGTACCGATTATTAATAGCAGCGCTAGTCTTTTTCCTCTAACGTCAGAGCGCTGTGTGAAAAAAAAGATAAGTCTGGACTGGACTGGTGTACTGTGTAATTGGCGCACTGTGTAGACCCAGATCAGACTCTGAAAAACGCGACCTCTGATCAGGGTCTAAACTGTTTGCTGTTTTCACGGTAAAATGAAACAGTTTATGCCATAGTATGCCTAGCGGCCCTTTTTGGGGCATTGGCAAACACTGTAGACCCAGATCAGACGGCACAGAACGCGGCGTCTGATCTGGATATACACTGTTTGCTTAAAGAACATTCATTTTTGTAAAATTTGCCACAAACCAAAACAAAACTGACGCCCATATAATTGGAAATGGACCCTGAGGTCTTGGGCATGGATGGGGGTATTGCTTAATACAAATTTGGACCTATATATCTGTTATCATACCAGTCATTATCCAAATTCATTATATGGTTTGGAAAATATGAGATCCTAAAAACTTTAACGCAAACGTGGACGCTGACGCCGATTCGAACGCCGACGCCAACACAAACGGGTACACAGACGTCGGGGTTAGGGCAGTCTTCGTCCAGGCGAGCTGAAAACGCGGTATAAAATGTGATAAGGAATGAGTTCTTATTCTATAATGTAACCAAGAAACAACTTTACCCGCGTTTTGCCATGTTAGTCCATGAATCCATGACATATTTGGCAACGTCCCTCTCCCAGTCTTCATTCCCTCTCGCTGTCTTCAATCTGTCGAATTTCATGTTGAGAATTGCGACATCATCTTCGAAAAGCTCAACATTTCATCACCATGGGTTGCATTCTTAAACAAAGACGGCACCTGAATCAGGCTGGATGGAGGTATGACTTAAAACGAGTACATATAAATACTTTTTGATTTCTCCTTCACCGGCGAATGTTGAGAAAGTATCCGAGGCATTAGTGCTATGAACAACATATCAGAAATTATTTGAACAGATTTCGACCTTAAGTATCCGAGGCATTAGTGCTATGAACAACATATCAGAAATTATTTGAACAGATTTCGACCTTATTTTCTCCAAGCTGTTGGGGTCGCTCCAGTCTGTGTTTTCATGCGCATAAGTTCTTAAACTAAGTCTGGGATGTCGCGCTCCAGGGATGTAATTTCTGAAAATAGTCCAGTTGGGCGCAAAATTTTCGGGGTCATTCACACCTGTTTAAAATACTTTTTGATTTCTCCTTCACCGGCGAATGTTGAGAAAGTATCCGAGGCATTAGTGCTATGAACAACATATCAGAAATTATTTGAACAGATTTCGACCTTATTTTCTCCAAGCTGTTGGGGTCGCTCCAGTCTGTGTTTTCATGCGCATAAGTTCTTAAACTAAGTCTGGGATGTCGCGCTCCAGGGATGTAATTTCTGAAAATAGTCCAGTTGGGCGCAAAATTTTCGGGGTCATTCACACCTGTTTAAAACTAATACAAAGCTTGGTTAGTCAAGCATCTTCAAGACAACCGAAGTTTTGTCCCACTAGAAAATTTGTCTAAATAAAAATGGATACAGCTGGAATTTTGTCCGCCATTTTCCAAAGAGACCACATTGTTTGTTTGCAAGTATGCTCACATCACGAAAACACGCCAATATAATTTTGACCCCCTTGAACCCCACTTTTATATAGTAAAACTGGGGTTTCCGGGGGGTATACCTTATTTACTTATTTCTGCTCTAAAAAATACAGTAGAACTTCGATGGCTCGAACATCGATGGCTCGTTCACCATGGATGTGTCGAACCCATTCTTGAGCCCCTAGCGAAATCCTCTACATAAGAAATAGTGGAGGATAATTAAGAAGATTTTAGTCTTTTATCTTGCAAATGTATGCTGTGTGTACTCATTAGAATCGCCTCGATGAGGCGATTCTAATGAGTACACACAGCATTCATTTTCATTATAGAACACCGAAGATGTGCCTCAAGTATCCCGTTATTCCTCCTGACAGTAACCCTCGGTGGCTCGAACTATCCCTGTCTCGAACAGATTTTCGATGTCCCAAAGGCGTTCGAGCCATTGAAGTTCGACTGTAGATTGTGGGTACCCGTTAGAACCGCCTCGATGAGGCGGTTCAAACGAGTGCCCACAATCTATATTTTGAACAGAAATAAGAAAAATATCACAATTTTTCATCTTAAAATTTTCATTTTTTCGGCGATAAAGGTGGCAATGTATTTGTATAGGCGTGTTTGCGTAATGACACGATCAGAAAATGGATCTCATTACGATAACAAATCTGTGCCATCAAGAAAACACGCCTACCCAGCAGGCACACGTCGCTAGGGCAACGTCAAATCAACGTCGGTGCAACGTCGCGACGTTGCACCGACGTTGATATGACGCTGCATAAACGTCATGACGTTGTTCCGACGTTGACGTGACGTCAGAATTACGTCATGTGCCTGCTGGGTATATACGAGTGATTTTAACCCTTTATATATAAAAACTGGGGTTTACAAGGATGAACCTTATTGTTCTTATTTCTGCTCTTAAATATAGAGTGTGGACCCACGATCGATATTTTGAGCAGAGATAAATGAAAAATTTAACATTTTTTTTCATCTTAAAAATTTCGTTTTTTCGGCGGAAAAATATACAATGCATTTGTATCGGCATGTTTTCGTAATTTGCTTATCTAAAGTACTGACATTTTCCAGATGAAAATATTTCGTATTTTCTTATTTCTGTTTCAAATATAGATTGGGCTTGAAGAAATATATGGGCTGCATGATGCTTCTACGCAGAGCTGAAACCGACCCGCACACGAGCCTTGGTAAACCGCTTAGAGGATTAGAGGATCTAAGCCTGCCCAGGCAAAGCGGTATGAGTCTGTCCGTCCATGCTTATAAACCCTATTGGTTTCATTGGGCGGCAGGGCTTGAGATGTCATTTCATCTCAATGTCGGGTAAAAGTCCCACAAAATTGGAAGCAACGTCTCCGAAATGACCTTTACAGTGTTGTCGGGGACGTTAACCCTCAAATCAAACAAACAAAATCAAATATAGATTATGAGCACTCATTAAAAACGCCTCAGCGAGGCTGTTCTATCGAGTACACACTACGTTTTGAGCAGAAATAAGAAAAATGATGTACAGCCATGAAAGCCCCAAGTTTCACTGTATATATGTGGGGTTTAAAGGGATCAAAATTATATAGGCGTGTTTTCGTGATTAAAGGTTTAAATGCGAATGCTACGGTTCTTAAGAGCATCTACAACCTATGAAATCATTCTCTCTTCCGCTGATTCGAGAAGGGCAGTTGTCAGTTTCTGGCGAAAGAATGTGCGCTGTACTGGTTAACCGTTCATGTATAAGCCTGTCCAGGAAAAGTGTGGATATGTAAACTGACCGGCTCAAAAATTACCTAAATAGTGCTGACCGGGCCTCTTAACCCCCCCCCCCCCCCCCCCCCCCACCAACAAACAAAACAGACAAGCAAAAACAACCAAAAATAAGAAAAAAAAGTCTTCCCGATTTCCACTCGACAACTTATCACCATTTGTTGATCCGTTTATCATATGTGTCGAGCCAAGCGAAAATGCGACCTCAGACATGGGCTCCAATCGAAGACTCACATCAGGTGGCAAATTTGTGGAGTCTGGTCAGAGTGTAGAGAAAGTTGGCATAATTACTGCGTGGGTACAGGTGCAGACTGAAAACGCCTTTTTAATTGGCGCGGCTCGATTACGACCAATGGCATAATTTTAAGGTGTAGCGTTCTGTCATCTGAAAATAAATCGTCCCAGCAGGCACATGACGTACTTATGACGTCACATCGACGTCGGTGCAACGTCATGACGTTTATGCAACGTCACATCGACGTCGGTGCAACGTCATGACGTTGCACCGACGTTGATTTGACGTTGCCTTAGCGACTTGTGCCTGCTGGGGTTTTTCTTTGCATGTCATATGTATGGGGCGCCCTTTCACTATTTATTCCCCATTTATAGACAGCCATAATTATTTATGGATATCCATAATTCGAATTATTGATATCCATAATTATTTATGGATATCAATGGATATCCATAATTCGAATTAATGATATCCATTTTTCGATTTGTGGATATCTGTAATTCGAATTATGGATACAATAAATCAGTCGAATTAAGGATATCCATAATTCGAATTATGGATTTCCATAAATCGAATAATGGATATCCATAATTCGATCTATGGATATCCATAATTCAGATCGATTTATGGATATCCATAATTCGAATTATGGATATCATTAATTCGAATTATGGATATCCATAATTCGGTCCATTTAGGGATAGCCATAATTCGATTTTTCGATATCCATAATTCGTCTTGGCAAATAAATACAATAAATAATGACTGAAGCCAAAGGCTTTTGCGGTGAATTGTGGATATCCATAATCCGAAATATGGATATCCATAATTCAGCCCGATTTATAAATATCCATAATTCGAATAATAGATATCCACAAATCGCTCTGATTTAATGATTTTCATAAATCGTATTATGGATATCCATAATTCGATTTATGGATATCTGTAATTCGATTTATGAATATCCATTATTCGGCTGACTTATGGATATCCTTAATTCGAAATCTGGATATCCCTAAATCGAATTACGGATATCTATTAATATGGATTAAATAGTAAAACGGCACCTCATACATATGGACTGCTCTGAATCGAAAGATTTGCTCCCAAAGGGGGCTAATTCCTTTCTTTAAGAGTAGCGGTTATGTGTGTAAAATTATTTTCTTCTGACTCTGCCATTGAAACGGGTATGTACTTCCTATGACGCCTTGCAGCGCCGCTAAGTACACTAAACGTTGCTTAAAGTGTCCAATTTAGAAGCCTCCGTGGTGTAGTGGGTAGCTACTCGCCTCATAAACAAGGAGTCGTGGGTTCGATCCCGGGCTTCTCCAGACTTTCGGATGAGTCTTTAAACCGAGGTCCCGTCTCCGTATGACCTTAGCTGTTGGTGGGACGTAAAACTCAAACACTAAAGTCTCCAATTTGCCGCTTGATCAGAATTTAACATGCAATCGACAAAACTGACCTGTAAGTGCTTTTGTTTGTTTGATTTTAGGTTTAAAGTTCCCGTCAACACAGTATAGGTCATATGTGAGACGTTGCTTCCAATTTTGTGGGACTTTTGCCAGATCTTAAGATGAAATGACATTTCAAGCCCTGTCGCCCAATGAAACCATTAGGGTTTATAAGCATGGTCGGTCCGACTCGCACCGCTTTGCCTGGGCAGGTTTAGATCCACTAAGCGGTTTACCAGTACTCATGTGCGGTCGGTTTCAGCTCTGCGTGGAAGCATCATGCAGCCCATCTATTTCTTCAATCCCCGATGGGCGGGGGCTCTGACCTGTAAATGCAGTTTACTCGGCAGCAACCGTTCGGACTGAATACATCATGTTTACACCCCTGTAAACTGACTGATTTGAGGTTTAACGTCCCCGCCAACACTATAGATGAGTTTAGGCTGTTCAACTTCTTTGGTAACGCTTGCGCATGCGCAGTCTTAAGTGGCAAAATAGAAATCAATCGAGCGCTTGTGTGTACAGTAAACTAAGGAAACAAGCAAGTTGGCTTCTTTAAAAAGAATCCAAAGAAAGGTCTGCTGCTGTCTAGTCAGCAGAATGAACAGAGCATTATCACAACAGTAATGATAATACTAATAAACATAATAATAATAAACGTGAGTGATGTTTGTCTTTTGCAAACATGACCAACCCTTAACTATTCGCTTTAGAACCTTAAAATCAAGAATGATCAAATACCACTGTCATTTGGTGAATCGCCTTTATTTTTAAATAGCAGTCATACTTAAAACAAGATGAGAAATTCTAAAGTTGTATAATTTGCAATTCCTGTTTTTAAAGTTCGTTTTAGCTGAGACCTCAAAACAAATCAGTGGTAGAATTGGCAACTACAACAATAGCTGCCATACGTCTTGCCAGCGAAAGACAAGGAAAAAATAGAGAAAGTGGCCACGGAGTCATGGATACCATCGGCAGATGCAACCGTGTATTGCAAAGCACATTTTTTTTAAGTTTAAGACCTTGATCTCAATTTCTAAATAGTAAGTTTTTGACCTTGATCTGCTGACAGCAGTATCTTTTCTGCGCCCATTAAAGTGTCTACATATCAGCCCTAATCGTAGGTTGAAAACCACAACAATACAAAAACTTTAACATGACTATCTCAATCAAAGTTCAAGTGTGCGATCTTGGCAGCAGAAGTCAAATCAGTGTTACTGTATTTTGTCAGCTGTCAAGTAATATCACATATCAAATTCCAATAACATAAAAGAATGAGATCAAATGTTTTACATAAACAAGTAACATGAATATTACGCAAAGTTCTGTCACTGTTACCTTTACCTTCTGTGTCAGCTGGAGCAACAGCCACATGACTGTAACTATACAGTATCTGTTAATTATAATATATCATACAAAACCCCAATCAACACGATGAATGCCCAAACTATACAATGACCATTCAATTTTTGCGACCATGACCTTCTGTCAGCAGCAGCAGCATTAGGCATTATCAGTTCACACTGCCAAGTTTAAGGAGAAAAATAAATCTGGAAATTACCAATATCGCTATATATTCTAATTACTGGCGCTAGCCAAACCCGGGCACTTGACTCAGGAGTGTGACCGACTCAAGTTTAAGGCAATGCCAAAGAAATACGATATACCAAATAAAAATATATTAGACAAGTGATTAGCAAGATATTAGAATTAAAGCAAAATTTTGAAGTTAAGTGTTGACGGACGTCCACGCGTTGTCACCAGACAGTCAATATGTGACTTTTCGTAGACAGGACAGATCGTTATGTGTCACCTTTTTGTGTGACAGCCACCTAAAAAGCTATTTGTTCTCATGAAATGAGCATTAAATTGATAGAATGTATGACGAAAAAAAAAACTGCAAGTGACTGTATCGCAATAATTCTATAGAAACCAGTTAAAAATCATTTCTTGGGCTAAGACAGACAGAAGGACATACAGATGGAAGAAAAACAGACACAGGACGAAAACTGAATACAGCTCAACATTCTTATCATGCCGGGGGAAATTATCAAAACATTCCTAGCGGTTTGAAAATTATATGTCCATCATCAGCTTGTGAAAAATTTGCCTCGGCGAGGCTATTTATATAAAAAAAATATTGCATTATATAAATTGGTTAGGTCATGCCAATATACATCTTCATGCCAAAATTATTGAAATATACCTTGCGGATAATATATCTAAAATCAGTTTGTTATTATTTTACCCCGGAGAGGCTATCAATATCACAAAAAAATCGCACAGGACGAAAACTGAATACAGCTCAACATTCTTATCATGCCGGGGGAAATTATCAAAACATTCCTAGCGGTTTGAAAATTATATGTCCATCATCAGCTTGTGAAAAATTTGCCTCGGCGAGGCTATTTATATAAAAAAAATATTGCATTATATAAATTGGTTAGGTCATGCCAATATACATCTTCATGCCAAAATTATTGAAATATACCTTGCGGATAATATATCTAAAATCAGTTTGTTATTATTTTACCCCGGAGAGGCTATCAATATCACAAAAAAATCGCATTAAACAATATAATTAATTAGATCTTGTCAATATATATCTACCTGCAAAAACTTATCAAAATATTTTTTGCGGGTTGAAAGTTTAAATGCCTATGTCTGTTAGTGAAATTTTTGCCTCGGCGAGGCGAATTATAAAGATATCAGCCTTTAGACAAACTCTTTTGTTTGGTCTTGTCAATCTCTCTGCATGCCAAAACTTAACAAAGCTAGAATCGCGCAGTCGATGGCACACCATCGCATATCCTAACGCCACTACATAATCTACCCATCATGCCGTTCGCTTTGATATGCTACACAACCATGTTCTGGAAATTTTGATTTTTGAACCCCGCGGGCCCCACCCCCTGGGTCCACCCCTAGGGGTGTGATCGAAATTCCGAAAGTGTCATGCACTCCCCAGACCAAACATCTATTAGTTCCCAAAGTTTCAAGTTTCTATCTTCAACCGTCTAGGAGGAGTTATCCGATAAGATGGACGGACGGACGGACGGACGGACGGACGGACGTACATACGGACGAACCGACGACGAATACAATTACAATAGCCCAACTTTTTATTTGAAAAACGTGGGGATAATAATCCTACTGTTGCCTTGGCCAGGCTTCTTGTGAAGAAATCAGGCATTATGATGAGACCTAATTGGTCACTGGTGAGACCTAATTGGCCGAAACTAGCTTGTCTGGCACAAAAAAAAAATATGTACATTCCACATTTTCCAGTTCTGTGGTGTATTCCTTGCTTCCAAAGGATAACCCTTTCAAGAACATATTAGACGGTCTTGTCAATATACATCTGTTTGCCAAATCTTATCAAAATAAAACTTATATACCTGCAATCAGTTTGTGAATATTTTACCTTGGCATTAAACAACATTGTTGACTATATCTTATCAATTTATATCTGTTTGCCGAAAAATTGTATAAAATATCTCTAACGGTTTGAAATTTATACGGCGGTGCAAGTTAGTGGAAAATTGCCTCGGTGAGGCTATTTATAAAGAAATCAAGCATTAGACAATCTCACTGGTAAGGTCTTGTCAATATGTATCTGCATTCAGTTTCTGAAAATGTTGCCTCGGTCAGGCCAGAAATCTGAATTAGACTGCTGGTGGTGCTGCTTACCGTAGTCTTGGAGCTGTCTTCTTGGTTCTGGCTGGGGGTGGACTGCGCAGATCCTAACGTCAAACGACAGTGACACTCTGGTGCTGAAGGCCTATGGTCACCTCAGGAATCCCATGAAGTCAGCATGACTTCAAGAAAGCCACAAGTGGCTATGGAAGTACTCTTTCATAAATCCAGACATGTTGTGATATCGATCTGAACTAGCTGCTCAGAGCTGAACAGAGAATAATGATGATGATGACACTGCTACGTTCGTTCGTTCAAGCTAAGGCATTTTACGTCTGCCAGTGTCGAGCGGACAGAGCTCCACAGCGAGACGTAAGTTATGTGCTTCTGGGCTGCGAATCGCGGCAGTCTGTCCAACAAGAGTTAATCGCGTTGGACTGCCTGTGCCCTATCGAGTAAAGTGAAGCACTGCCAGTTTTAGAAATTTTAAACGCCAGTCTAAATTGAGACAAAAATGTAGAGTAATCAGTGACAAATCGGTTGCAGATCGCGATTTCTCTACAGTGCTCGAGAGCAGAAAGTAGGCCAACGGTGCTCTCTTTTGGGACCGCGCGGTTTGGCCATCGGACTTAGGCTGCAAATGAAGCATGCCTTTGCAAGTTTTCATACAGAAACAAGCAGAGTACTTGTTACTATCATTTCGAGTAGTGGTTTTCGGTTACTGTTTTTTTGTTTGATTTGAGGTTTAACGTCCCCGTCAACACTTTAAAGGTCATTTTGGAGACGTTGCTTCCAATTTTGTGGGACTTTTACCCTACATTGAGATGAAATGACATCTCAAGCCCTGTCGCCCAATGAAATCAATAGGGTTTATTAGCATGGGCGTTCCGCCTCGCATCGCGGTTCCTGGACAGGCTTAGATCCTCTAAGCGGTTTACCAGTACTAGTGTGCCGGCCAGATTCAGCTCTGCGTGGAAGCATCATGCAGCCCATATATTTCTTCAAGCCCCTATGGGCGGGGGCCTTTTCGGTTACTGGATATCAGTATGTTACATGTAACTGCAATGAAGTTGGGATTACAGGGATTACATTAGTTTTCTTACTTTTTGTTATAAAACGTAGGTCGTGTTACGCGTTTGAACGACGCTAACAAGGAACAATATATGTGTATATTGGATCCGTGCCACCCATAAGAAAGGTTAGTTATTCCCAGCGGGCACATGACGTCTATGCAACGCCGTACCAACGTCAATGCAACGTCATGTCAGTAAAACTGATTATACTGACACAGAAACTGTAGTGACTTTCAGCCTCAGCAATTGATTCCCTAAGGTTGATAAAACACCTTTTTCTAGTTGGAAAAGAGGCAGCTGATTACTTTCCTTTCCGTTGCATTCTCACTGTATATCAAAAATTTTGAATTGCCCTTCCTGTTGGTGCCATTGGTATTATGTTTTCTGTGATGTCACCTTTTCTGGCCATCTTTATTAGTATTTACCGGCCCCGATAGCTCAGTGGTAGAGCGTCTGCTTCGGGAATGGGAGGTCGCGGGTTCGATCCCCGGCCGCGCCATACCAAAGGCGTAAAAAAAATAGTACTAGGAGCTCCCTTGGCTGACGCTCACATTATCAGGGGTAGTCCTAGGAAGATAGATGAAGGCAGGTAAGTATTTGTTAAAGGATACTTTGTTTGTCGCAATAAAAGCTTATGCTATTTGTTTCGGATATGTGACGTTAAATAAAGCTCCTTTATCTTAATCTTTATATTTATTTCGCTTTTTGTCAGTTCAAATATATTGTAAATCAGCGTCACGCATACGAAAAGGACGTTGCCAGAAGGTTCAACAATTTGCGGAAGCTGGAATAAGGATACATTCAAATACAGGTATGTTGTGCCGCTTGCTAGCGTAAGGCAAGCTTTTTGTGAAACCTCATACTTGTAAATGGTAAACTTTCAAATAGACACACTACATAGAAAACTGAAGTATCTCTGCATATTTTTGACTGGTTCACAATTTCTTCACGTTGAATATGATTGCAAATAGCAAATTATAGCGAGAAGTCTGCACTGGAGCGAAAGAAAATGTTTCAAATTTCACATCAACACTGTGGAAGGTCCAATGAGATTTTAGCACAGTGCTTGTCATTTCATCCAAAACATTCATAAACTTTTATATACTGCAAATCACAATCGTTTGAATGACAACAGTACTTAAAATTAGCAGATACAGTAGTCGGAGGATAAGTTGAAAGTGACGTTTTAGATACCACCATCAATAGGTGAGACAGGGTTTAACCGTTATTATCGATAAAAATCGAATGACCACCCTATAAAGTGAAAATAATTAAGACCCTTTACAAGCCAAGATGAAATGGCTCTAGTTGCTAGTGTTGGGTTTGTTTAAAGTACGAAATGACCATTCGTGGTTCGATTCCTACCAAGTGCTTTTTTTTTATCGTGAACAGAGTTCTGCCTTTTCTTTGATGTCCTTTTAAATCGAAATTATATTTTATGTGTTCTTTTTACGGAACCCGGGAAGGGACATGATTTTTTTTAATATGTTGTGCGAACAAGATATTTATAAAGTTGTGCGATTAAGCGGACAGCATAATTTATCTTGTGCGGACAACATATTATCTTGTGTGCGCAGGATAATATCTTGCTCGAATAACTTAATATCCTAAACTAACATATTATCTTGTTTGCACAACATAGCTCTTGGGAAGTTGTGCGAACAAGATATTATCTTGTGCAGACAAGATCTATGTTGTGGGGAAAAGATATTATCTTATGCGGACGACACCATATCTTGTCCGCACAACATATTATCTTGTGCGCACAAGATAATATGTTGTGCGAACAAGAAATACACCATATCTTGTTCGCACAACATATTATCTTGTGCGCACAAGATAATATGTTGTGCGAACAAGAAATTATGTTGTCCGCACAAGATAATATGTTGTCCGAACAAGATACTATCTTGCCCGCACAAGATATTATCTGGTGCGCACAACATATTAAAAAAAATAAGTCCCTTCCCGGGTTTTACGGAACCCGGTAAGGGACATGATTTTGTTTTATTTTTTATAAGTTGTCTGCACAAGATAATATCTTGTGCGGACAAGATATTATCTTGTACGGACAAGATATTATATTGTGCGCACAATATTATATCTTATTCGCGCAACATATTATCTTGTGCGCACAAGATCTAATCTCCCTTCCCGGGTTCCGTACTTTTTAGGTCAAAGATTTTTTTTTTTAATTTTTAATGTGTTTTTTTTTTTTTTTTTTCTCTTCTGATTTTATAATGACGACGCTGGTCCCATATGTGCCATTCTTTCGTGGAGATTGATCTTGAAATCTTTTCTACGGTCATTCGCCCCTTCCACTGATTCAAGACGTGCAGTTGTCAGTTTCTGAACATGTTATCCGTTTATGTTCGGAAAGTGTGGATATGCAAACTGACCGGCTCAAAAATGACCTAAATATTTTTGACGTCGGTTGCTTTCAGTGTCCTGGATTAGGTCTTCAGAAATCATATCAGCAGACATTATCCAGACGTTTATAGCTTTGTGAGAATGTTAAACTTTGATATTTTGGAAACATGCATGAATTTAATGCAATCCGTGAAAGAAGTTCGTGTAATAGCTCGTCAACAGCTTCGTGACATTGTTTCGTGTTTCTTATTCTTAGCACATAAAACAGAATTACTTCTTTCAGAAGAAGAAAAGGGTAATGCAATATTTTAAACAATAAAAAAGTATAATGTAATATTTTAAGAAGGAAAAAGAAAAAATTGTAATAGTGAGGCTCGAACCCCCAACTGTAAAGTACAAAATATTTAACGGGTTATTAATCAGCCGTCTTTCCACTGCGCCATGTGTCTAACATGTATTTAACAAAATCGCATTATATTGAATACTACCGACGCTTGCTTACCTTTCGACAACAATGGACTATGCTCAATAACAAAAACATTCGCTGACGTCACTGTCAACTTATCCTCCGACAACAGTACCAGCAAGCTTATTTACTAATTCTTTGAGCTTATAGCTTAATTTACTATTCCATTATACATGTACATGCTATTTGGTGTTCATCACTTGTCTTTTGCTCATCACTTTTCGTTTTATATGAATGATTGTTCAATTCTCATACCCTTAGATACGGGGTTGGAATAAATTCAAGAAAAAAATGAGCACATTACGATAACACGCCCGTGCGGCATAGTGCATTTTTCCACATCCCCAAAATGGCTGCTTTTCTAATGAAAATCAGTGATATTTTTCTTATTTATACTGCTATCATAGGGTGTGAGTGCTCGTTAGAACCGCCTCATTGAGGGGGTTCTAACGAGTACCTACAACCTATGTCTAGGAGCAGAAATAAGAAAAATAATGTATACCCCCGTAAACCAGAGTTTTCTCTATATAATGTGGGGTTTAAGGGGGTGTTCATTTCACGGACTTGATCACGTGATGAGTTAACCAAAAACATTGCTGGCAGAGGTTCAGAACCGATACAACATGGAAGAGTATGGAAAATAAGTCTCATAGCCAGACTGGATAGCACTTAGAGATTCGGGACAGATCTCACTAGGCAGGGGGAATTTTAACGGGTCGAAGGTGTGGCTCGGTATCTCAGTCGGTAGAGTGTTTGCATAGTATGCGAGAGGCACTGGGTTCGAGTCCAGGACGAGTCATGTTCTCTGTTCCCTGTGACATTTGTTTGCTGGGTCCAGCACCGCATGAGTATGAGTGGACTGGACTGGATAGGACATTGAGATTCTGGACGAATCTGATTAGGTCCCGAATCTCATTAGGCAGTGTAGCATGTCCATCGTTTGGCTCGAAAGTTCAGTCGGTTGATGGTTACACGGTACATGTAAGGCAGAGGCCATCGAGCCATCATTTTCCACCCCTATGACATAAGTTTTAGTATTCAAGGTCATTTCAAGGAACAGTTTTTCTACTTTCTTGTTCTTTTTTTATTTGTAAATTTTAGCGATTTTACTTATGAGACTACCAGGTAACTCGTGTTTTTGACAGTGCATTTCCCATCACGAAAACACGTCTATATTGAAAATTGTGGTATCACGAAAACACGTCTATTCAAACATATTGAAAATTGTGGTACAATTTTCAATATGTTTGAATAGACGTGTTTTCGTGATGGGAAATGCACTGTCAAAAACAAGTCTATTCAAACTTATTGAAAATTGTACCACAAAAAAAATAAAATAAAATAAAAAAATAAGATTGATATTTTTTCATATTTCTGCTGAAAACACAGATTGTGCGAACTCGCTCGATCCGCCTCGGCGAGTCGGGTCTTACGAGTACCCGCAACCTATGTTTATTTTAACCGAAATAAGAATGATAATGTATACCCCTGTAAACCCCAGTTTTAAGTCTATAGAAGTGGGGTATAAGAGGTCAACATTATGTAGGCGTGTTTTCATGATGCTTTGTTTAGTTTGCGCAAGCGCGATGGGGCTTTTTTCTCACGGGTATATGAAAAATAAGTTTCCATAGCCAGGTTATGTTAAAGTTTTGGCTCCCGCCCATCGGGGCTTGGAGAAATAAATTGGGTTGCATGATGCTTCCACACAGAGCTAAAACTGACCGCACATGAGTACTGGTAAACCGCTTAGATGGTTTAAGCCTGCCCAGGCGAGTTGGACTGTTTATAAACCGTGTTTTTTATTCGGCGGCAGGGCTTTCTCAATGTCGGTTATAAGTGCCACAAAATAGGAATCGACGTCTCAAAAATGACGAAAATAATGTTGACAGGGACGGTGACGCCCTGTTACTGATCTTTATCACCCACTTGTTGAATCCGTCAGGCTTGTAATCATTCGATTCATATTCAGTCGTACCATTTATCTTGCGATTAGCGCAACATGACGCGGCCATTGTCAGTTAATTATTCGATTTAACGACACGCCAACCCACATGGGTAATTTTGTGTCATTAATTAATGACTGCTGTCGGGTCCGTCTGTACAAAGGTTATTGACTTTCATGAATGGCCGATTATTTTCTTGCCACACAAAACTGCACATGCGCAAAAATACGGAATCGCGGGATAGCAGTTCCTTAGCGACCAGTGGCGTCCTAAACTCATCTATACCCAGGAGACAACCGTAGCTAGGGAAACGTCAAATCACATCAACGTAGATATGACGTTGCATGAACGTCATGACGTTGCACTGACGTTGATGTGAAGTCACAATTACGTCATGTGCCTGCTGGGTATAGGTCATTTTGGAGACTGCTTCCAATTTTTTGTGGGACTTTTACCCGACATTGAGATCAAACGACATTTCAAGCCCTGCCGCCCAACGAAACCAATAGGGTTTATATGCATGTACTCTCACCACTACCCCTGTAAACACCACTTAAAACAGAGATATGTTTTCTTATGCTGTGAGTTATCGTCAGCACCGACAACCTAAGAAGTGTTGGAGTCTGGTTCGAATGTCGATAGCTAAGTTTTCATTTTCCGCCTACATTTTTAAATTCAACTTTATCTGATGAAAACTGTTGATCACACCTGACATAGCATGTCAATTGCTAGTTCTGGGGTCTAGGGTATGAACAAAATTCCACGTTCAGCATTTCCCAAATTTGGCAAATCTATTTTTATGCTAGTTTCTATGGGCAGAATCCTGAATTTGCATTGGTCGATTCCGTAATTATTCAATTTTACGTATGCGTTTCTGACCTAGGGACGTAAAACAGCCCACCCTTTCCGGCAGAAGTAAAGCGTTCCACGTAGAGAGAACACTTCTCATTTCGTATTTTCGTATGTTGAAATGGGGAATTTCGGCATCATTCAGTAAGTTTTACTTATTTACTTGTTTTAATTATTATTGTTTTGTCTGGAATCATATTGGCTGAATAAAAGCCTCTGCGGTGCGGTGGTTACGCTGCTCGCCTCTTAAGCAGGCGGTCGCAGATACGATTCCCGGGCTTCTCAAGACTTTGGGATGAGCGTTTGAACCGAGAACCCGTCTCCGTATGACTCTAGCTGTTTGTGGAACATAAACTGAAACACGCACTCATTTTGGCTGAATGCTTTATCTGTATAATGATAATGTTATTCCATGATATGTTTTCTCACATTATAAACCCTTGACTCAATATTTGCTGAATATGACTTCTGTAGAAATTAACGATAATGTTAAATGACACACCTTTAGTATGCTTAGCCTATGTTTAGAGGAACAAATTATGCATACTTTTCACCATAATGTTTATTGATATCCATGTCGACACGAAACGTTGGCTCAACGTTGATTCAGCGTTGAGGGCCTACTTGGATATTGTAGTGCATTACATGTACTTGAATATTTGTTATTGCTATGTTATAATTGTGCATTTGTAACTTGCAGATAACCGTCGTCATCGTGAATACGTTCCGTCGGCGTCAGAGATGTTTAGACGTTGTCGTAGAGACGTAGAGCCTTTTATGTGTATTAAATGGTGAAACGACGCGTGTATTGACTGTTGTTCTGTCCCCATATTTTAAGCAGTTTGGGTCAAATTGCTACAAGAAGAAAAAAAATATCACTTGTTTTCATAAGAAGAGATATGAATGACTGCACACGATTGCAATGTGGAAAGGACACTGTGTTAACACAAAAGCAAGACACTTGAACGTGTATAGTGTATATAGTGTCAGTCAGCAGACGACAGATTGTTGGTATTTTTCTTATTTTTCCAATAAAACAGGATTTTGCATCTTATGCATAGGAGACAATTTGCATGAAATGTCAAATCCTGTTTTCTAGCAAAAATGAAAAAAAAAAAATTCAAAATGTCGTCTGCTGTAATTATTAGGCATACAGAGCGTTACGACAAACAAATACCTTGTGTCAACCTGTCATATCTAAAATTAACAGTCAAAATACACAGCTTTCTATTTCGATTCTTGGTCACACAAGGTCAGTATATTTTGTTTATGTTGTATAATGTTCTGCCCCTAGACAACATAGCTGTTTTCAATATCAGCTGAAAAATTGTGGTTGCCGTGGTGTTTCATTTTTACGACTTCACACATGTCGGGATTGTGTAGGGGTTTAAATACATGTCAATCATTGTGGGTCATTTTGAGTCGTCTCACAGAGAAAGAAAAAAATATGTATGCGTATGTAACGCGCTTTCAATTGGTTGATTATTTATCCAAAGTTACTTCCCGCCTGCTCTTGTATGCGGGACTATCATTAACCGTAAGTTATTTATAGCATCACTATCTTTTCTGTAGGCCCTCTCCCAATCGGGGCTTGAAGAAATAGATGGGCTGCATGATGCTTCCACGCAGAGCTGAAACCGACCATACACGAGTACTGGTAAACCGCTTAGAGGATCTAAGCCCGCCCAGGCAACGTGGTGCGAATAATATGTGTTGTTGACAACAATTTTAGTAATGCCTGTTCGGCGAATTGTCTCGATCTGCAACAATGGTAGTGAACCTGGCGGTGACTTGTACAGTTGTATACAATGCATATTTTTATAGTTTTCGTTTCATCGGGTGGCAGGGCTTGAGCTGTCATTTCATCTCAATGTCGGGTAAAAGACCCACAAAATTGGAAGCAGCGCCTCCGAAATGACCTATATGGACCTATATGGCGTTGATGGAGACGTTAAACCGCAATTCAAACAAACAAATCAATTTTGAAGAAAACACAACCTGACACCCCTAAATTTTGAAACTGACCCATGCTACATATAAGGAGGAAGATTCCATTTGGTACAAAAAGGGTTAATTTTATGTGGTCTCAATAGCTGAATTTTACTGTATTTTGAGTTACGAGATGAGGTGATTCTAATGAGCATATACAGCATACATTTATCTTTATTATAGGAATGAATTTCATTTTTGTGGATTGCATCACGTGACCAAGTCCGTGAAATGAACACCCCCTAAGCCCCACTTTATGTAAAGAAAACTGGGGTTTACGGGGGTATACATTGTTTTTCTTATTTCTGCTCAAAGACATAGGTTTTGGGTACTCGTTAATACCGCCTCAACGAGGCAGTTCGAGCGAGCACCC
Organism: Lucinisca nassula; assembly: GCA_963580285.1. Lineage (NCBI taxonomy): Eukaryota > Metazoa > Mollusca > Bivalvia > Lucinida > Lucinidae > Lucinisca > Lucinisca nassula. Next base: position 21,247 of record CAUZLF010000097.1, on the reverse strand, counting down.
ACAACCTATGTTTATAGTATAAATAAGAAAAATACCACGGATTTTCATCAGAAAAGTAGCCATTTTGGAGATGTGAAAAAAATGCACTGTATCGCAAGGGTGTGTTATCATAATGTTATCGATGTATATTTACATTACCAGTGTAAAATAAACCTATAGAAAACATTTGCAGTTCATACTTCCATGAACGCATCGAGTCGCGTCATTTTCAGTGACGTCAAGTTACGTCATTCTACACAATGGTTATCTATAGTCGTTGGTGACGTCAACGCTTTTCCGCTCTTCGTAGAAAAACAGCGTGTAAATGTTTTTCATCTGTAAAAGTTTGCCATTTAAGCATTTTTTCGCCCAGCGATGAGGGGCAAATAATGTAAATATAAAAAATAAACTTTATTTTTCTGCTTTTCATGAACGTATGAACGACAGTAGGTCGCTAGCAAAGTTTACATGATCCACTTCGGGGTTCTTTTACTTTGCACGCGACCCGCTGCGTTCATACTTTCATGAACAGCAGAAAAATAAAATTCATTTAAGTATACTCTGGCAAATCACTCACAAACAGCACGAAGCCCCATGCTGTTTTGTGAGTGATTCGCCGGAGTTTACACCATTACGATAACACACCCGTGCGAAATAGTGCATTTTCACATCTCCAAAATGACTACTTTTCTGATGAAAATCTGTGATATTTTTATTATTTTTACTTCAAACATAGGTTGTGAGTGCTCGTTAGAACCGCCTCATTGAGGCGGTTCTAACGAGTACCCACAACCTATGACTTGAGGCAGAAATAAGAAAAAGAATGTATACCCCCGTAAACCCCAGTTTTCCCTATATAAGGTGGGGTATACTGGGGTGTTCATTTCACGGACGTGTTCACGTGATGCATCGATAAAACCCATAAAAATGATAATTTATTCCTTATAATTTCAACTATGTCTTCAAAATATTAAAATTGCCACAAGAATGGTCTTTTTTTTTTCGGAATTATTTCGAATGCGTAAGGATGAACTTTCAAACGGCCACGGCGGAATGATTATTCAATTGAAAGCTGCCATCTTTGAAAGAATCCCAAGCGAACAAAAGTTCAAGTCTTTAAATTCAATTTACAGTCGAACTTCAATGGCTTGAACACCTTTGGGACCTAGAAAATCTGTTCGAGACAGGGGTAGTTCGAGCCACTGAGGGTTACTGTCAGGATGCATAACGAGAAACTTTTAAACATATTTTCGGTGTTCTATGATGAATATGTATGCTGTGTGTACTCATTAGAATCGCCTCATCGAGGCGATTCTAATGAGTACACACAGCATACATTTGCAAGAGTAAAGACTAAAAACTCCTTAATTATCCTCCACTATTACTTATGTAGAGGATTTCGCTAGGGACTCAAGAATGGGTTCGACACATCCATGGTAAACGAGCCATCGGTGTTCGAGCCATCGAAGTTCTTCTGTATTTCTCTTCTATCAATTACGTTTTTAATAGTTTTCCATTTTTCAATCGAACGCCGTTGACGTTACTTCATAAAACAATGACGAAACGCGCGGGTTCTAAACTTGCTCGGCTAACAAGCATATACGTAACAAAATTATCAAAATAAGACAGTCAGATCCCTCGTGGCTTTCAAATGATATAAAACGATTAATACGGAAAAAGAAACGCTTGTATGACAAATATAAGAGAACAAACAACATACCCGACTTCGAAAATTACAAACATATCAGAAACAAATTAACTAACGAAATAAGGAAATCAAGAAACGATGACATAAGGAAATTAGCCAATAAATTAGAAAATACTAACTTAGGCCCTAGATATTGGTGGAAAACGTTAAAACCAACTATAAAGCCTGAACAGACATCCACAATAACCCACCCCCACTCAAAAGTGGAAGTACAATATACTCCACTGATTGTGAAAAAGCTGAAGCTTTAAATCAATATTTTGCACATCAAACTGAGTTGGATGAAAGTAAAGCATCTCTGCCTCATACAGCAAATGTACCCATTAATACACTGGAATCAATAGTTTCATCACCTGAAGAAGTTGCATCCATTCTCCGTGCCCTTGAAACTGGCAAATCAGCAGGACCAGATTCTATCAACAATAAACTTCTTAAGGAACTTGGACAGCCACTATCATCTCCCTTGTCTGAATAATTTTTTTCTATTTCTATCGGCAGGATTCCAGACATATGGAAACAAGCTAATGTAACGCCTATCTATAAGAAAAATGACCCTTCAGATGTAACGAACTACATGCCTATTTCTCTCTTGAGTACAATCGGAAAAGTTTTAGAAAAAAAATATAAACAAACATGTCTTCAATTTCTTTCGTGATCATCATGTTATTACAGCCATGCAATCGGGCTTTATTCCAGGCGATTCAACAGTGAATTAATTGGTAACTATTTATAATACTTTTTGTAAAGCACTCGATGAAGGGAAAGAAGTCCGAGCCATATTCTGTGACATAAGCAAAGCTTTTGACAGGGTATGGCATAAAGGTTTGCTTTTTAAATTTGAAAGAGCTGGTATTACTGGCTCTCTCTTACAGTGGTTCACAAACTACCTAGACAACAGAAAGCAGAGAGTTGTACTGCCGGGAGTCAGTTCTGAATGGGCATCTATTCAAGCCGGAGTCCCACAAGGCTCTATTCTTGGTCCTCTTCTTTTTCTTTTATACATTAATGTTATTGTTGAGGATATAAATTCATCTATTAGGCTCTTTGCATATGACACTAGCCTTTACGTAATAGTAGAAAAGCCGGACTAAGCTGCTCATCAGCTAAATTCCGATCTTCTCAAAGTCCACCAATGGGCAACTAAATGGTTAGTCACATTTAACCCAGCAAAGTCAGAGTCCATTACTTTTTCAATAAAGCGCCATAAACCTAATCACCACCCCCTTTCCCCCCCCCCCCCCCCCTCAGTTCTAATGAATCAAACACAAATAAACGAAGTGACTTCACACAAACAACTTGGGTTTCTTTACTAACGATTGTACATGGCACGAGCACTTGGAATATATCAAGTCAAAGGCGTGGATTCGTATCAATGTAATGCGGAAACACAAGTTACTCTTGATAGGAAATCTCTACAGACTATCTATATCTCTTTTATAAGACCTCTCTTGGAATATGCAGACGTCGTCTGGGACAACTGCACCCAGTATGAAGCTAACGAGCTTGAAAAAAATCCAAAACGAAGCTGCACGGATTGTCACAGGAGCAACAAAACTTGTCTCTATCGATGCTCTACGCACTGAAACCTGGTGGGAGACACTGTCGTACAGAAGGAAAAAGCACAAACTTCAAATGTTTTTTTTTTTTATGAAAAATGGCCTAGCCCCGGAGTACCTCTCTTCTCTGGTACCACCTTCTGTTGGTAATACCTCGGCTTATCAACTGCGTAATGCATCAAACATTAGTGCTATACACGCCAAATCACAACAATATTACAACTCTTTTCTACCATCTACTATTAGAGATTGGAACGACCTCCCAAGCGAAGTGAGTAATTCTCCGTCTAGTGAGTCCTTCAAACCTAAGTTAAATGCAAACGTAGAAATTCCTCCAAAATATTACCTTTGTGGAAACAGACTTGGGCAAATTTATCATGCAAGACTTAGGACAAATTGTAGCTCGTTAAACCAGCATCTCTTCTCAAAAAATATTATTGATAACCCGCTGTGTGTTTGTGGCTCAATAGAAGATACATATCACTTTATGTTAATTTGCAATCGTTACACTAACCAAAGACAAGATTTACTCAATACAGTATCGGAGTTTTGTCGCCCCATTCTTAATCTTCTGCTCTTTGGCAGTTCAGAGCTTTCTTTACTCCAGAATAAACAGGTTTTCCTCGCTGTGCAGGGATTTCTGCTAAAAACAAAATGCTTCAAATAAACCGACGAATTCACTTTATACGTTACGTCAATTACAGTATAGAACATCCCATTAGGAAGGCATATAAGATGGATCTCTTGTCCTGTTCTGTTCTACAATTTCCTACCTTTTTCATAGGTACCAATGCTACAATGAAAAAGTTCTAGAGGCTAATAATTTGCAAATAACGCTTTGTCTTTGCTTACATGCGCAAAGTCGTTAGTTTCTCTAAACATAGTGTTGGAATACGAACTTATCCACTCACCGTGGAGCCTGCAGCATATTATGTAAATTCTAAGGAATGCTGACACACAAATCCATGAAATAAAATACGAAGGGTCTTGTTTACAAGCTAAATCACGTTTCACTATTTCACAATTCTAAAGACTTTCTCCTGAATCCCATTTGTATAATATTGTTACTTTGCAGCTTCTATGTGTTGAACGTATATGTATTAGTTATAAAATTAAGCCTCCTGACCAGGCGCTATGTTTAACCCTCAGTAGCTTGAACTAACTCTACTTCCTACAAACGTAACCCATATATGACAATGGAATCTTCCATCTAATAAGTTTGGAGTTGTCCATTTTTAGCTCGTCTGTTTTTTTTTTTTTTGAAAAAAAAAAAAACTTTCGAGCTATTGTCATCACTCCGGCGTCTTCGTTGTCGTCTGGCGTCGTCCTTAACCGAAAACCTTAACCTTGACCATATTTCCAAAAGTATTTGGCCTACCTTCATGAAACTTCATACACATACTCACCATCACAAGAGCTACATTCCCTACAAGTTTTATAACTCCATCTTGCAATTTGATTGCTCTTGTTTGACTTAGAACTTTGGTTTTCTAAACGAAACTGCAGACGAGCGTTGGCACCCGCATGCAGTGCTCTTGTTTAAATTATAGTGGTGTCATGTTTGTTTTGTTTTAGGTAAGTTGTGAGTGAGTGAGTGTTTAAGTTTTAAGTCCAACCAACAGCTAAGGTCATACCGAGATGGGACCTCGGTTTAAAGACTCATCCGAAAGTCTGGAGAAGCCCGGGATCGATCCTGCGACCCCTAGTTTACAAGGCGAGTAGCGCAACCACTACACCACGGAGGCTTCTTTAGATAAGGTGTACACAGATGCATTACTTTGAGCAAACAGTGTATACCTAGATTAGACGCCGCGTTCGGCGGCGTCTGATCTGAGTATATACTGTTTGCCAATGTCCCAAAAATGGGACGCTAGGCATGTATGGATAAGTTCGACTTGTTTTATTTTTTCAGAAACCCCTACATATGCAAGCATTTCACGAGTACAAACAATGTGCTGATGATCAAGACAAGCGGAAAACTATGGCTTACCCATCAGGCACATGACGTAATTGTGACGTCACACCAACGTCGATACAACGTCATGACGTTTATGTATCTCAAATCTACGTCGATGCACGTTGCCCTAGCGACGTGTGCCCGCTGGGTAGTTTGTGTAATATTATAGAGAATGAGTTTTAGAAACTGTTCTGACCGCGTTTATAGATGGATCTGCGAGACATTTTTAGGAATTTGGTGACCAACAATTATATGCCGGATTTCGATTATTTAAATGATCGCATATTGTCATTTGATACAGTTTCTTATAGAACAGCTTATTCCTATCGATTATGTATATGTGCTTATGAACATGAATACTTGGGGTATATCTCAGACAATGGCACGATAAATGAACAACTTTACGAACAGGTAGTGAACAATGTAATTGCTGGGAAATGTCCGCATGTTGACGACGCACCGAATGAATGTATCAAAGAAAGTTGCGTATTTGGTATCCATATTGCAGCCGCCGTCGGAACCGAGGCTGTTCTGAAATCTACCTATCATGCACGTGTAGGAATATTCAGATTACCTGCTTATGTCGCAGCTGTAGGGAAAAACAATGAGCGAAGTATACAGCTTTTGCTTGAAAGTATTAACGACCCTCTAAGTTCGAGTTTGTCCGAATGTTTCCCGTATGTAATAAGATCAGAAAGTAATTCAAATATTTTAAATATTCGAAAGATTACACTTCTCGAGCTTAGCGTGATAAAACAAAATGTAGCTATACTGAAAAGGCTTCTGAATCTTAAAATCGTTCCTGCAGGCATGGGATCCGCATTAAGATTGGCTCTCGAGAACAAGATGCAAGATATTCAAGATATTTTATTGGAGTACATCAGTTGGTGTTCTAGAGCTGGCAAACTTGTCCATACTATACTTGGTGCAGAGTTGATAATTGCATACGATAAACCAAGCATGCTAGAAAAGATACTTAGGAGTATCCCGCAAGAAAAGACAAACAGTAATTTTGAATTATGGTTTGGTGAAACTTGCGATGCTTTACAAAGACATGATTGCCGGGACGTCCTGTCGAAATTCTGCACCTCAAATACGATACACAAGCCTGTCAATCAGCGAATGATAACACGTGTTTATCTTCTAGAAAACTTCCACGAAATAATCAAAGACAAAATTATGACGGCTTTCCAAGAAGATGAAGAATGTTACTCTGAATTCATGAAACAGTATTCGGACAAAAATGCGCTGCTTCGTATACTTAAAGATTCGAGACGTAAATACAGAGACCCTCGTGTAATAAAAGCTTTCTTTGATCTGGGTTTAGATATTGATGCCGTTGATGCCCAGGGGAACACTGCAATTACACATCTACTGGCAGAAAACTCTGGTCTTTCATACAAAAGTTTTAGAGAGATCCTATCAACTCTCATTCAGGAAAATCCGGATGTTGATCTAAATAAATCTGCTCTTAGCCTTGGTATTCAGACAGACACGAAATTGGCAATGAGATACAGCGAAATTGATATGATTGGTGAATATATTTGTGATAATAAAGAGCATGCCATGTACGACGGTGATAGTCATGCATTTAACTTTGTTGGACCGTATCTAATTGATGCTGGTTTTCCAGTTAGTACGTCAGTGCTTCTGAAAGTCCTTAGAGACAAAGTACTGATGGAAGATGAACTAACTTATATCCAACAATATATAGACACTCCAAGGGCACTTATGCTCCGATGTCGTGACGTTTTGAGAAAACACTTTAAAGGTCGTCGCCTTCATGCTTTTTTGAATGCTTCTCACGCTCCCCAAAGACTGAAGAACTTCATTCTTATTCAGTCATCTATCGATACTGTCAAATAAAATTGTTCAAAACTTTCTTTTTCAAAAGGCATGGCATCATGGGGATAATCCACACATGAAATGAAACGGTATCTTGTTGCGACAACTACTGTCAAACTTCAATAAACTGAACACAGATGACTCGTGCAGCATTGCTGAATCGAACCTGTTCTCGAGGGAATTCTTCGAGAAAAAGGTGAAGGAAAATTTATTCAGATTTTCTTTTTCCTTGCAAAATGGATGTGGTGTTTACTCATAAGAATCGCCTCGATGAGGCGATTCTAATGAGTACCCACAACATGATTCATGTGATAGAACATGGAAAAAAATATCCCCAAATTGTCCACAGTATGCCGCATGACATGACGCTAGAACATGTACATGTAGTAAATATGTTCTATTTAAGAAATAGATCAGCTGTAGCAGTGATTTGTTGAGTAATAAATCACAGTTTGGAGGTCAGTTGTAAAGTAGAACAATTCACGAGCGCGTAGCGCGCATGATTTGTCTACTTACAACTGACCGTCAAACTGTGATTTATTGCTCAACAAATCACAAACTAGAGCTGATCTATTTCGATTCTAACAGGCTTAAAATCTGCAACAATGCTGTTGTTTCCTGCTAAATCTCACAACTTTGCGCCATTGTTAGAAGAAATCCCGCTAAAATTATGGACTGAAACACATGCATTTATACCCTTTTCTAACGTTTTCGATGCGAGAATATGACGTTACACCGTCTAACGTCAAGGAAATCGACTAGTGACGTCATAACTTGACAGTTTTTAATGACGTCACTCGTCACGCTCTTCGTTGTCGTGATATGTTGTAGAATAAAACACAGTTATTTTCCATTGCCTATATAGGCGCGCTGTGTTAGAATAAAGGGCTATCCATTGGAAGCAAGTAAAACGAAGCAGAACAGAAAATATGGAGTGTACACGTGTTTTCCTGGTCCAGACTGGCTAGTTTCGGCCAATTAGGCGTAAGTGACCCTCAAATATTTTCGAGATTCCTCAATGGAATCAATGATCACAAAGAGCTAGAAAGAGTAAACCTGCAGTATGATGGACAGGGAGACTTTTTTACGACAGCCATACATTCCCTTTGCGAGTTGTAGTAACGTCAGTGACTGGAATAGTCTATCTACTTCAGAATGCGCAAGTTGACTGGAAGTTATTCGAAGACATTTGCATTACCAGTACTCAAGTTTTGTTTGTTTTTGTTTAATTTGATCTCAAGTTTGGTGGGTTTCAGCTCTATGCGGAAGCTAAAGGGAAATTAGAGATACAGAAAACTCACTGAAACTTTAGAATGATATATATATATATTACTGGGATGTTTGGCATGAAATGGGGCATGCGATTTCAGCCCGTTAAATGCAGATAAGTAGGAAGAGAACCAATAAAGGCTTCAGCGATATAAAAAGATTGCGAACAAAATAAATGTTATACAACAGACTGCATGCATGGTAGTTAACCCAGTCAGGGTTGAAACTTTGCTTCCCTCTTGGTGGGTCAAGCCTCAGATTCTATGGTTGGTACCTGATGCTCTGACTCTGGTTTTGCCCACTGGAGTCTAATTGTTGTTTTTCTTTTGTTTTTCTTTTTCAGTTGTTGTTTGCTGTCGAGTCCTCGCCGTTTGTATCATCGCTGGTTTATGATTTTGATGCACTGATGGGTTAGGAAGCCTTTATGTGGACTGAACAAATTATTTGTCTAAATCGCGACGGATATAAGCAGGGCGATGATTGCGGTTGCGTAAAATCGATTTAAAGCCCCATTCTTTTCATTGAACATTCCATGGCGGTGTCGCGTTTCTCTTTGAGTGTGTGTATCGCTAATTATTTGTTTTGGATAGCCGGTTGGTCATTTCGTGGGAAAGTAACTGTCCTTTTCGCTTTCCGCTAATGATGTTTCCATTTTGATCTAGTTGTTTAATCCCTTTGGTGTCTCTGATGGGAGGTGTGGAATTAGGGGATAACTGTACTTAAAATTGTCATTTAGGGAGGTAAATCGGAGGTTTTACGGTCGGAAATTTCGTTTTACGGCGACGCGTTAGCGGAGCCGTAAAACGTAATTTGCGACCGTAAAACCGACGATTTACCTCCCCAAATGACAATTTTCAATACAGTTATCCCCATTCTAATGCACTTATTTGGTTGTTAAGTTAAAAATTGTGCTTTTTTGCACAAGGCGGCAAGCTCGGTGAGCTGCGTAAAACCAAATGGCAACCAATGAAAAGCGACGTTACATGATGACGTCGGATTTCCGACAGTATATCGCAGAAAATACTGTCGCAAATTTTTGACGTTATCCAATCAGAAGTCGCGTTACATACGCAAGTGCATTAGAATAATTGATCGACCCTGATCGTTGCCATCACTTCTATTTCTCACACCTTAGAGGGAACGGTCATCGAGAATGTGGATTCCATTAAATATCTTGGTGTGACAATCACACACAATTTGAGATGGAATACACATACAGTAGAACTTCAATGGCTCGAACACCTTTGGGACCTCGAAAATCTGTTCGAGACAGGGGTAGTTCGAGCCACTGAGGGTTACTGCCAGGAGGCATAACGAGATACTTTTAGACATCTTTTCGGTGTTATATAATGAAAATGTATGCTGTGTGTACTCATTAGAATCGCCTCATCGAGGCGATTCTAATGAGTACACACAGCATACATTTGCAAGATTAAAGACTAAAATCTCCTTAATTATCCCCCACTATGTATCCCCCACTATGTCTTATGTAGAGGATTTCGCTAGGGGCTCAAGAATGGGTTCGACACATCCATGGTAAACGAGCCATCGGTGTTCGAGCCATCGAATTTCTACTGTATTAGCAACACGTGTACTAAGACAAGTAGAACGCTTGGAGAGGCAGCATATAAAGGACTTGTTCGCCAAAGCTTGGAATATGGTAGTTGTATCCCAGTGGAGTGGAATCGAGCTGCTAGATTTGTAACAAGCATTTACTGCTTTGTTTTTACTGATGAGTTTGATGAGTGAGGAGGCCTTCATGCGGACTGAAAAAAATATTGTCTAAATCGCGACGGAATTAAGGGCGAGGATTGCAGCTGCCTAAAATCTTTTTAAGCCCCACCCCCAGTGGAATTCGTTTCACTGGCCGTTCCAAGGCGGTTCTTCTGCCGCGGTTTATTTTTGTTATGCTTTGTCTTTGGGTGTGTGTTTCGCTTACATCATTTTGTTTTCGATAGCCAGATGCCCATTTAGTGGGAAAATAACTGTCATTTTGTCTTTCTGCTGTTGGTGTTTCCATTAGGGTCTGGTTATTTTATGTTTGTGTTTCTTTCCCTTTGGTGTCACTGCTGGGAGCTGTGGGTCAATTGTATCGATTCCCGATTATTGCCTTCAATTTTGTTTTGAAATTGGGAGAATAAATGGAATACTAGGAAAATTAAGATGAGAGTTTCTCAAGAAAAGGAGAAGAGGCTCCAAATGACCTATACAGTACATCACGGCATGACTTGAATAAATAGATGGGCTGCATGATGCTTCCACGCAGAGCTGAAACCAGTCGCACACGAGTACTGGTAAACCGATTAGAGGATCTAAGCCAGCCCAGGTAAAGTGGTGCGAGTCGGACCGTCCATGCTTATAAACCCTATTGGTTTCATTGGGTGACAGGGCTTGAGATGTCATTTCATCTCAATGTCGGGTAAAAGACCCACAAAATTGGAAGCAATGTCTCCAAAATGACCTATACAGTGACCTATACAGTGTTGATGGGGACATCAAACCTCAAATCAAACAAACAAAAGATACATCACGTAAACAAGTAAACAAATATATTTTAAATTTAACCGCCGTAAAAAAAACGAAAATTTTAAGATGAAAAATTTCGATAATTGTCTTTTTTCTGCTCAAAATAGAGATTGTGGGTACTCGTTAGAACCGCCTCATTGAAATTCCACAATGGAATCAATGATCCCAAAGGACAAGAAAATATAAACTACACTTTTGATGAAAAATTTCGATAATTGTCTTGTTTGTGCTCAAAATATATTGTGGGTACTCGTTAGAACCGCCTCATCCAGAAAAATAAGATTTACCCCTGTAAACCCCAGTTTTACTATATAAAAGTGGGGTTTAAGGGGTCAGAATTATATAGGCGTGTTTTCGTGATGTAGGTCTGAGCAAACAATGCAGACAAGCCCCCGCCCATCGGGGCTTGAAGAAATAGATGGGCTGCATGATGCCTCTACGCAGAGCTGAATCCGACGTGCACACCAATATTGTTAATCCGCTTAGAGGATCTAAGCCTGCCCAGGCAAATCGGTTTACGATCGACCCGATTGATTGGTTAACGATCGACCCAAATTGGGCTCAGGTTTAACGTCCCCGTCAATACTGTATAGGTCATTTGGAGACGTTTCTTCCAATGTTACGAGACTTTCAGCTCTGCGTGGAAGCACCATGCAGCATATCCGTATTTATTCAAGCTACGATGGGGCGGGTGGACTGTGCTCGTACACTTGGGCATTGGCAAACAGAATCTACATAACCAGACGCCACATTACGCGATGTCTGATCAGCTCTACTGGGCTTGCTTAAAGTCAAACGGACAGTTCGATTCTCAGCTCAGGACTATTTTCCCAACCTACACTCAGAGACAATCGACCCACCAGTACTCTCAGTGCTTTGATTTTATTTAAGATCTTATTCCCTTTTCATAGACAAGAACATATTCATCATGATAATAAGTCCGTGAGACGAAGGCGCCTCTAAACCCCACTTTATATAGAGAAAAATGGAGTCTACAAGGGTGTACATCTGCCTTATTTCAGCTCAAAAATAAAAAAAATATATTGTGAGTACTCGTTAGAACCGCCGCATTGAGGCGGTTCTAACGAGCACCCACAATCTATGTTGAAAGCAAAAAAGGAAAATGATATTTCATTTTTACCTAATATTTGTCATAGCTGACATTATTTCACATGCACATGTTCTTATGTGGTCATCAAGTTTTTTTATGGTCTAATCATATTTCCATGTTTACATTTCATCTTCAAAACTCTTATTTTACTTCCTTTGCCTTCTTCTACTCTTCTGTCGTTCTCTTTCACCTGTATTATATATTAAGCCCCCGCCCATAGGGGCTTGAAGAAATATATGGGCTGCATGATGCTTCCACGCAGAGCTGAATCCAGGCCGCACACTTGTACTGGTAAATCGCTTAGAGGATCTAAGCCTGTCCAGGAACTGGGGTGCGAGGCGGACCGTCCATGCTAATAAACCCTATTGGTTTCATTGGGCGACAGGGCTTGAGAAGTCATTTCATCTCAATGCCGGGTAAAAGTCCCACAAAATTGGAAGCAACGTCTCCAAAATGACCTTTACAGTGTTGACGGGGACGTTAAACCTCAAATCAAACAAACAAACAAACCTGTATTTTATATTATCTCCGATGAAAATCCGTGACATATTTGAGTGTGTGAACTTGGCTTGGGATTCGCAGCTTGGAATATCGATTTTGCCTAATATTCACTAATATTTTACTATACTTGACTACTACGAAATAAATCGAATTCCAAACTCCATACTCCAGACTCCAAGCCAACTTCATACACTTATCCGTGACATGGTTGAGTGTGTGAACTTGGCTTGGGATTCGCAGCTTGGAATATCGATTTTGCCTAACATTCACTAATATTTTACTATACTTTACCACTACGGAATAAATCGAAATCCAAACTCCATACCCCAGACTCAGAGCCAACGTCCATGCTAATAAACCCTATTGGTTTCAATTGGCGACAGGGCTTGAGATGTCATTTCATCTCAATTTCGGGTAAAAGTCCCACAAAATTGGAAGCAACGTCTCCAAAATGACCTTTACAGTGTTGACGGGGACGTTAAACCTCAAATCAAACAAACAAAACCAAGCCAACTTCGTACACTTGACATTTTATCTCATTTATACTGCAAACATAGGTTGTGGATGCTCGCTAGGACCGCCTCATTGAGGCGGTTCTAACGAGCACCCAGAACCTATGTTTGCAGTATAAATGAGAATAAAATGTTGCCTATATAACTTTGACCCCCTTAAATCCCACTTTTATATGGTAAAACTGGGGTTTACGGGGTATACATTATTTTCCATATTTCTGCTCCAACACATAGATTGTGGGTATTCGTTAGAACTGCCTCATTGAGGCGGTTCTAACGAGCACCCACAACCTATGTTTGCAGTATAAATGAGAAAAAAAATGTCACGGATTTTCATCGGAAACGTATAGCTATTTTGGAGATGTGAAAAAATGCTCTATGTCGCACGGGTGAGTTATCGTTATTGCTTTTTTTAACATGTTTACAGTTCATCTTCAAAACTTCTCTTGTACTTCCTTTGTCTTTCTCTTCTCTTCTGTCGTTCTATTTTACCTGTATTTTATTAGCTCACCTGACCGAAAGTCATGGTGAGCTTTTGTGACTGTGAGTTGTCCGGCGTCGTGCGTCGTTCGTCGTTCGTCGTGCGTGCATAAACTTTTCTTGTTGACACTCTAGAGGTCAAAGTTTTGATCCAATCATCATCAAACTTGGTCAGAATGATCATCATGACAATATGTCGGGCAAGTTCGAATATGGGTCATGTCGGGTCAAAAAGTAGGTCACATGGTCAAATCAAAGGAAAATCTTGTTAACACTCTAGAGGCCACAGTTTTGGTCCAATCGTCCTAAAACTTGCTCAGAATGATCATCCTGACAATATCTCGGTCAAGTTCGAATATGATTCATGTGGGGGACAAAAGGTTGGTCAACAGGTCAAATCAAAGGAAAACCTTGTTAACACTCTAGAGGCCCCAGTATTGGTCCGATCATCCCCAAACTTGCTCAGAATGATCATCCTGACAGTATCTCGGTCAAGTTTGAATATGCGTCATGTCGGGTAAAAAGTAGGTCAGTAGGTCAAACCAAAGAAAAACCTTGTTAACACTCTGGAGGCCACAGTTTGGGTCCAATCAAACTTTCTCAGAATGATCATCCTGACAATATCTCACTCGACTTCAAATATGGGTCATGTCGGGTCAAAAAGTAGGTAAGTAGGGCAAATCATAGAAAAACCTTGTTAACACTCTAGAGGCCACAGATTTTGTCCAATCATCCTCATACTTGCTTAGAATGATCATCCTGACAATATCTCGGTCAAGTTCGAATACGGGTCATATCGGATCAAAAAGTAGGTCACCAGGTCAAATCAAAGGAAAACCTTGTTAACACTCTAGAGGCCACAGTTTTGGTCCAATCATCCTCAAACTTGCTCAGGATGATCATCCTGACAGTATCTCGGTCAAGTTTGAATACGGGTCATGTGTGGTCAAAAAGGAGATCAGTAGGTCAAACCATAGAAAAACCTTGTTAACACTCTGGAGGCCACAGTTTGGGTCCAATCATCTTCAAACTTGCTCAGAATGATCATCCTGACAATATCTCGGTCAAATTCAAATATGGGTCATGTCGGGTCAAAAATAGGTCAGTAGGGCAAATCATAGAAAAACCTTATAACACTCTAGAGGCCCCAGTTTTGGTCCAATCATCCTCAAACTTGCTCAGAATGATCATCCTGACAATATCTCGGTTAAGTTTAAATATGGGTCATGTCGGGTCAAAAAATAGGTCAGTAGGGCAAATCATAGAAAAACCTTGTTAACACTCTAGAGGCCACAGATTTGGTCCAATCATCCTCAGACTTGCTCAGAATGATCATCCTGACAATATCTCGGCCAAGTTCGAATATGGGTCATGTCGGGTCAAAAAGTAGGTCAAATCATAGAAAAACCTTGTTAACACTCAAGAGGCCCCAGTATTGGTCCAATCATCCTCAAACTTGCACAGAATGATCATCCTAACAGTATCTCGGTAAAGTTCGAATATGGGTCATGTGGGGTCAAAAAGTAGTCAGTAGGTCAAACCGTAGAAAAACCTTGTTAACACTCTAGAGGCCACAGTTTTGGTCGAATCATCATCAAACTTGCTCAGAATGATCATCTCTACAATATCTTGGTCAAGTTCGAATATGGGTCATGCGGGGTCAAAAAGTAGGTCAAATCATAGAAAACCCTTGTTTACACTCTAGAGACTGCAATTTTAGTTTAATTATCATCAAACTTGCTCAGAATGATCAGCTTTACAATATGTAGGTTAAGGTCGAATATGGGTCATGTTGGGTCAGAAAGTAGGTCAAATCGTAGAAAACCTTGTGAACACACTAGAGACCACAGTTTTTGTCTGATCATCATCAAACTTGCTCAGACTGATCATCTTGGCAATATATCGGTCAAGGTTGAAAACAGGTCTTGTTGGGTCAAAAAGTAGGTCAGTAGGTCAAATCATAGAAAAACGTTGTGAACACTCTAGAGGCCATAGTTTTGGTCTGTTCGAAATTAAACTTGCTCAGAATGATCATTTGACAATATCTCGGTTAATTTCGAATATGGGTCATGTCTGGTCAATAAGTAGGTCAGTAGGTCAGATCATAGAAAAACCTTTTGAACACACTAGATGCCCAAGTTTTGGTCCGACCATCATCAAACTTGCTCAGAATGATAATCTTGACAATATCTGGATCAAGTTTGAATATGGGTCATGTTGGTTCAAAAATAGGTCAGCAGGTCAAATCATAGAAAAACGTTGTGAACACTCCTAGGAGCCAAAGTTTTAGTCCAATTATCATAGAACTTGCTCAGAATGATCATCTGGACAATATCGCAGTTCAAATATGGGTCATGTCAATTCAAAAAGTAGATCACTAGTATATTTTGTCATAACTTTTGAACCGTTTGAGATAGAGCCTTCATATTTGGCATATACGTTCCTTGTGACAAGGGCTTCCCACTCATATAAAAATATTTGACCTTTGACCTTGATCTGTGACCTTCTTTATCATTACTTTTGAACCATATGAGATAGAGCCTTCATATTTGGCATGTATGTTCGTTGTGACAAGGCTTTCCCAGCCATTCAAAAATTTTGACCCATCACCTAGACCTTTGACCTACTTTATCATAACTTTTTAAGCATTTGAGATACAGCCTTCATCTTTGGCATGTAGGTTCCTTGCGACAAGGGTTTCCTATTCATACATAAATTGTGACCTTTACCTTGCCATTTGACCTACTTTATCATAACTTTTGAACCATTTGAGATGGTGCCTTCATATTTGGCATGTATGTTCCTTATGAAAAGGTCTTCCCACCAATACAAAAAAATTGTCTTATGACCTTGACCTTTGATCTACTTTGACCATTTGAGATAGAGCCTTCATATTTGGCATGTAGTTTCCTTGTGTTATACAAAAATGACATGTGACTTTGACCTTGACATGTGACCTACTTTATCATAACTTTTGAACCATTTGAGGTTGAACCTTAATCTTTGTCATGTATGTTTCTTGTGGCAACGACTTTCACCCACACAAAAAAATTGACCTGTGACCTTGACCTTTGACCTTCTTTCTCATAACTTTTGAACCATTTAAGAAGGAGCCTTCATATTTGACATAACTTGTGACAAGGGCTTCTCAACCATGCAAAATTTTTTACCTTGAGCTTTGATCGTTTTTGTCATAACTTTTGAATCATTTAAGGTAGCACCTTCATATTTGGCATGTATGCTCCTTGTGAAAAGGTCTTCCCACTCATGCCAAAAATTTGAGCTGTGACCTTGACCTTGATCTGTGACCTACTTAAATATAACTTTGGAACCATTTGAGATAGAGCCTTCATATTTGGCATGTATATTCCTTGTGACAATGACTTCACATCCATACAAAAAAGGTTGATCTGTGACCTTGACCTTTGATCTACTTTATCATAACTTTTGAACCATTTGAGATAGAGCCTTCATATTTGGCCTGTATTTTCCTTCTGACAAGGCACCTTACTGTATTACCTACCATTTCATTGCTGCAGTGTGGATCAGGTGAGCGATCTAGGGCCATCATGGCCCTCTTGTATCATTTCATCACGAAAACTCGCCTATATAATTTTGGCCCCCTTAAATCCCACTTTTATACAGTAAAAACTGGAGTTTACAGGGGTAAACGTCATTTGTCTAATAATTCTGTTCAGAAACATAGATTGTGGGTACTCGTTAGAACCGCCTCGACGAGGCGGTTCTAACGAGTGCACACAATCTTTTTTGGAGTAGAATTATGAAAAATTTCAGATTTTTTCTATCAGAAAACCTTCATTTTTTTTTTTTTTTTTTTTTTGTGTATTTTTTTTTTTTTTTTTTTTTTTTTTTTTTTTTAAATAGGCTTGTTATCGTTATGTCTCGTCTGTTAAAGTCCTTGTTTATATATCCCCGCGTTTTTTCGAAGAAAAATCGGGGAACATGTCATACCATGTCCGTCCTTGCCCGTCCGCCCGACCGTCTGTAATGTCATAGACCATTTAAGCTAGGATCGCTTAACTTTCACAGGCAATAGCCCCATGGCCGATGAGTGCAACAACGTATTCAGAATTTTGATGTCACCCTAAGGCAGGACATCGTGCCCGACACTGCCCTAGGGGTCAAAATTCGTTTTGAACAAACATAGTCATGATGGATATCAGATTGAGTGTGTGTGTGTGTGTGTGTGTGTGTGTGTGTGTGTGTGTGTGTGTGTGTGTGTGTGTGTGTGTGTGTGTGTGTGTGTCCTGGTCAAAATGTTGGATTTTGGGAGATCAGTCGAACTTCCGTCAATGGCTCGAACACCTTTGGGACCTCGAAAATCTGTTCGAGACAGGGGTAGTTCAAGCCATTAAGGTTACTGTCAGAAGCTATAACGAGATACTTTTAGACATCTTTTCGGTGTTCTATAATGAAAATGTATGCTGTGTGTACTCATTATAGAATCGCCTCATCGAGGCGATTCTAATGAGTTCACACAGCATACATTTGCAAGATAAAAGACTAAAATCTCCTTAATTATCCCCCACTATTTCTTATGTAGAGGATTTCGCTAGGGGCTCAAGAATGGGTTCGACACATCCCTGGTAAACGAGTCATCGGTGTTTGAGCCATCGAAGTTCTACAGTATTTTGTTTTCGATTGTCTCTCAACTTCTATCGGCCCCCGCCCATCGGGGCTTGAAGAAATAGATGGGCTGCATGATGATTCCGCGCAGAGCTGAAACCGACCCACACGAGTACTGCTAAACCGCTTAGAGAATCTAAGCTTACCCAGGCAAAACGTAGCGAGTCGGCCCGTCCATGCTTATAAACCATATTTGTTTCATTGGGGGACAGGGCTTGAGGTGTTATTTCATCTCAATGTCGGGTAAAAGTCACACAAAATTGGTAGCAACGTCTCAAAAATGACCGATACAGTGTTGACGGGAACGTTAAACATCAAACCAAACAAACAAACACACAACTTCTAGGCTTCTGAGCTAGAATCTTGAAACTGACGCAGATAATAGCCCTATGGCTGACGACTGGAGGAACGTATTTGAAATTCTGATGTGACCCCCTGGGATGGGACATGACTCATCTATTGCTTCAAAAATCCATTTATATAAAGCAGTCATGTTGCGTACCAAATATCAAAGGTATAATAGTTTGTGCCCGGGGCTTGTCTGGGGGGTCACAAGAGATCAAAAGTAGGATTTTTGGGTCCTTTTATTGAGGCATGATTTTTCAAAGCGCATGAATATGCGATGGCGCGCCAATGACTTGCTCTAGTTTCACCCTTTTTTGAAGACCGTTTTATTTTCCCTTGGCACAAATCTGAAAATAACATACATGCCGTTCACACCTACTAGTTTGCAACCGTTGACGTCCGTATAATGAACACTCCATGTAAACCATACGTTAAAGAAAAATGGGGTTAACAGGGGTATACATTTTTTTTTTTCATATTTTTGTCCCAAGACATAGGTTGTGGATACTCCTTTGAACCGTTTTAACGAGCACCCACAACCTATGTTTGACGAATAATTAAGAATAAATATCACATACAGTGAAATTCCACTAAAATAAAGACAAATTCTGCTCGGAATCCATTTATTCTTTCTTTGTGTCTTCGGCAGACGTTGGTTCAACGTTGAGTCAACGTTGTGTGCCTGCAGGGATTGTCCTCTGACGGTGACCGCCTTAGGAACTGTTCAAAGTGGTCTTAAACACCACTTTTGAGGAATTTTACTGTATTTTCATCTGTGGAGAGGACATCGCCTGCCATTGTTATTTTTTACATATGCATACTCTATCGATTCTTTTTCACGCATAATAAAACGATTTATGACAAATGAAGTCTTCCACAGATCCGATCAGTTTTTACAGAAGTCCTGTACTGCACTTTCTACAAACAGTGTAGAACATGATCAGGCGCCGAGGGTTGCCGACGACAAAGGTTTCGTATTTCTGGGTTAACTGGATTTATTGATTTTCGATGATGCGGTGTTCAGTGGTAAAATTGTAAAGGCGAAGGTACATGTACTCGACCTGTAAGAAATTGTAAAGGCAGCGTGAAGGTAAGTTAAGTTTTTTTTTTTTTCAAACACTTAAAAAATCATGTTTATGTATTGTGTAAACAGAAAAAAATGTTGGGATGTATGTATAGCCGTCACGTTAACAAGTCCGTGAAATGAACACCCTCTCACCCTTTTTATAACGCGAAAAAAGGGAATTACGGGGGGAGTCATTATTTTCTTACTCTTGTTCAAACATGAGTTTTGGTACACATTAAAAATGTCACAGCGAGCACCCTCATTCCACATGTGAACGAAGGTAAGAAAAATATCAAACACTTATCGGAAAAGCCCAGCAGACAGACGTCGCTAGGGCAACGTCAGATCAACGTCGGTGCAACGTCACGACGTTGCATCGACGTTGATCTGACGTTGCATATACGTAATGACGGCGTAACGACATTGATGTGACGTCACGATAACGTCATGTGCCTACTGGGAGGGTTCACAGCCATTTTGATTTTCTTCTCAGTGTCCCAGTCAGGCAAACCTCGGGCCGGCAGCGATATGACGTTGTCACATCGTATCGCTGTCGGCCCGACGTTGGTCCGGCTTTCTTTGCTGACTACGGTACTAGGGCAGAGACGATGGTAGGAGTGGGGATGAAGAGATGACAAATATAGCTTAAAGCTTGCAAACCTGTGCATCCAAATTTTGACACTCGCGTCCGTTTTTTTTTTTTTTAATCAAAAGAGTGTGTGTGTTGTGTGGGGGGGGGGGGGGGGGGGGGTAGTGATGAAAATGCCCGTTAAGAGCAACCGTGTCTGGATATACAGTTTGCATAAAATAGCTGTATTGATCGACAGAGCCGAAAGAGTAAACAAAACAAATGCAAAATATGATTGAATAGACTACATTTTATAGTCTTTCAAATGCAGGTGAGACGTGAATGTACTTTTAATTTTGGACTAAACTCCGTTCAGGAAATCTGAATCATCGATTTTTTCGTTTCTTCCTTTTAATACTCATTTTAGCCCATATATCAGTTTTAGACCTCACCCTCCGCGATTTCTCCAGCAAGTCGTATGCCTCTGCGACAGTCAGGAAAGGCTGTGATTATTCGGAGAAAAGTGCAAAAGAAAGAAATGAGACCTCAGACTAAGTCCATTTGATGATGATTGTCAGGTAAAATAATACATATTCAAATCCATGTGATGGCACCTTATAAATAGATAGGCAATTAAGACATACCTAACATTCGAATGGCTAGATGGAAGCTCACTAGGAACGGGGAGCTACATGTAAGCGCGATGTGCTGTCAACAGTGGTCAAAATGAATTATACCGATATCAGATGTGGTGTCACAGCTAATGATTTTCCATGAAGTGATCGTGCAATTAAAATATAGACGCCCCTCGTAATTTACAAGAGCAGTAACCACTTCTATATATGGTTTGAAAGGGTGTGTCGAACCTGTCAGAATGTCTAACTCTGTGAACGAAAATTTAGATTTTGCAATTTTTCTCCAAATAATCACAGCCTTTCCTGGCTGCCGCAGAGGCATACGACTCAGTGTTGGAGAAATCGGCGGAGGGGTGAGGGTCTACAACTTTCCCATAGTGATGTATGGGCTAAAATGAGTATTAAACGGAAGAAACGAAATAATCGATGATTCAGATTTTCTGAACGGAGTTTAGTCTGTGTTTTAGATAGTTCGCGTTCAGTTAGGATTTTACATTGGGCGATCTAGTTTTACTGAGATTCGTACTGCATCATATTAACCA
>CAUZLF010000096.1:97076-186000 GCA_963580285.1 Lucinisca nassula | reverse complement strand
CTTTTGTTTACCACCTGATCATAGGTGCTATTCAAAGAAATGCAAGGTGTGTAAGAAAAAGTGAAGGCCCTTTTTCCCTTTGAAAGGCACCTTTTTTATTTTTTCTGCAAATCAGCAGAAAGATTAGCCTAGAAAGCTTCCATGCTTGCTGTATGAGCAAAGCAAAGCAGAATATGGGGTTCCAGTTTTGGAATCAGGGGTTTCTGCAAGAAAACATACTGTAGCATATATATGTTTGGTTTAGGTGGCACTACAGTAAAAAAAAGTCCCATTGCTCACAGTGCAAAATAGGGCAGTTTTGTTGCACTCCCAATTCTTTGTCTGTCTAATGCTTCCAAATTGACTCATATAATTTGACAGAAAGCACCCTTACCTTCCAGCATCAGTTAAAAAATAGGGGGGTTGTGTGGCATATTTCAGCCTTTATGGTAGTCTGATGTAAACAATTTTCCCCATTATAAGTCTATGGAGCTCTAAGTTGCTATAGCAACCAAACTAATGGGCCGATTTTCATAAAAAACACAAACTTTCAATCCCCCAGCCCAAGGATGCTACAGATAAAATTTGGGCTGAATCGGTCCAGTGGCATCAGAGAAGAAGATGTTTGAAAGTGTTGACGACGACGACGACGACAACGACGACGACGACGCCGGACAACTGCCTATCCTATAAGCTCCCCCGGAGCCTTCGGCTCTGGTGAGCTAAAAACTTAAAGACCGTTTTGCAAATGATTTTTCTAAAAGATGCCAGGCTGAACATGAACAGGCATTCGAAGTAAGTGAAGATTTTCTTTCAATGAAACGAAACTTGACATATGCTTCGGATGCGATAGTAGACTGTTACCTTGGCCGAAATGACAACTGTGCGAAATATTGTTATGTCTGCTAAAACTCTAGAAATGGCAAGACCTGGCTAGAAAAAAGCGCCTTTCTAAAAAGTGATTTTAAAATAAATAATGAAACAATTGAGGCTAAAGAACTCCTGCGGCAATGTGTGCAGTATGGTCTGGGCCCAAGTATGCTCTATAAAACGCCAAAAAATGCAAATACACAGAAAGTTGAAGGCGTAAATAGGGCCATACGCACTACTGTTGCCAAGAATGTAACGTACCGTATGTGAGCCGGGTCCATACTGCAGTTCACAATGTCAATCATGGCCCTGGTGAGCCCATTAACAAGTTCTGTAAAGCCCTTGGTTGTCCAATTATCCCTGGTTGAAAGGGGTCTAAAATACATACAACACAAAAACAAAATGCATAAAAGTTACAAAAAATCAAAACAATACAAAGATGCTAGGTGTAGAAGGAGGCTTGACATGTTCAAATTGTATGAAAAACATCAAGAAGAACAAAATTATGAGAAAAATAAGATTTGAAATTCGTAGCACCCGTATTTAAGGAGTTTAATGCACCTTATTTTCTCACACTTAACTATGACATGAATTTATTGAGAGGTCTCTCAGCATCTTGAAAATGGAGTTAGAAAATAAAAAAAGTGGAGAAAAAAAAAAGGGGGAGATAAATATACCTACCCATTTTTCTCATTTGAACATACAAACAGTTCAAAACGACATTTCCTCTGAAACTACAAGGCCAATTGGAACCAAATTACATGTGAAGCCGCTATGGGGAGGAAGAACAAACATATATTCTGAATGTCTGGGTCACATGACCTAAATGTCCACCAGTTTGTTTGAGGGATCTGTGTGATTGTCGCACCAATATATGGCCAAAAGTGATTTTGAATTCTGCATCTCAGGAAATACAAGACCTTGGTAAGCAACACTTTGGACTTTAGACCTACTGAGATTGTTCAAAGCTGACCATAATGTATGCGACGGTAACAAAAAACAATGATTGATTTAAAATATCATATCCATCTTTCTTACTGTTCATTGTTCTCTGTAAGTTTTGGTACAATTTATAATAATGACGCCTTGTTATAACACTATATCACATCAGGAAACATACGTTTGAAGCAAAATATGGTCATTTAAGTATGTAGGATATAAGGTTTTGATCCAAAACCAAAATATTTCCAATTGTAAACCCCACTTTTCTATATACATGTACAGAGTGCAGTTTTCTAGGGTGTTCATTAAACTGGGTAATTGTTTTTCTTTGACATTAACAGTTTAAATGAAAGCATTTATAAATGATCTATAATGCTAGCAGCTTTATAATTCATGCACTTTTTGGAGTTCATTCTTTGTGTTCAGGAATGAAGTCTGTGCTCACTTGTTTCTGGTTGGTCATAATTATTTGAAAATGAGTGTAATTTTGAGCCTGAAGAATAACCTCAAAATGTTTATATAAACCTTAGAGCCATGTGCAGTATGATTGAATCATTTCTAATCGCCGCCATATTGTCTAAACTAAACACGACTAAAGTACGTTCGATCAGCTCCTTGTTCAGACATGCGCATTACCGCATATTTCAACTTCCGTGACCAGACTAAAGTTTGTGATCGAAAGCGCCCTATACAAATTTATTTGAAATCCAAAATGAGGCTTACCGAAATTCTGGTAAAAGCGCTGATTGGCTAAAGCAATTCAGGTGGAATAAAATGGCGTCCAACTTAGACGAAAAAGTAAGACTTAATTGGTTTGTTCTCTCCCTTTTTCTTACCTGCAGAGGAAGCAAGTTTGACTTTGTTTTTGGTCATTTTTCCCAATTTTGAATGAATTTTCCATTGGGGAAATGGGCAAAATTTTACTGAAGTCAAAAATTTGGCTCTAGTCCACTCCACTAAGTCCATGATGGACGATGCTTTCTGGAGATGTCATTTGATAATACACAGCAATGTGGTGAATAGGGATGCAAACAGTGATGTTTGATGTAAAACATGTAACTGATAGCACTGGCCCTAAATGACTGAATTGGTGGACATGGGCCGTAAACTTAAGAACCCACCCCCAATCCCGAAATTTTCCTAAAATGACTGGGCCTTCATCGCACACATTGCGATGCTGTACAAGCTTTTCACCAAAACCGATATCATCTGTGCGCCCTTGCAGGGTGTCCACTTTAGACTCTGATCAGTAGCAAAGGGGAGATAATGAATATCTCAAAGGCCTTAAAGAGTATAATTTAAGGTGCGCAATTCTCTGAATTGAATTTGGCCGCTCTTCAGTATTAATGAAATTCCAAAAAGGTTATGAAAGCAACAACATGTATTTAAGTCAACACTTTTTTATTTGTTTTTATTACAAATAAGCCAAATTAAAATGTGGGAATCAAATACAGATATCCATAATTAGAATTGATCTCAATACTATCAACTGAATTATTGACATCTA
Source organism: Lucinisca nassula (assembly GCA_963580285.1). Taxonomy (NCBI): domain Eukaryota; kingdom Metazoa; phylum Mollusca; class Bivalvia; order Lucinida; family Lucinidae; genus Lucinisca; species Lucinisca nassula. The sequence continues at coordinate 182,702 of CAUZLF010000096.1, read as the reverse complement.
TAATTTGAATATTTGATATTATTTATATGAATTATATACAAATATCTCAATGATTTATGTTTATCATTATTATGAATTGTTGATATCATTAATTCTATATGATGATATCACTATTCAGATTTTTTTTATATCAATTAATTGGCTGAATAAATGATATCTATTACCTGAATATATGATATCCACAAATATATTAATTGATATCAATGACTGAGATTTAAGATCAACTAGAGCTATCACTAAAGGTGATGAATACCCCCACAAAAACTGCCTTGATTGTACAACAGCGCCATTTTGCAATTTTTTCACTTGAAATGGGCCATAACTATGTCGAAAATTGACGAATTGTAGTGGAAATCGAACTTGACCTGTATTTTATGATGTTACATCAGTGTAGCAAAAATTATAAAAATCGGTGAAGCGCTTTTTGAGTTATCGTCCGGAAACCAAGACAATAGACAGACCGACCAACCCACAAGCTCACTCCTATATAACCCCCCCCACCCAAATTTCATTTGTGGGGGTATAATAAATTCTTTAGAATTTTTTCTATCTGGAATTTAAATTATGGATATCAAACATCTGATTTATAGATATCCATAATTATTTATTGGTGGAGGCGCAACTATGTAAATATGTCATTATTGCTTGTCCTTATGAATAGTTTGATTCAGCCACACCCATTAATAGCCATCAGCCAATTAGAATATTTGATACATTATATTCATAAGTTTAACCAGCTGCATCATAAACATTCTAGAATTCAGTAGATCATGGTGAGATGAAGACATCTGATTTGAATATACACTGTTTGCAAAATTAGGGATTGTCATGTACTGCAGGATAAGGATTATTGTTAAATAGTATACCAATTATAACACTATTTTTTTAGACATTGCTTCAAGAATTGTGGGACTTCATTGATAAAATGGCATCTCATCCCCAACTAAAGGAAAATTTCATATTCTGTTAAATTTTAGTGGTTCAGCATGGTTACCACATTTATAATTTAACATTTGGAATTTAACATTCAAAATATTTATGGAAATTTTTGATGCAAATGATTTTTTCAGATTCTATTAACTTTGAGTGGCTCAGCGTGGTTACCATATTCCTGAAATGTTATTGATTTTCTGTCTTTTTCAGTGAATAAAACCAAAGCAGGTCTCGATCCTGCGACCTCCCAAAACAATTGTAAATGTTTGTTTGGTTGCTCTAGCCATCTGAGCTATTTGGTCATTCACTGAAAAGAGACACTTAATGATGTTAAAAGTAGCAATAGAGGATCCTACATGAGAATCCATTTATTATTGAATTTATTAACTGAGTTCATACAAAAGGGATAATACGCAAGGGTTTACGGAGCATTTTATGCCTTTTCATCAAAGAGTTTAATAAATTCAATAATACATGAGCATGAATGCAAGATTCTATGTATCATATGACATTTAAAACGCATTGTATTAAAAAAACTTTACAAAATGCCAATATGTAACACTATGGGACGTATCTAGATATTTTCCATATTTAATCCACAAGTGGATTATTGTAGTAACGTCATGTAATGTTTTCGCTGTTACATGTGACGTCATATGATAAAACATTTTATATGCTAGAATACAGTTGTAAATTTAGGTACAATCTGTCAGCCCATTAAGTGTAGTGTCAGACTTGTGACCCAGAGATAGCGGGTTCAAATACCAGTGCGGCAAAGAAGGTTGAATCAGATTTTAAATTTCAACTCAAGCTGGACAAAGAAGAGGTCCAATGTACAGGAGATGATTACCTTTATTTTAAAATAAGCAAATATTGCTAAGTACTGAACAATGACCCTTTGTGGACTTGCGCACAGTACTTAAGGGATCTGTGCAAATGAAATATATACGAAACAAATTCAGTTTTGATGTACATTTTATGTCTTGGTATAAATCCACCAACTGGTTCAAGAGAAACATTGAAGACAAGCTGATTATGGCAAGAAAATGAGGACATGGTTGACTAAACATAAAATCCTATTGATGTACGCATGCAAGTTTGATACAAATCCAACATTTAAGAGGGACATCAAGAAAATTATTTCTTGCACACCAGACAAGGAAATCCGTGATTTTACCCTGGGATAGAAATTCATGTTCTGACCCTGGTGTTCCGACACAGGAAACTCACATAAATGCGCGTCAATTCTATTCAACTGCCGGAACTACTTCCGCACTACTTTTATTTTGTAAACAATATACATGTGCTGTCAAAACTAACCGGAGGTGTTGTGCAAGAAAAAGAATCCAGTATGGGGTTCTGTTGTAGATGGGCGTTTCCAACCTTCGGGATGACCGTGCTGACCGAACCTTGGCGTAGCCTCGGTTCCGCTCAGCACGGTCATCCCTCAGGTTGGAAACCCTCATCTACAACAGAACCCCATATCAGATTCTTATATGAATAGTACTGCTGATCACACTGAATTGCTGAGCAGACTGCTACCATTTTCAGCTATTCATGTTGCATTTTATATGGCCACATAATTAACTGAAATTTTAAAATTCTTGAAATCTTTTGCAAATTATTGATTGGAAATCTGATATTGCAATAATTCGCAGCTGTAAAAATATTAAATCGGTTTGTAGTTAAGCTTTCAAATGTCGATTCTGATGAACTTGGTTGAACAATGAAGCTTGTTTGTGGCATTTGGGGGACAATATATATATATGCATTTATTTGGATTCGAATTTCATCTATCTGGCAAAATTCCCTAATTGTTTAGGTTTGCATATTTGCAAATCCTTATATTTACATTTCTTGTGTAAAGTCTAATGTAAACCTATAGAAAACAATTGCGTTCATACGTCAATGAACGCCTCAAATCACCTGATTTTGGTGAAATGACGTCATTCTTAACTCTACGGGCGTTGATGACGTTAACGCTGCTCCGCTCTTTGTAGAAAAACAGCGTGTAAATGTTTTTCAGCTTTAAAATTTTGCCCTACAAGCATATTTTCGCCCGGTGATGAGGGGCAAATAATGTAAATATAAAAAATAAACTTAATTTTTCTGCTTTTCATGAAAGTATGAATGACAGTGGGTCGCTAGCAAAGTTTACATGAACCCCTTCGGGGTTCATTTACTTTGCACGCGACCCACTGCGTTCATACTTCCATGAACTGCAGAAAAATAAATTTCATTTCTTAAATATTTACATTTCCAGTGTTAAGTCTTATGTAAACCTATAGAAAACAATTGCGTTCATACTTCCATGAACCCATCGAATCACATGATTTTCAGTGACGTTAAGTGACGTCATTCTAAACTATTGTTCTCTACGAGCGTTGATGACGTCAACGCTGTTCCGCTCTTTGTAGAAAAACAGTGTGTAAATGTTTTTCAGCTTTAAAAGTTTACCCTACAAGCATTTTTCGCCCATCGATGAGGGGCAAATAATGCAAATATAAAAAATAAACTTAATTTTTCTGCCTTTCATGAAAGTATGAATGACAGTGGGTCGCTAGCAAAGTTTAAATGAACCCCATTTGGGGTTCATTTACTTTGCACGCGACCCACTGCGTTCATACTTCCATGAACTGCAGAAACATAAATTTCATTTCTTAATTAATCCTTTTTTCTTTAATGCATCCACATCCAGATGGGAAACAATATTAATCCTGTCAAAGCCGAAGGGGTCCTCAAAATATTTCACTTACCATTGCTGTACACGATGACATTCATCAACAACAATTTTGAATCTTTGTTTGGTTGCTCTAGCCATCTGAGCTATTTGGTCATTTGCTGAAGGTAGATTACCATGATTTGTTTTCTTTAATGGTTAATCTATCTGCTCCAAAGCTGAAATTGAGGGTACTCATTACAACAGCCTCTGTAGGTGAGATACTTCCAATTCAAGACTAAGACCAAAGATACATTTTATGGGCCAAAAATTAAAAAATAACACAATTTGTCATTTGATGAATGCAATTCCATGACCAATGAAAAACAGTCATTGTCACTTGTATAACAGTTTTTCTTCAATTGTAAGTTGTGTGGCCTTGTCAAAATATACATGTCTGGGCTTTAACTCCAAAAACCACTGCAGGTGGAACAGGCCAATGTGTCAGTCTAACTGAGACAATGTGTCATGCAAATTTATGCGCTATATGACCTTGGAAATATTTATTGCATTGCATAGTGCAATTCACTGAATGACTGATGTATATTTACATTTCCAGGGCACTATAAACATTTTACGCCAAAAGATGAGGGGCAAAGAATGTGAATATAAAAAGTAAACCTTATTTTTCTGCTTTTAATGGAATTTGACCTAGTGACCCAGTTTTACATGATATGACCCATATTCGAACTTGACCCAGATATCATTAGGACAAACATTCTGGTAAAGTTTCATGAAGATTGAAGCAAAATTGTGGTCTCTAGAGGATGAACAAGGTGAATGTTGACACACATCACATGATGAATGATGCACGACACTTACGACGGACAAAAAGTGATCACAAAAGCTCACCTTCAGCTTTGCTCAGGTGAGCTAAAAATTGCTGTCTCGAGTGTAAACAAGGTTTTTTCTATGATTTGACCTAATGACATACTTTTTGACCCCACATGACTCATATTCGAACTTGACCTAGATATTGTAAAGCTGATCATTCTGAGCAAGTCTGATGATGATTGGACCAAAACTGTGGCCTCTAGATGGTTAACAAGGCTTTTCTATGATTCGACCTACTGACCTACTTCAACAAAGTTTTTCTATGGGTTGAACTACTGACCTACTTTTTGATCCCACATGACCCATATTCCAGTTTTACCGAGATACTGTGAGACTGATCATTCTGAGCAAGTCTGAGGATAATTGGACCAAAACTGTGGAGTTTAGAGTGTTAAGAAGATTTTTCTATGACTTGACCTACTGACCTACTTTTTGACCTGACATGAACCATATTCAAACATGACCAAGATATTGTCAGGATGATTATTCTGAGCAAGTTTGAGGATGATTGCATCAAAACTGTGGCCTCTAGAGTCTTAACAATGTTCTTTCTATGATTTGACCTAATGACCTACTTTTTTTCATCCGACATGACCTGCATTTGGACTTGACCGAGATATGGTCAGGATGATCATTCTGAGCAAATCCGAGGATGATTGGACCAAAACTGTGAGGCCTCTAAAGTGTTAACAAGCTTTTTCTATGGTTGGACCTACTTTTAGATCCCACTTGACCCATTTTCGAAATTGACCGAGATATTGTCAGGATGATCATTCTGTGCAAGTTTGAGGATGATTGGACCAAAACAGTGGCGTCTAGAGTGTTTACAATTTTTTTATGATTTGACCTGCTGACAAACATGTACTTTTTAACCCGACATGATCCACATTCAACTTGACCAACATATTATCAGGATGATCATTCTGAGCAAGTTTCAGGCTGATTGGACCAAAACTGGCCTCTAAGAGTCTTAACAAGGTTTTTCTAAGATTTGACCTAATGACCTACTTTTTGACCTGACAAGACCCATATCTGAACTTGACCCAGATATCATCAAGACCAGCATTCTGGTAAAGTTTCATGAAGACTGAAGCAAAATTGTGGCCTCTAGGGTCTTAACAAGGTAAATGTTGACGACGCATGACGCACGTCAGACGGACAAAAGGTATCAATCACAAAAGCTCACCTTCAGCTTTGCTCAGGTGAGCTAAAAATTAGTGCACTTGCATGTAAATACTTGTATAAATATCAAATTCTATTTTTTTTCATGAACAGGAATTTGCCACTCATGAAATAATAAATATTGTTCATATCACTTCATGAAATAAGTCATATGCAAAAAAAAAAAAAAAAAAAAAAAATATCCTCTATACATATATATATACAAGGCTAACTATTCATAGACGTCTTGTTAACGTTAATATTAATATACTCACTTAAAGTCAATGTCAAGGAATTCATGGCAGCTTAGTGGTTAGTGCACTTGTGTATGATGCTAAGAGGCTCTCGGTTCCATTCCTGGTAACAATGTGAAAATTGTGGTGTCTGAACAAGCTCCACCAGCATCGCTTGCAGGGAAACATGCCACAAATTGCACCGTCATTTGGATCAGGATGTTAACTGGAGGCCCCCCCCCCCGTGCAGGGAGATCCATTCAGTTCAGGTTACAGACACCCAACATGAAACAAAATCTCTGATCGTAAAACCGCTAATTTACTCCCTAAAGGACAATTTTGAATACAGTTAACCACTAAATTGTCTAATGTGACTGGTCACAGTATTTCATTTCATTTCAAAGCCTTCAACTGACCGAGAAAACTCACAAGTATAATCTTTCACAAGTAATGTCTACGTACGAACTCATAGTATAGTGGATTAATATGTTGGTTACTGTTTAATTATTAATGTTATTTTATTTCCCTCCTTTTTTTACCCAACATGATGAATATCAGACATAAACAGCAATCAACAGGGCTTAGATATAGATACGTTCATTAATAATGCACTATAAATACACATTCGTCGTTGCCGTAATTGTACATTACTCTATGCTACAAAGAGACAATTTTTTTTTAATGTTTAGGGGATACTCATGTAAATATATCACCATTTTCCAGCTTCTTTTGACTCCCCTGAATTTGCAACTCTCCGGGGCTTCATCAGTAATCATCCCAGCACCAGGCACCACCACAATCTGAGGAGAAAAATTTGTATAGAAAAATCCGGTCAAGTGCCCCAACCGGGGACCGAGCCCACGAACCCGGGGTCAAAAAGCAAGACACTCAAACACCAAGCCAAAAGGTCTGGGCCAGCCAGACTGGTCATTTATGCACTCTAAATATGGCTATTTATTATGTTGTGCTACTTCATTCCTCCATCCTACAACGAAAACAATGTTGAAAATGTTTTGCAGAGACTCGTATAAACATTTCATATTTCCAGCTTCTTTTGACGCCACTGAATCTGACACATCCCTGGGCTCCAACAATAATCATCCTGGCACCTGGCAACACTGTAGTAGGAGGAGAAACATAAATTATACATACATACAGAAAAATCCATTAGAGTGCCCAGACCGATGATTAAAGGAATGATAACTAAGTGGTCAGTCCACTTGCCTCAGACACCAGAGAAGCTTCTGTGGTGTAGAGTTTACGCTACTCACCTTGTAAACCATGGGTCGCAGGATCAACTGGGCTTCTCCAGACTTTCGGACGAGTCTTTAAACCGAGGTCCCGTCTCTGTATTACCTTAACTGTTGGTGGGACATAAAACTCAAAACATTCACCTGTTCACTCACTCGCCTCTGACACCAGAGGTCTCGGGCTCGATCACTAGCAGTATCCCGGCTTCTTGTGAATTCGCCGATGCAAGACGATGTCAGCATACAATAAATTTATTAAAACAAACCTCATTTATTTTATATGTCTATCATCTACTAACATACTCTAGCTCAAAAATAAAAATGAACTATACTTGTTCACAGTTTTAACAAACTGTCAAAATTGTTTCAAAATGGAGGTCACTCACCTTTGTTTACTGTGTACTACGTCATCTGTTTTCGCCGATTATACTGTTTCAAAAAATTAAGGCACCACACATGAAATACAGTCAAGGAAACAACTTGAAACTCTGGAAACTGGAACAAGGAATGTAACAAAACATATTTACAGCCTGGTATGTATTTTATAATATTTATACTGTCCCTGACCCACGCTTCTCTGTACATTCTGGACAGAAGAAGCTATCTCCCAACCTCAGAAATTTAACTGGAGAGCAATATTGCAGGTGGACCCATCTGTCACAAGAATCACAGCATCCCCACTTTGTGAATACTAATGAAACTGCATTTCGTACCTCCAGTGGTGTAAACCTTTTACACACACAACGCTTTTCACTGTCTGACACTGACTCATCACTGCTAGAACAATTATCTTCATTTTTCTCAGCTATTGTCTTAGACACACCTGATGTTCCCTGAGTACATACGGGTTCACATTGCTGAGACTTAGTGTAACGTGCACATTTTGATGATTTTATTTCTGAGGGCTTTGACTTAGCAGCTTTCAGATTTTTTTTCTTACTTACAGGCTTGGCCTTTGAAGATTCTATGTGTGATCTTATCTGATCTGTAATATTTTCTTCTGTTATAGCTTTTCCACTAACTACCTTGCTCAATGTCTTTCTGACTTTTGCCACTCTAACATTTTTAAGTATTTCACCACCTCTTTTTTCCAGGAAAGACCTTGCGACATCATTTTCTTTGACAAGTGGGACTGGGGCAGGGTCAGTATGATCAGATGTACTGGGACAATGGACTTCTGATGCAACAGACTCAGATGATTTGAAGGATAGTGATGGTGCGATGACAGACTCACAGATGACAGATGGATCATAAGGATAGATGCCACACCGCTTGAATGCACTTTGTATATTTGATGGTGACAAGGCAGCAGCATACACTTTGCAGGCAATTTTACAAACGTCATAACGCGTAATTGTGTTCCCCCCAGACTCTCTCAAGTGATGATGGCATGCAGAGTTCCATGCAACCTCGAAAGGGCCATAGCAGCTAACATCAAGGGGTTGGAGTAAATGACTGCAATGTGGTGGGAGAACAAAGAGTATGATATGGTTGTCTTTTGCCCATTCTATCAAAGGGAGTGAGACATGGCTTTTATGACCATCATAAAGTACTAGAACATAAGATTCTTCACTGCGTGATGGCAAGAATTTAATAAGATGCTCTTCCATGTATTGACTGAAGATTTCTGTATTGGACCAGCCCGACTCAGACATTGCTCCGGATGAACCAGCAGAAGCTCCCTCAAGAAGTCCATCTTGCATTCGCTTGCCTGGAAACACAAAGAACGGTGGCACCTGTTGACCTACCGCGTTACCTCCACCAATCACGGTTGTGGTTTTGGACTTGCCTGCTGTAACAGCCTGTGCCTTATACTGGGATCCAGTGATGATTCTTGGGGGCTTATGTTCTGTTGACAGTCCTTTTTCATCAATGTTGTAAATTCTGTTTGGTTTGTCCTTAAGGTTGTACTTCTCTAGAATCTTTCCGAGCTCATTAAAGTATGTGTCAATAACTGGTCTGGTAGCACTTTTTGCGCGAGCAATTTCTAAGCTTCTGGGCTTTTTCACTTTAAGTTCTGGCCATCGGCCAAGAAAGTTGTATAACCATTGTAGGCTGAGGCGGTGTGGTTTATCACAAAGACCGAGGTTATGTGCATAGTCTGATGCTACATTTATTGTTTCTTGTCTTGAATATCCATATCCTATTTCCGCCATGGTGCTTAGGTGTTTACATAAAAGAGACTCTTGTTCTAAAGAAAACAAGGGGGAGGGACCAGACTTCAGAGTGTCAACATGCACTTTTCCCCTGACTCTGTCTTTTAATGTGTTAATGGGCACCCCAAAGCGTTTTGCAGCCCTCTCAACTGGGATTTTTTCTTCAAATACAGCATTGTATGCATCAGTTAGATCTTGCTGAGAATATGAACTTCTATAGCTGCCCCTCTTAGAGGTGTCATGGGTCTGAAATATAGCCAGGTGAGACTAAAAAGTAACCGGTCATCAATGGAAGAGACAAATTATTGGTCATTAATGGGAGGAAGTATGGTCTGCTTTCTTCCATTACTGATTGTGAAAAGGGTGCGGGGGGGGGGGTTGTAAGTGTGGGGGTTGCTTGTTTAGGGAGAGACTCACTGGTTTCATAATTGTGTATCAATGGCAGTTGTTAGCAAAAGAAAAAGACGGCAAACATGAAATGAAGGGGTGTGTGTGTGTGGGGGGGGGGGGGTAAATAAAAATATAAAAAAGGCACTGGTTGACATAAGTTGGAGGTACATTCAATTTCCATTATTTCTTAACTTTTACATATAAATTTTATTCCTGAACTGAGGCAAACATGAATCAAAAGTATAACTGACTCTGTTAGGCTCCTTTATTAAAATATCAATAAAGCAACATGAACACATAAGAACCCCACTGCTACGATGCCTTAATTTTCTTGTGCAGTATAGAACACAATGTTTTGGTCATGTGACCTCTCTAGTCACCAGACATGGAGCAGACGCCAGTGTGTAATGACTTGTGTTTAACATATTGTGTTGGAGTGAAAACTGGACCCGGAAGATCGGGAAAATTGTGTAGTTAGTAAAATGGCATGGAAATATGGCGGGAAATACATTTGTTCTGCAGTTTTACCTTTCTGATTTCCATCTTTGGAGAAAAATCGTTGGCGATCAGGTTTGTTGATGTTTACATTTTTCCAGTTGACAGCTACGAGAATCGCGCGAGAGCAAACGAGAAATAAACAAATTTCACGCGATCGGCGAATTCACAAGAACGGCGAAAATAGAATATGCCAGGATATCAGTAGAAAGAAACATGGAAAACAATTTAAAAATTCCTCTTTATTCTTCAGTTGTGCCTTCTCGTTTAATTTGTGCCTTTGAAGAGTGCGTGAAAAGCATGTGTGTGCATCTGTCTCACTTGTCCAGACTCAATTCAACAGCACTAGAGGTCAAGGACGTCCTCTGTGTCAGTGAGGCGCTTGGATACGATGTTGTTGTTGTGGTTGTTTATCTTGCTGTCCACAACCATTAGGGTTTTTTCATCCTAATTTCTGACCATTTTTAATAAATTTATGTAAGTCTTATAAAGAATTGTTCTTCGCCCGAACCATTAGAGATTGGAATGCCCTTCCCGATCCGATTATTTCGACAGCTGAAGGTGCTGAAGATTGTGTAGCTAAGTTTAGCTCGTTGGTTAGAGCTAGAGGCTAACTTCCAATATCACAGGTCCTGGTGTATGAATGTCAGTTGTTGTTTTTTTAACCCTATTATTGCCACTCGATCACATCTTAGCATTACGAGCAGGATTTCCTGGCTGGTAACCAGTACTTGTTTTTTAAGCAATGTGGATGAAGTGCCTTGCTCAAGGGCACAACACTTTGGTCAGCCTCTTGATCACTAATCTGAGAGGTTGCGGGTTCGAGTCTGAAGCTGACCATTCGACATGTCGCCAGTAACAATTCTGATTCTGCCTTTGTGTCTTACAGCTGCCATGTTTATACAGCCATCAGAAAACTTTTGTTCAGATGGGAGAGTTATTCCTTTCATGACAAAGTGTTATACAGCTACACCCGTCCAAGGGAAACAACCCAAACAAGCCTTTCAAAAGGGCATAAATTTAGGAGAACGTTTCTGGGTGAGTGACATCATTACAAGCATGTTATTTACAGAAACTGTCATGCTTTGTTGTCTTTCTATTTAAAATTGATAAGTTGAACAACCATTAACATGATTAGGGGCACAATGTAAGAAAATAAACAGCAAAATGACCACAAATAAATAATAAACAGATAAACACAAAGTGGGTCGGGTATAAAAGCCAAGGCCGCGCCGGGCCGGGCCGGGCCGAGCCGCCGAGCCAAAAATTGCCGATCCGAAGATTTTATTTTTCGGAATTTTAACCGAAAATGAAATGTTAGTGATAAATTTTGATATGATAATGTTAATTATATCAAATGTGATACTCAGCATAAATTTTATTCTTTTTGGTGGCCTAATTTTTGTTTTATAGCAAATTTGCCAAATTTTGGGGGTATAAAAGCCAAGGCAGTTTTATCGTACGTTTTGATCGAATGCGAATGAAATAGACATGAATGTGTGAAAACATACGTGTACATGACAACCCCAAAAAAGTATTTTCTAAACCTTTCATGGTAAAAATTCCAGTCAATTCCTTTTAGTATTTGTAATAACCGTATTTTTGGTGGATTTATGTAGGCCACGTCGTGATGAACCACAACGGACGGCAATGTCAAATAAATGATAAGGGCATTTAAATATACTATCTAAATGGTAGGAAATAAAGATAGAGCTCTAAGAAACTCATCATATTTCTTAATCATGTTTTAGACATATTAATTATGTTTTGATACTTACCTATTGTATTATTATTGCTTGTTAATATGCGTCAGTCAGTAAGTGATTAGTGCATTAATTGACTCATCTAATTGTTTTAATTAGTGAGATCTTGTCAATTAAGGTTCTTTACATTCCGCTACAGACAGCTTACTTTGGATGTGTGATGGATGTAGAAATTAAAAATTAGAACGAGATAAATGAGAACGTCCGATTGCATATATAGATTTTAGGCAATACCACCGCCTTGGTGATTGAACGGGTCGTAAAAATAGATTGTGGATACTCGTTAGATCCGCTTCGACAAGGCAGTTCTGCTGAGTACCCACAATATATGTGTTCATAGATTGCATATATAGATTTTGGGCAATACCACCGCCTTGGTGATTGAAAGGGTCGTAAATATAAATTGTGGATACTCGTTAGAACCGCTTCGACAAGGCAGTTCTGATGAGTACCCACAATCTATGTGTTCATAGATTGTGTATACTCGTTAGAACAACCTCGATAAGGCAGTAAAGCTTGTACAGCATTGCACTGTGTGCGCTTGTCTGAAATAACACCGCATTGATTTTGCACAAGACCATTTAAATATTTTTCACAGGAGTACTTGATATGATATTTTGCCCATTTTTGCCCTAACCACCTCTGTGTAAATGTTATGACCTGTCTCATGAGCCACTTTCTGTGAAAAAAATGATAGGTATTTCAGTAAAAATGATGAACAGTGCCATGACCACTATAGATGCAAAGGTTGCCTCATAAACATATCTCAAATTTGTGCTGTGCAAATGTCCCAAAAGCCTATCCAGGTCCTTAATATTAACAACAATGTCCTTTTCAGCACTGTAAGACCTTCTGTGTGTCCAAGAATGTACTTTGGACACATTATTCTGATAGGATTCTTTCTCTTTTCCAGTCTGTAGCTAGTAACCTCAGAATACTCACCAGGTCTAGCTGCTAGTTGCTGATGACAGCACATGTGCAAGTTAAGAAGTTCTTCTTATCCAAGTAAGTGTAGTTTCTTGCAGCCAGAAAGTGTTTTCTTGTGCTGACACCATTTTATATAGTGGAGAATGACAAGGCTAGTGCAATGTTACACTCCTCCCTGATTCTTTTATGGAGATTTTTTAGTCTGGGGCTCAGTTCTTACCTTGTAGTATGCCCCAGACTCAGAAAATAGTGCTTTGACTGTAACAAAAACACAGTAGAACCTTTCTGAAACACATTCAGAAATGAAATACCCTTTTTTGCAGTTTCTGGTATGCATAGTTGCTGTTTTATCATGACCTGTAGACTCTGTTTTGGTCGAAATTCAGCTTCAGTAGAAACCTTATGACTTTGATTGTTTTAGAGCCTGTCAGTATCTTTATCTAAGCCAGTTATCTGATAAGAAATGACACAACTGACTTAATTGGTTTGTTCTCTCCCTTTTTCTTACCTGCAGAGGGCGTCCACTTTGGACTCTGATCAGTAGCAAAGGGGAGATAATGAATATCTCAAAGGCCCAGTCATTTTAGGAAAATTTCGGGATTGGGGGTGGGTTCTTAAGTTTACGGCCCATGTCCACCAATTCAGTCATTTAGGGCCAGTGCTATCAGTTACATGTTTTACATCAAACATCACTGTTTGCATCCCTATTCACCACATTGCTGTGTATTATCAAATGACATCTCCAGAAAGCATCGTCCATCATGGACTTAGTGCGCAATTCTCTGAATTGAATTTGGCCGCTCTTCAGTATTAATGAAATTCCAAAAGGGTTATGAAAGCAACAACATGTATTTAAGTCAACACTTTTTTATTTGTTTTTATTACAAATAAGCCCAATTAAAATGTGGGATCACCAATGGCTGAAAATCAAAGAAAACTTCCAAACTTAAGGGAAAACGCCAAAAATTCAAGTCATCTTTTGGGGTCTTATTTACTGCAATTTGAAAAGCTAATTATTTGTCGAATGAGTACCCGCAATGTTTTTGTGCATCGTGCAGTCCATATTTACGCAGGAAATGATACGCTGTAGGTACCGTATGATTGTCCGATTTAAAGCCGACAAACAGTTTTCTTACACCAGACTGCAGCCTGTGCCCTTAAACTTTTTGCTCACATACTGGGGATGGAAATATTGTTTATTTTCAAGGATTTGAATATTTTTACATCTAAATATGGCCTTAAAGAGTATAATTTAAGCTAGTTTGGCTTTGTTTTTGGTCATTTTTCCCAATTTTGAATGAATTTTCCATTGGGGAAATGGGCAAAATTTTACTGAAGTCAAAAATTTGGCTCTAGTCCACTCCACAGTGGCACAGGCATTCTATCAAGCATTAAAATCTACCAAAAAAAGCAATTAACAGCATTCCAAGACAGTTCAACAGGAATATTTTAAACAAAAACAGTTGTCGAGCTTGGCAAGGGCGCACAGATGATATCAGTTTTGGTGAAAAGCTTGTACAGCATCGCAATGTGTGCGCTTGTCTGAAATTACACCGCATTGATTTTGCATGAGACCATTTAAATATTTTTCACAGGAGTACTTGATATGATATTTTGCCCATTTTTGCCCTAACCACCTCTGTGTAAATGTTATGACCTGTCTCATGAGCCACTTTCTGTGAAAAAAATGATAGGTATTTCAGTAAAAATGATGAACAGTGCCATGACCACTATAGATGCAAAGGTTGCCTCATAAACCGATCTCAAATTTGTGCTGTGCAAATGTCCCAAAAGCCTATCCAGGTCCTTAATATTAAGAACAATGTCCTTTTCAGCACTGTAAGACCTTCTGTGTGTCCAAGAATGTACTTTGGACACATTATTCTGATAGGATTCTTTCTCTTTTCCAGTCTGTAGCTAGTAACCTCAGAATACTCACCAGGTCTAGCTGCTAGTTGCTGATGACAGCACATGTGCAAGTTAAGAAGTTCTTCTTATCCAAGTAAGTGTAGTTTCTTGCGGCCAGAAAGTGTTTTCTTGTGCTGACTCCATTTTATATAGTGGAGAATGACAAGGCTAGTGCAATGTTACACTCCTCCCTGATTCTTTTATGGAGATTTTTTAGTCTGGGGCTCAGTTCTTACCTTGTAGTATGCCCCAGACTCAGAAAATAGTGCTTTGACTGTAACAAAAACACAGTAGAATCTTTCTCAAACTCATTCAGAAATGAAATACCCTTTTTTTTGCAGTTTCTGTTATGCATAGTTGCTGTTTTATCATAACCTGTAGACTCTGTTTTGGTCGAAATTCAGCTTCAGTAGAAACCTTATGACTTTGATTGTTTTAGAGCCTGTCAGTATCTTTATCTAAGCCAGTTATCTGATAAGAAATGACACAACTGACTTAATTGGTTTGTTCTCTCCCTTTTTCTTACCTGCAGAGGGTGTCCACTTTAGACTCTGATCAGTAGCAAAGGGGAGATAATGAATATCTCAAAGGCCCAGTCATTTTAGGAAAATTTCGGGATTGGGGGTGGGTTCTTAAGTTTACGGCCCATGTCCATCAATTCAGTCATTTAGGGCCAGTGCTATCAGTTACATGTTTTACATCAAACATCACTGTTTGCATCCCTATTCACCACATTGCTGTGTATTATCAAATGACATCTCCAGAAAGCATCGTCCATCATGGACTTAGTGCGCAATTCTCTGAATTGAATTTGGCCGCTCTTCAGTATTAATGAAATTCCAAAAGGGTTATGAAAGCAACAACATGTATTTAAGTCAACACTTTTTTATTTGTTTTTATTACAAATAAGCCAAATTAAAATGTGGGATCACCAATGGCTGAAAATCAAAGAAAACTTCCAAACTTAAGGCATCAGGGGACAGTTTTCGCATTTTAGGACGTTTTTCAAAATATTATAGTAGGAGGGTCAATAATGGCATGGTTGCTCATAGAAATTGTGATATGTGGATATTTTTTGCCAATGTGGGCTTATTTGCTGAGTATCTGAACTTTTATGAAATGGAATACGAAACTAAAACCCCGGCTGTCTGGATGCTTTGCAAGTTCAAGGTGCAGCGGCATATCTGAATTCACAAAGGTAACTTTGGCACTAAAAAGTGGCTGTTTTTCAAAGAGGATTCCTGAAAAAGTTTACTGGTTATGGTATACTTTTCTGTCTATTTCTTTGCATGTGACTGAGTGTACATGACATTTCAACAGGTGCCAAGTACTGGTGTTTTGGGAGTAAATTCACAGGATCTGTCAAAGTGAGGTGGAGTCATGATTTTTTGTATGTAAAAATTAGTGGGTGGGGTAAGTGAAATGCTGCTGCTGTCAGCCTATGCAGACAGAGAGAGGCAGCATCCTAATTCCTTCTAATGGGGGACATTAACTTTTTCTGAGCTGGCTTGTACATAAGCTGTTAATTAGTGCAAAGTAATTTTATGTAAGGAAATGGCAACTGCCCTTCTTGAATCAGATGAAGTGATAGAATGAGAGTAGAAAAAAATTCACAGTCAGTCTCCATGAAAGTTTGTTTTTGATCCACAGGATAAAGTCAGTGACAGTGTGGAAACTCACATCACATAAAAGAAGGAGAGCATAATGCAGCATCTGATCAGGGCCTACACTGTTTGCATAAAGTTCAGCCATTTTTTAAATACATTTTGAAAAGAAACACAACCTGGCATTCCCAAATTTAAAAAAATGGACTTGGGCTATTATATAAAGTGGAACACAGGCACTTGTTTCATAGAGGAAAAAGAATCTACCCTCTACCTTAAGACAGGCACTTGTTTAAGAGAAAAAAATCTACCATCTACCTTGAGATGGTAGAGGGTAGATTTTTTTCTCTTTGAAACAAGTGCATGTGAAGTGGAAGATTCGATTTTGTATAGACGGGTCCAATGTTTTGACATGTGACCTTGTTTACTTGTCACTGCGCATGCGCAAAACTACTTTTCCCTTTGATAACAATCTTTTGTGGTTGGCAAAAAGCCGCTGGTTCTATCTAAACACATTCAGGGCGTCAAGTTACCTATATTTACCTATATTTTCCTATATTTCAGGCCATTACCTATAATAACCTATAAAATCCTATATTTTACCAAAATACCTATAAATACCTATAATTTAGAATTTTGTGTAAGCAAGGAATACAAAGTTTCTAAAGAATCTTTGACAGTAGATGTTTTCGATAATATTTGAGCTTAGTAAGCTTTTTCTTTTTAGGAATTTGTATCCTTTTTTTGTGTAGCAACCCAGTCCAGCCCGGCTTTTGGAAAGCTTTAGCTAGTGGAAGTTCTGCTATTTTTCAAATTTGAAATGTTCCATTTTGTTTTTACTATTGTTTCTTTATGAATATTAAACAAATTTTTGCTGTTTTTTAGCAGGCAAGCTAGTGTGATCAGTCACCATTCACCGTCTTCCCCCATCCATCTGTCCCTCCATAATTCCTTCAAATGACATCTCCTAAGCCCCTGAATAGATTTTGACCAAACTTGACAGAAACCATCTTTGGGTGGTCCTCTCTCAAAGTTGTTTAACAAATTTCAGTCCAAGCTGAACTCTCACAGGCTAGTGTAGTTTATATTTTCTTGTCCTTTGGGATCATTGATTCCATCGTGGAATTTTGAAAATATTTGAGGATCACTGATGAGGCCTAAATGGCCAAAACTAGCTAGTGTGGCACAGAAAACATGTACACTCCATATTTTCTAGTTCTGTTGTGTATTCCTTGCTTCCAAAGGAAACCCTTTCTAGAACATATTTGACGTCACTTCAGCTGTTGTCTGGGAATGTGTGGCGGCCGTAAAAAGTGCTCTACATCATTATGTAGTTTATATTTTCTTGTCCTTTGGGCTCCTTGATTCTATTGTGGAATTCTAAAAATATTTGAGTGTCACTGATGAGGCCATTTAGGCCAAAACTAGCTAGTCTGGCCCAGGAAACATGTACACTCCATATTTTCCAGTTCTGTCATGTATTCCTTGCTTCCAAAGGAAAACCCTTTCTAGAATATATTTGTATGAAATTAAGTTGCAGTATTTCTGCAGAAATATTGTGACAGGATTTTGACATGAAACCTGTATGAAAAATTTTCAAATAGAATTTCCACATAGAATTTTCACTTTTGTATTTGAGTCAGGATTCAGGTGAGAATCAGTGTGGAAAAGCTTGTGAAATATTTAAATTAGCAGGAAAATTGATCCAGGAAGCCTGTAGAAAAAAAAAAAAACAGACATGATTCCTGTATAAAATACTGACAGGATTCCTTCATGGTTCCTGCATCAATTATTGGCAAGATTCCTGAATGAATTATTGACAGGATTTCTGCCTGAGCTTGTGACAGTATTACTGTCTGCTTGTGACAGTATTACTGTCTGTATATTCCTGCAGGATTCCTGCTAATTTAAATATTTGGTCCAGTTTCATTAACATAACACAATCATCTTAACATACACTGTAAACATTTAGAGTTTTTATCTATACACAATACGGAAGGAATATACTTGTGCTGGAAAAGAACATACAAAAACCTTGCATTCTTACTTATATGTAAACTTTCATGTAACTCTTGAATTTGAATCCTTAGCTTTCCAAAGATTCATTGTGATCTGATAACTTCAGTCTGCAAACACATACATAAATATGTGGGTGGGGTGCAATCTTTGCAGTTTGCAAACATACAACTTTTGACACGTCACTAGTTAGGAATTTAATCAATTTAAAACACTGTTAATCTAAAATACTATAAGTAACTCAGTGTCATCCAAAATATAGTTGGAAATTAAAACAGCTTTTACTTTTAAAGTTGTAAAGCAACACTCAAAGCTAGCCATCATCCCTGATGCCTTTGAATGTGTTATAGGGAGTGCTCCTGCCAAAATATTATGTTTCAGGAAGTGATTATGCTCTGTTTTCATGCCAGACTTTTAAACAGAGATTTGGTTAACATTTTCATGCAGCATTTCTGTTACGATCTGGCCATTTTCCTTGTGGAATCTGTAACAGATTCCATGTACTGCTAGAGTCAGACAGGAAAAAAAAAAGAGTTCCACCATGATTTCTGTAACTGTCCACAAAGACTCCATGTGGAATCATGTCTGAATTTTTTCGGATGGTTGCCACAGCACACAAAAATAGGGGAAAATAAGAAAAAAGCCTTTAAAAGTCTGAAACCAGAAGGCCCAGGTCTTTGATATTTGGTATGAAGCTTCATCTAGTGGGTCTCTACCAAGATTGTTCAAATTATAGCCCTGGAGCCAAAACTGGCTCTGCCCCAATGCCCACTGGTTTTACATAGGCTTATATAGGGATAACCTTAAAAAATCTTCTTGTCTGAAACCAGAAGGCTCAGACTTTGATATTTGGTATGGTGCTTTGTATTGTGGACCTTGACCAAGATTGTGCAAATTATAGCCCTGGGACCAAAAATGGACCCTCTACGCGACCGACTTGTTACACTATGGATCACGTGAGCAATCTAGGGCCATCATGGCCCTCTTGTTTAAAAGGAATAATGTCCCATGTTTTGATTCTGCCTAACTTATCAGATAGACACAACTCTTGTTCCAAGAAATAGATAAGGTGGTTATCTGATGATATTTAAGTAGATCACTGAGTTCTGTATAAAACATACATTGAGGGCATTCATTAGAATCATCTACTAAGGACTGATTTTTATGGAGATTAATTAAAGATTTTTTTCCTTAATTATAACCAGCTGACCACTGTATCTATTTCTATATGTTGTATTATTAATAAAAGAGAGAGCTGGTAGGTGGTTGTGGAAAAATACAAATCTGGCTTGTTTTCTTCAGTGTACGCAACCTATAATATCCTATATTTCTGGCCGCTAGATACCTATATTTCTGGACCTAACCTTTATTTTTGACTCCTAATATCACTTGACGCCCTGCACATTGTAAATAGGTTTAATATTACGGGCATATTTTAGTTAACTGTATCAGAAAATCGACTAAATTACACTTTAAATGAGTAGATAAATATATTCTAGACTTAATTCCTGCATCTTCCGCATTTTTAGTCATTCATTTTGCGCATTTTTATTATAAATAAGTAAGACCATCCAGCCTCGTTACCTGCCTAAGTTGAACAGGTAATTATCATCAAAACATCCTCAAATATACTAGAAACCAATAATTACTTGCTAAGACATGTCTATTTTAAAAGTTTAAAGGTCAATTTTGTCGTTTCGATTCCAAACAAAACACAAGTTTACAGAAAATAACATCGCATTTACAATGGCGACAAACGGCCAAAGACGTTTTTGCCCACCACCGGTAAGTCCCGGCAAATAGTATTATTGAGTGATGACGTAGTGTTTGGATGTGTCTATACAATAGGTACAGAATGAAAACAGTACATTTTGTACTCTCCAGAGGTTGGGGCCCCGGCGATAGGGGCTTGGATTTATTCATCAGGCTGCATGGTGCTTCCACGCAGAGCTGACGCTGATCACACATTGTACGAGTACTGATACCACTTAGAAGAACAAAGCCTGCACAGGCAAAGTGGTGTATGTCAAACCCTCCAATGAATATAATATTTTGGTTTCATTGGGTGGCAGGGCTTGAGATGGTCGGGTATAAAAGCCAAGGCCGCGCCGGGCCGGGCCGAGCCGCCGAGCCAAAAATTGCCGATCCGAAGATTTTATTTTTCGGAATTTTAACCGAAAATGAAATGTTAGTGGTAAATTTTGATATGATAATGTTAATTATATCAAATCTGATACTCAGCATAATTTTTGTTCTTTTTGGTGCCCTAAATTTTGTTTTATAGCAAATTTGCCAAATTTTTTGGGTATAAAAGCCAAGGCGAATTTTTCGTACGTTTTGATCGAATTTGAATGAAATAGACATGAATGTGTGAAAACATGTACATGACAACCCCCAAAAAGTATTTTCTAAACCTTTTATTGCAAAAATTCCAGTCAATTCCTTTTAGAATTTGTAATAACCGTATTTTTGGTGGATTTATGTAGGCCACGTCGTAATGAACCGCAACGGACGACAATGTCAAATAAATGATAATGGCATTCAAGTATAATATCTGAGTGAGTGAGTGAGTTTTACGTCCCACCAACAGCTAAGGTCATACGGAGACGGGACCTCGATTTAAAGACTCATCCGAAAGTCTGGAGAAGCCCGGGATCGATCCTGCGATCCCTGGTTACAAGGCGAGTAGCGTAACCACTGCACCACGGAGGCTTCTAAGTATAATATCTGAATGGTAGGAAATAAAGATAGAGCTTTATGAAACTCATCATATTTCTTAATCATGTTTTAGACATATTAATTATGTTTTGATACTTACCTATTGTATTATTATTGCTTGTTAATATGCATCAGTCAGTAAGTGATTTGTGCATTAATTGACTCATCTAATTGTTTTAATTAGTGAGATCTTGTGAATTAAGGTTCTTAAAGCATTCGATTCTTTAAGTTAACTGAACCGCGATCATCATGATACTCGTTAGAACCGCTTCGACAAGGCAGTTCTGATGAGTACCCACAATCTATGTGTTCATAGATTGCATATATAGATGGGCAATACCACCGCCTTGGTGATTGAAAGGGTCGTAGATACTCGTTAGAACCGCTTCGACAAGGCAGTTCTGATGAGTACCCACAATCTATGTGTTCATAGATTGTGTATACTCGTTAGAACAACCTCGACAAGGCAGTTCTAACGAGTACCCACATTCTATGTGTCCGAAATAATGTTTAATGTAAATAATGTATATACTATAAAAATTGGGGTTTGATGGATTCTAAATTAAATAGACATAAACTGCTTAGCAGTAATGTTCTTAATTATTATTATCATTATGCATGTATACATTCGAATAAAAAAGAAAAAACAGATTTTTAATTCTTTATTGTTTTGTTTGAATTTGGATCATTGCCTTCATTTCTATTTTTAACGGCCAAGCCAACACTATTTAAGTCATTTTGAGCCGGTCAGTTTACCTATCCACACTTTTCCAGAACAGGCTGACAACTGCCCTTCTTGAATCAATGGAACAGAGAGAATGACCGTAGAAAATATTACATGTTCAATCTCCACGAAAGAATGCTGCCGACCTCAGCAGGTATCGAACCCGCGTCCTCCTGGTCACCAGTCAGTAAACAGCTCCTACTGGCAGTAAACAGAACCCTACAGGCACACAACTTTGAATCTACGTTGTTTCAACGTTGATTCAACGTGGAGTGCCTGCTGGGAACATCTATTTACACTTCTTTATGAAAAAAAAGTTTGGTGGACAAGAGTGTTGATTTCCCTTTAACGACGTCGAATCAACGTCATAAAACCCTGAAGTCCTTGGACAAACATTTAAACAACGTCGCATATACAAATTTTGTTCACTGGGATAACAGTCTGATGTCACTGAACAGCATGGGTCGTCATTCGATTCGGATCATTCCGGTCGTTGTGTGCCTTCCCTTTCGGTCCTTTTCGGTCGTTTCCTGTAATAAGGTAATTCTAAAAATAGAAATAAAAATAAAATAAGTAATTCGATCATTAAGGTGATTCTGGTGAATATATTTAATTTTATCACGAACACATAATAAGTATAATCAATTTCAAATATCATAAGGCCATAAAGAAGTAATTTAACCGATGAATTTGAAAGAAATTCGGAATTGTCAATACTTTTTCGCCGCCTTGGCTTTTATACCCCTGGATTTCGGAAAACAGCTATTAAAAGATAAATAAGCCATGTAGATACGAAAAACTACTTCTAGTTATAACATATCTAATATATAATAATTTAATCCCACATTCACCCAAATATATATCTAACTTGTAACTAGAGACTAAAAATAAAATTTTCGGTAGGCTCGGCGGCTCGGCCCGGCCCGGCGCGGCCTTGGCTTTTATACCCGACCACACTGTCACTGACTTTATCCTGTGGATCAAAAACAAACTTTCATGGAGACTGACTGTGAATTTTTTTCTACTCTCATTCTATCACTTCATCTGATTCAAGAAGGGCAGTTGCCATTTCCTTACATAAAATTACTTTGCACTAATTAACAGCTTATGTACAAGCCAGCTCAGAAAAAGTTAATGTCCCCCATCTGAAGGAATTAGGATGCTGCCTCTCTCTGTCTGCATAGGCTGACAGCAGCAGCATTTCACTTACCCCACCCACTAATTTTTACATACAAAAAATCATGACTCCACCTCACTTTGACAGATCCTGTGAATTTACTCCCAAAACACCAGTACTTGGCACCTGTTGAAATGTCATGTACACTCAGTCACATGCAAAGAAATAGACAGAAAAGTATACCATAACCAGTAAACTTTTTCAGGAATCCTCTTTGAAAAACAGCCACTTTTTAGTGCCAAAGTTACCTTTGTGAATTCAGATATGCCGCTGCACCTTGAACTTGCAAAGCATCCAGACAGCCGGGGTTTTAGTTTCGTATTCCATTTCATAAAAGTTCAGATACTCAGCAAATAAGCCCACATTGGCAAAAAATATCCACATATCACAATTTCTATGAGCAACCATGCCATTATTGACCCTCCTACTATAATATTTTGAAAAACGTCCTCAAATGCGAAAACTGTCCCCTGATGCCTTAAGTTTGGAAGTTTTCTTTGATTTTCAGCCATTGGTGATCCCACATTTTAATTTGGCTTATTTGTAATAAAAACAAATAAAAAAGTGCTGACTTAAATACATGTTGTTGCTTTCATAACCCTTTTGGAATTTCATTAATACTGAAGAGCGGCCAAATTCAATTCAGAGAATTGCGCACTAAGTCCATGATGGACGATGCTTTCTGGAGATGTCATTTGATAATACACAGCAATGTGGTGAATAGGGATGCAAACAGTGATGTTTGATGTAAAACATGTAACTGATAGCACTGGCCCTAAATGACTGAATTGATGGACATGGGCCGTAAACTTAAGAACCCACCCCCAATCCCGAAATTTTCCTAAAATGACTGGGCCTTTGAGATATTCATTATCTCCCCTTTGCTACTGATCAGAGTCTAAAGTGGACACCCTCTGCAGGTAAGAAAAAGGGAGAGAACAAACCAATTAAGTCAGTTGTGTCATTTCTTATCAGATAACTGGCTTAGATAAAGATACTGACAGGCTCTAAAACAATCAAAGTCATAAGGTTTCTACTGAAGCTGAATTTCGACCAAAACAGAGTCTGCAGGTTATGATAAAACAGCAACTATGCATAACAGAAACTGCAAAAAAGGGTATTTCATTTCTGAATGTGTTTGAGAAAGGTTCTACTGTGTTTTTGTTACAGTCAAAGCACTATTTTCTGAGTCTGGGGCATACTACAAGGTAAGAACTGAGCCCCAGACTAAAAAATCTCCATAAAAGAATCAGGGAGGAGTGTAACATTGCACTAGCCTTGTCATTCTCCACTATATAAAATGGAGTCAGCACAAGAAAACACTTTCTGGCTGCAAGAAACTACACTTACTTGGATAAGAAGAACTTCTTAACTTGCACATGTGCTGTCATCAGCAACTAGCAGCTAGACCTGGTGAGTATTCTGAGGTTACTAGCTACAGACTGGAAAAGAGAAAGAATCCTATCAGAATAATGTGTCCAAAGTACATTCTTGGACACACAGAAGGTCTTACAGTGCTGAAAAGGACATTGTTCTTAATATTAAGGACCTGGATAGGCGTTTGGGACATTTGCACAGCACAAATTTGAGATCGGTTTATGAGGCAACCTTTGCATCTATAGTGGTCATGGCACTGTTCATCATTTTTACTGAAATACCTATCATTTTTTTCACAGAAAGTGGCTCATGAGACAGGTCATAACATTTACACAGAGGTGGTTAGGGCAAAAATGGGCAAAATATCATATCAAGTACTCCTGTGAAAAATATTTAAATGGTCTCGTGCAAAATCAATGCGGTGTAATTTCAGACAAGCGCACACATTGCGATGCTGTACAAGCTTTTCACCAAAACTGATATCATCTGTGCGCCCTTGCCAAGCTCGACAACTGTTTTTGTTTAAAATATTCCTGTTGAACTGTCTTGGAATGCTGTTAATTGCTTTTTTTGGTAGATTTTAATGCTTGATAGAATGCCTGTGCCACTGTGGAGTGGACTAGAGCCAAATTTTTGACTTCAGTAAAATTTTGCCCATTTCCCCAATGGAAAATTCATTCAAAATTGGGAAAAATGACCAAAAACAAAGCCAAACTAGCTTAAATTATACTCTTTAAGGCCATATTTAGATGTAAAAATATTCAAATCCTTGAAAATAAACAATATTTCCATCCCCAGTATGTGAGCAAAAAGTTTAAGGGCACAGGCTACAGTCTGGTGTAAGAAAACTGTTTGTCGGCTTTAAATTGGACAATCATACGGTACCTACAGCGTATCATTTCCTGCGTAAATATGGACTGCACGATGCACAAAAACATTGCGGGTACTCATTCGACAAATAATTAGCTTTTCAAATTGCAGAGAATAAGACCCCAAAAGATGACTTGAATTTTTGGCGTTTTCCCTTAAGTTTGGAAGTTTTCTTTGATTTTCAGCCATTGGTGATCCCACATTTTAATTGGGCTTATTTGTAATAAAAACAAATAAAAAAGTGTTGACTTAAATACATGTTGTTGCTTTCATAACCCTTTTGGAATTTCATTAATACTGAAGAGCGGCCAAATTCAATTCAGAGAATTGCGCACTAAGTCCATGATGGACGATGCTTTCTGGAGATGTCATTTGATAATACACAGCAATGTGGTGAATAGGGATGCAAACAGTGATGTTTGATGTAAAACATGTAACTGATAGCACTGGCCCTAAATGACTGAATTGGTGGACATGGGCCATAAACTTAAGAACCCACCCCCAATCCCGAAATTTTCCTAAAATGACTGGGCCTTTGAGATATTCATTATCTCCCCTTTGCTACTGATCAGAGTCTAAAGTGGACGCCCTCTGCAGGTAAGAAAAAGGGAGAGAACAAACCAATTAAGTCAGTTGTGTCATTTCTTATCAGATAACTGGCTTAGATAAAGATACTGACAGGCTCTAAAACAATCAAAGTCATAAGGTTTCTACTGAAGCTGAATTTCGACCAAAACAGAGTCTACAGGTCATGATAAAACAGCAACTATGCATACCAGAAACTGCAAAAAAAGGGTATTTCATTTCTGAATGTGTTTGAGAAAGGTTCTACTGTGTTTTTGTTACAGTCAAAGCACTATTTTCTGAGTCTGGGGCATACTACAAGGTAAGAACTGAGCCCCAGACTAAAAAATCTCCATAAAAGAATCAGGGAGGAGTGTAACATTGCACTAGCCTTGTCATTCTCCACTATATAAAATGGTGTCAGCACAAGAAAACACTTTCTGGCTGCAAGAAACTACACTTACTTGGATAAGAAGAACTTCTTAACTTGCACATGTGCTGTCATCAGCAACTAGCAGCTAGACCTGGTGAGTATTCTGAGGTTACTAGCTACAGACTGGAAAAGAGAAAGAATCCTATCAGAATAATGTGTCCAAAGTACATTCTTGGACACACAGAAGGTCTTACAGTGCTGAAAAGGACATTGTTGTTAATATTAAGGACCTGGATAGGCTTTTGGGACATTTGCACAGCACAAATTTGAGATCTGTTTATGAGGCAACCTTTGCATCTATAGTGGTCATGGCACTGTTCATCATTTTTACTGAAATACCTATCATTTTTTTCACAGAAAGTGGCTCATGAGACAGGTCATAACATTTACACAGAGGTGGTTAGGGCAAAAATGGGCAAAATATCATATCAAGTACTCCTGTGAAAAATATTTAAATGGTCTTGTGCAAAATCAATGCGGTGTTATTTCAGACAAGCGCACACAGTGCAATGCTGTACAAGCTTTTCACCAAAACCGATATCATCTGTGCGCCCTTGCCAAGCTCGACAACTGTTTTTGTTTTAAATATTCCTGTTGAACTGTCTTGGAATGCTGTTAATTGCTTTTTTTGGTAGATTTTAATGCTTGATAGAATGCCTGTGCCACTGTGGAGTGGACTAGAGCCAAATTTTTGACTTCAGTAAAATTTTGCCCATTTCCCCAATGGAAAATTCATTCAAAATTGGGAAAAATGACCAAAAACAAAGCCAAACTAGCTTAAATTATACTCTTTAAGGCCATATTTAGATGTAAAAATATTCAAATCCTTGAAAATAAACAATATTTCCATCCCCAGTATCGGAACAAAAAGTTTAAGGGCACAGGCTGCAGTCTGGTGTAAGAAAACTGTTTGTCGGCTTTAAATCGGACAATCATACGGTACCTACAGCGTATCATTTCCTGCGTAAATATGGACTGCACGATGCACAAAAACATTGCGGGTACTCATTCGACAAATAATTAGCTTTTCAAATTGCAGTGAATAAGACCCCAAAAGATGACTTGAATTTTTGGCGTTTTCCCTTAACTAAGGCATCAGGGGACAGTTAATCGCAGCAATTTTTTGTCCGTGTCACACCAAGTTTTTGAATCGTTATCGACAACTCCTGGAGAAAGCGATAACTTCTGTTTTGGTTTTAAATTGCTCCACACATGCATGAAATTAAAACAGAATACCAAAGAAACACTTCTCTGTCTGCATAGGCTGACAGCAACAGCATTTCACTTACCCCACCCACTAATTTTTACATACAAAAAATCATGACTCCACCTCACTTTGACAGATCCTGTGAATTTACTCCCAAAACACCAGTACTTGGCACCTGTTGAAATGTCATGTACACTCAGTCACATGCAAAGAAATAGACAGAAAAATATACCATAACCAGTAAACTTTTTCAGGAATCCTCTTTGAAAAATAGCCACTTTTTAGTGCCAAAGTTACCTTTGTGAATTCAGATATGCCGCTGCACCTTGAACTTGCACAGCATCCAGACAGCCGGGGTTTTAGTTTCGTATTCCATTTCATAAAAGTTCAGATACTCAGCAAATAAGCCCACATTGGCAAAAAATATCCACATATCACAATTTCTATGAGCAACCATGCCATTAATGACCCTCCTACTATAATATTTTGAAAAACGTCCTCAAATGCGAAAACTGTCCCCTGATGCCTTAAGTTTGGAAGTTTTCTTTGATTTTCAGCCATTGGTGATCCCACATTTTAATTTGGCTTATTTGTAATAAAAACAAATAAAAAAGTGTTGACTTAAATACATGTTGTTGCTTTCATAACCCTTTTGGAATTTCATTAATACTGAAGAGCGGCCAAATTCAATTCAGAGAATTGCGCACTAAGTCCATGATGGACGATGCTTTCTGGAGATGTCATTTGATAATACACAGCAATGTGGTGAATAGGGATGCAAACAGTGATGTTTGATGTAAAACATGTAACTGATAGCACTGGCCCTAAATGACTGAATTGGTGGACATGGGCCGTAAACTTAAGAACCCACCCCCAATCCCGAAATTTTCCTAAAATGACTGGGCCTTTGAGATATTCATTACCTCCCCTTTGCTACTGATCAGAGTCTAAAGTGGACACCCTCTGCAGGTAAGAAAAAGGGAGAGAACAAACCAATTAAGTCAGTTGTGTCATTTCTTATCAGATAACTGGCTTAGATAAAGATACTGACGGGCTCTAAAACAATCAAAGTCATAAGGTTTCTACTGAAGCTGAATTTCGACCAAAACAGAGTCTACAGGTTATGATAAAACAGCAACTATGCATACCAGAAACTGCAAAAAAAGGGTATTTCATTTCTGAATGTGTTTGAGAAAGGTTCTACTGTGTTTTTGTTACAGTCAAAGCACTATTTTCTGAGTCTGGGGCATACTACAAGGTAAGAACTGAGCCCCAGACTAAAAAATCTCCATAAAAGAATCAGGGAGGAGTGTAACATTGCACTAGCCTTGTCATTCTCCACTATATAAAATGGAGTCAGCACAAGAAAACACTTTCTGGCTGCAAGAAACTACACTTACTTGGATAAGAAGAACTTCTTAACTTGCACATGTGCTGTCATCAGCAACTAGCAGCTAGACCTGGTGAGTATTCTGAGGTTACTAGCTACAGACTGGAAAAGAGAAAGAATCCTATCAGAATAATGTGTCCAAAGTACATTCTTGGACACACAGAAGGTCTTACAGTGCTGAAAAGGACATTGTTGTTAATATTAAGGACCTGGATAGGCTTTTGGGACATTTGCACAGCACAAATTTGAGATCTGTTTATGAGGCAACCTTTGCATCTATAGTGGTCATGGCACTGTTCATCATTTTTACTGAAATACCTATCATTTTTTCACAGAAAGTGGCTCATGAGACAGGTCATAACATTTACACAGAGGTGGTTAGGGCAAAAATGGGCAAAATATCATATCAAGTACTCCTGTGAAAAATATTTAAATGGTCTCGTGCAAAATCAAAGCGGTGTAATTTCAGACAAGCGCACACATTGCGATGCTGTACAAGCTTTTCACCAAAACCGATATCATCTGTGCGCCCTTGCCAAGCTCGACAACTGTTTGTGTTTAAAATATTCCTGTTGAACTGTCTTGGAATGCTGTTAATTGCTTTTTTTGGTAGATTTTAATGCTTGATAGAATGCCTGTGCCACTGTGGAGTGGACTAGAGCCAAATTTTTGACTTCAGTAAAATTTTGCCCATTTCCCCAATGGAAAATTCATTCAAAATTGGGAAAAACTAGAATTTGTTTTTCTACAAAAACACAGATGTCTCCCCCGTTTTTGACCTCTAAGTATAACCTTGACATTGGAGGTATTGAGCCGGGTCTTGTGTGCAACACATCATCTAATGAAGATAAACATTTCTGCAAAGTAACTTTAAAAATGTTCAAAAAATTTCAAAGGGCAATAACTCTTGAAAGGGGCATAATCTGGATGAGAAAAAAAATACGCGTCAGCTTATTTTCCATTAGGAATGCATATATGAAATTTCAAAACCATAGCATACACAGTTCTAAAGTTATGCTATGCATCCCTTTTAGCAGTCATTACAATGGGCACAAATTACCAAAATGACAAAGGGCCATAACTCATAAAGTATTTTTCGGAATTTTGTCAAAAGTTAATCAGTTCATATACTCATCACAATCAATATACTCAACAACTTTCAAGGCTCTAGCTCCAATAGTGTTTGAGAAATTTTGCTGACAAGATTTTATTGAAAAAATTTCAAAGGGCAATAACTCTTGAAAGGGGCATAATCCGGACGAGAAAAAAAATACGAGTCAGCTAATTCTCCATGAGGAATCCATATATGAAATTTCAAAACCCTAGCATACACGGTTCTAAAGTTATGCTATGCATCACTTTTAGCATACATTACAATGGGCACAAATTACCAAAATGACAAAGGGCCATAACTCACAAAGTATTTTCCAGAATTTTGTCAAAAGTTAAACAGTTCATTTACTCATCACCACCAATATATTCACCAATTTTCAAGGCTCTAGCTCCAATTGTTTTTGAGATATTTTGCTGACAAGATTTTATTAAAAAAATTTCAAAGGGCAATAACTCTTGAAAGGGGCATAATCTGGACGAGAAAAAAAATACGCGTCAGCTAATTTTCCATGAGAAATCCATATATGAAATTTCAAAACCCTAGCATACACGGTTCTAAAGTTATGCTATGCATCACTTTTAGCATACATTACAATGGGCACAAATTACCAAAATGACAAAGGGCCGTAACTCACAAAGTATTTTTCGGAATTTTGTCAAAAGTTAATCAGTTCATCTACTTATCACCACCAATATATTCACCACTTTTCAAGGCTCTAGCTCCAATAGTTTTTGAGATATCTTGCTGACAAGATTTTATTAAAAAAATTTCAAAGAGCAATAACGCTTGAAGGGGGCATAATCCGGACGAGAAAAAAAATATACGTCTGCTAATTTTCCATAAGGAATCCATATATGAAATTTCAAAACCCTAGCATACACGGTTCTTTAGTTATGCTATGCATCAAAAGCGTAACGGACAGACGAACTGACAAACGACCCAGAACCAATATGCCCTTCAACTTTTTCAAAGTTGGACGCATAAAAAGGCCCCTTTTTGTTCTTTTACCTCTTAGTACGACCTTGACATTTGAGGTACCAACTTGGGTCATGCACGCAACACATCGTCTTATGGTGGTTAACATTTCTGCCAAGTAATTTCAAAATCCATCTAAAAGTAAGAAAGTTATTGACAGAACACAAAAAAGGCCCCTTTTTTGACCTTTAACCTCTATGTATGACCTTGACCTTTCAGGTACCAAACTGGGTCATGCGTGCAACACATCACCTCATGGCGTTTAACATTTCTGCCAAGCAATTTCAAAATTCATCTAAAAATAAGAAAGTTATTGACCAAACACGAAAAAAAGGCCCCTTTTTTTACTTTTGACCTCTATGTATGACCTTGACACTTGAGGTATCAAAATGAATCATGCATGCAACACATCGTCTCATGATAGTTAACATTTTTGCCAAGTAACTTCAAATTCTATCTAAAAATAAGCTAGTTATTGACAAAACCGGAAAAAAGGCCCCTTTTTTACCTTTGACCTCTAAGTATGACCTTGACCTTTGAGGTACCAACCTGGGTCATGCAGGTAACACATCGTCTTATATTGGTCAACATTTCTGCCAAGTGATTTCACAATCCATCTCAAAATAAGAAAGTTATTGACAAAACACGAAAAAAAGGCCCCTTTTTTGACCTTTGACCTCTAAGTATGACCTTGACCTTCGAGGTACTGACCTGCCTGATGCACACCACACATCATATCATGGTTGTTAATATTTCTGCCAAGTAATTTTAAAATCCATCTCAAAATAAGAAAGTTATTGACAAAACACGAAAAAAAGGCCCCTTTTTTTTACCTTTGACCTCTAAGTATGACCTTGACCTTCGAGGTACTGACCTGCCTGATGCACACCACACATCGTTCAATGGTGTTTAATATTTCTGCCAAGTAATTTTAAAATTCATCTCAAAATAAGAAAGTTATTGACCAAATACGAAAAAATGCCCCTTTTTTGACCTTTGACCTCTAAGTATGACCTTGACCTTTGAGGTACCGACCTGATTCATGCGCATCACACATCGTCTTATGGTTGTTAATATTTCTGCCAAGTAATTTTAAAATCCATCTGAAAATAAGAAAGTTATTGACCGGACACGATTTGCCCATACATATATACATACCAACAAACTTCCAAGGGAGATAATTCAAAAAGTATAAATGCGAGAGTTATAGTTCTTGCGCACTGCACGTCGTCTAATGCTGATTTATATTTTTACTAAGTTTCGTGACGATAGCTCCAACGGTTTTCAAGTTATAGAGCGGACACGAATGTGTGACAGACAGACGGACAGACAGACAGACGGACAGACAGACAGACGGACAGACGGACAGACAGACAGACAGACGCCCGGGGGAAAAACAATATGTCTCTCCGAAAAAATTTTTTTCGGGGGAGACATAATGACCAAAAACAAAGCCAAACTAGCTTAAGGCCATATTTAGATGTAAAAATATTCAAATCCTTGAAAATAAACAATATTTCCATCCCCAGTATGTGAGCAAAAAGTTTAAGGGCACAGGCTGCAGTCTGGTGTAAGAAAACTGTTTGTCGGCTTTAAATCGGACAATCATACGGTACCTACAGCGTATCATTTCCTGCGTAAAATTAATATGGACTGCACGATGCACAAAAAAATTGCGGGTACTCATTCGACAAATAATTAGCTTTTCAAATTGCAGTGAATAAGACCCCAAAAGATGACTTGAATTTTTGGCGTTTTCCCTTAAGTTTGGAAGTTTTCTTTGATTTTCAGCCATTGGTGATCCCACATTTTAATTGGGCTTATTTGTAATAAAAACAAATAAAAAAGGGTTGACTTAAATACATGTTGTTGCTTTCATAACCCTTTTGGAATTTCATTAATACTGAAGAGCGGCCAAATTCAATTCAGAGAATTGCGCACTAAGTCCATGATAGACGATGCTTTCTGGAGATGTCATTTGATAATAAACAGCAATGTGGTGAATAGGGATGCAAACAGTGATGTTTGATGTAAAACATGTAACTGATAGCACTGGCCCTAAATGACTGAATTGGTGGACATGGGCCGTAAACTTAAGAACCCACCCCCAATCCCGAAATTTTCCTAAAATGACTGGGCCTTTGAGATATTCATTATCTCCCCTTTGCTACTGATCAGAGTCTAAAGTGGACACCCTCTGCAGGTAAGAAAAAGGGAGAGAACAAACCAATTAAGTCAGTTGTGTCATTTCTTATCAGATAACTGGCTTAGATAAAGATACTGACAGGCTCTAAAACAATCAAAGTCATAAGGTTTCTACTGAAGCTGAATTTCGACCAAAACAGAGTCTACAGGTCATGATAAAACAGCAACTATGCATACCAGAAACTGCAAAAAAAGGGTATTTCATTTCTGAATGTGTTTGAGAAAGGTTCTACTGTGTTTTTGTTACAGTCAAAGCACTATATTCTGAGTCTGGGGCATACTACAAGGTAAGAACTGAGCCCCAGACTAAAAAATCTCCATAAAAGAATCAGGGAGGAGTGTAACATTGCACTAGCCTTGTCATTCTCCACTATATAAAATGGAGTCAGCACAAGAAAACACTTTCTGGCTGCAAGAAACTACACTTACTTGGATAAGAAGAACTTCTTAACTTGCACATGTGCTGTCATCAGCAACTAGCAGCTAGACCTGGTGAGTATTCTGAGGTTACTAGCTACAGACTGGAAAAGAGAAAGAATCCTATCAGAATAATGTGTCCAAAGTACATTCTTGGACACACAGAAGGTCTTACAGTGCTGAAAAGGACATTGTTGTTAATATTAAGGACCTGGATAGGCTTTTGGGACATTTGCACAGCACAAATTTGAGATCTGTTTATGAGGCAACCTTTGCATCTATAGTGGTCATGGCACTGTTCATCATTTTTACTGAAATACCTATCATTTTTTTCACAGAAAGTGGCTCATGAGACAGGTCATAACATTTACACAGAGGTGGTTAGGGCAAAAATGGGCAAAATATCATATCAAGTACTCCTGTGAAAAATATTTAAATGGTCTTGTGCAAAATCAATGCGGTGTAATTTCAGACAAGCGCACACAGTGCGATGCTGTACAAGCTTTTCACCAAAACCGATATCATCTGTGCGCAATTGCCAAGATCGACAACTATTTTTGTTTTAAATATTCCTGTTGAACTGTCTTGGAATGCTGTTAATTGCTTTTTTTGGTAGATTCTAATGCTTGATAGAATGCCTGTGCCACTGTGGAGTGGACTAGAGCCAAATTTTTGACTTCAGTAAAATTTTGCCCATTTCCCCAATGGAAAATTCATTCAAAATTGGGAAAAATGACCAAAAACAAAGCCAAACTAGCTTAAATTATACTCTTTAAGGCCATATTTAGATGTAAAAATATTCAAATCCTTGAAAATAAACAATATTTCCATCCCCAATATGTGAACAAAAAGTTTAAGGGCACAGGCTGCAGTCTGGTGTAAGAAAACTCACAGTATGGGAGCGGAAGTGAACGGCCATTTGCGATTGAACATCACTTGCGATTTGTACAGTGGACGATCAGTCACTTGCGGTATGTTATTTTCGCCGACACGGTAAGTAATTACATTTTTGTTCTGCGAACATAACGCTTATATGCAATATATATGTCTTGCTGGTAAGATGGATGTTTTTATCATATTCCAACCACATAAGTATGTTATTTTTTGGATGGCATGAGAAGAGCTAGATTGTTGATCACTTTGTTTATCGTAATGCCATAACCGGTTGACACAAGTGTAAATATGCATAAAACGTGTGTTAAGAAGCATTCCTTTGTTATTTAGCATTTTAGTTTTCTAATATTATCACTGATTGAATACAAATCAAAGACATCTTCAAAAATCTAAATCAGACCGAAAGATTGTTTAAAGTATGACACAGGGGAAAGGAAACGCTGTTCAGGTCACTTGCTTTTGTAAGTATTGGGATTGTACAGGTCAATTGCGATTAGTTTGAACGGTCACTTGTCAGATGATATTCTGAATATGCTTAAGTCTTTCGCTTACTGGCACCTTTTTCCCTATCTCCACCCTACTAACTCATACTGTATTGATGTGTCACAGCATCTCCACTTTTCTGGCAAAAGAGAAAAGAGGCCAAAAAATTAACTCCTGCCATTAGTCCCACTTTCACAGAATTTATTTATTTATTTATTTATTTGTCGTCTCCCGCTTGTGGTTTCGCTTGTTGAAAATGCGGTACGTCTTATTTGGAACCATGTCGATCAGACATTTTATTTGATTAGACCACAGGGCCAGTGGTATACTATGGAGTCACTGGTAGGCTGTTCATATGATCAAACGATTTTTTATGCGACACCAACGACAAGGTGAGTGTGGTCCGATTTCTGCACGACAATGCAGATATGCAACCACAAGCCCATAATAAGTCAAAGCGTTCACATAAAAAGTGGCCAACGGGCAGAGCACTGGCGTATAACAGCTTTCACATTTGTACAAGCCCATATTTGCTGTCATATTTGTACATGCTATACAACCTATACATCAACAAACTCTCGACCACGATAGACCACTGCTTATCCCATAAGCTCGCCTAGAGCATTCGGCTCTGGTGAGCTAAAAAAACTTGCCCTATCGTTAGCAAAATGTTTGGTTACTTTTCAGTTAGTCTTCTATAAAGTGTAGGAAAGTTGTCTGCTTAACGTCTCCAACAGTTTTCAAGCATTCTATTTGATATGATGTTACAAGCAAGTTGCACATGTGCCATTTTTAAGATGAAAAAGCACTTTTTGACAAAATTGCAGCATTTGCAACTTTGACATTTCATACTTCAGTCGGCAGGATCCTGGGTGTAGACTGGCAATTAGAATATTGCGAAAAAACAGTAAATTGTATAAAACATATTTCTGGTATATAACTTTAGACAGTATAATATGAGCTCAGCGTAGATCTAGAGTTTTGTAAAAGCTACATGCATATTAACCATATTCGTTCGTTTGGAATGCTTGAGATGTCATTTCACCTCAATGTCGGGTAAAGTCCCACGAAATTGGAAGCAACGTCTAAAATAACCTTCATAGTGTTGACGGGAACGTTAAATCCCGAATCAAACAAAAACTATTGTTTGTTTGATTTGAGGTCCAACGTCCCCGTCTACACTGTATAGGTCAATTTCGAGACGTTGCTTCCAATTTTGTGGGAATTTTACCCGACATTGAGATGAAATGACATCCCAAGCCCTGTTTCCCAATCAAACCAATAGGGTTTATATGCAGGGACAGCCCGACCCGCAACCCTTCTAAGCGGTTTGCACAAGCACCACGACTCTAGGTGCTATGGTATTTGACGGTCCGGCTCGCATCGCTTTGCCTGGGCAGGCTTAGATCCTCAAAGCGGTTTACCTGCGTGGAAGCATCATGCAGCCCATCTATTCCTTCAAGCCCCGGTGGGCGGGGACCGTAAAAACAATTGTAACAAGTACCATGCATGGACTACACAAAGGATGTCATTTAGCTTCCGGGCAGAGGTGAAACCGACCTCACATTAATGCAATCACAAGGACAGTCAAATCCCCCGCCACACTCTGTATCAAGGCTCAACCTTGTGACCTTCACCTGTGACCTTGACTTTAAGTTGACATGGTTTATTTATGGTTCTGCCCATCAGCTCACTCTGGGGTATATTTCACAAAAGTTTAATGAAAATCCTTCTAGGGGTAAAGGAGATATGGAACAGACACAAAAATCAAAGTTTCAAACTTTTCACCTTCAACTGTGACCTTGACCTTGAGTTGGCATGGTTTATTTATGTGCTATGCACTGATGGGGACATTTGACCAACATTTAATGAAAATCCTTTGAATGGGAAAGGAGATATGGAATGGACACAACATTCAAAGTTTCAAACTCGTGACCTTCCAATGTGACCTTGATCTGGTGTCGACATGATTCTTATATGGGCTCTGCACATGAGCTCATTGAGGGGGATAATTGACCAAAGTTTAACGAAAAACCTTTGAGTGGTAAAGGACAAAAAATTCAAAGTTTTATACTCGTGACCTTCAGATGTGACCTTGACCTTGAGTCGGCATGGTTCATTTGTGGGTTCTGCACATCAGCTCGTGAGAAGAATAATTGACCAAAGTTTAATGAAAATCTATCAAAGGGTACACGAGATACGAAGCGGACAAAAAATTCCGGAGCGGACAAGTGTTACGGACAGACACAAGGACGGACAGACGGACGGACGGACGAAAGGACACTGGTTCTGCACATCAGCTCACTGAGAAGAATATTTGACCAAAGTTTAATGAAAATCCTTCCAAGGGTAAAGGAGATATGGAACGGACAAAAAATTCCAAGTTTCAAACTCGTGACCTTCAACCGTGACCTTGACCTTGTATCTGCATGGTTCATTTATGGGTTCTGCACACCAGCTCACTGAGACGAATAACTGATCAAAGTTTAATGAAATATATCAAAGGGTTTATGAGATATGGAGTGGACAAGAAAGTGTTACGGACAGACAGACGGACGGACGTCCGCGTCCGTCTACGCATGAGGGATAAGTTGTGGGTTACACAGCACAAATTCGGACAAATTTGCAACCCAGAATGTTGTCCATCATGGACACATTGGTACAGAACCTACTACCGGGGTTTGTGCAACTCAGAACTTGATTCTGTACGTTCAGCCCCACAAGTGATGGCCAACCATGGACATTCTGTCCGAACTTGTGCAAATATGATGTTTGGGAAAAACATCTATACCCCCCTCTACCGCCTGGAAGTAATTAGAAAATATCGACTTATGTGGTGCAACTCACAAGTCGATTTTTCCCCGCAAGTCCGGCCAGTACATATAAATCAACTCACAACTACCCTCTCATGGCAGCGGACGGATAAACGGACGGACGGACGGACAGACGAAGGCCATTCCTATAATCCCCGCTCCGCTTCACGGCGGGGGATTAATTAAATACTTTGTGAGTTATATTAAAAGTAATTAAATGTTACTGAAAGAGTCAAAGAAAATATGCAAACATGTCTTTAGGCTCTGTCCATCGAGGCTTGGAGAAATAGACTGGGATGCATTGTGCTTCCAAGCTGATGTGAAACCGATCGCACATGAGTAATGATAAACCGCTTAGAAGTTCGTCGACTGCCCTGACAAAGTGGTGCTAGTCGGTTCGTCTATGCATATAAACCTTATTGATTTGTTTGGGCGGTATGGACTGAGATGTCATTTCATCTCAGTGTCGGTTAAAAGCCACAGCATGGGAAGCAACGTCCGCAAGATTACCTGAATAGTGTTGACTTGGACGTAGCACCTCAAATCATATAAAGCGCGTGTTTTCACTTGATAACTCGGAAGTGAAAAGAGTTCCACACCATGCTGATGAAACAGTAGTAATGTCCCAATCGTATAAGAAGGAAGTGCTTTGGTTATTTGATGTCACTATCTGATCAAACTTCTTAGAATGACCCTGTATCACAAAAAAACATGTTAAGTGTGAAATCACCATCGCAAGTGACTGTTCAATTTCAATGCTCAACTTGGCAAGTGACTGTTCAACTCCATTGATTAAAGATCGCAAGTGACCGTTCAATCCAATGTCAAGTGACCGTTCAGTTGATCTAAAGTGATGGGAATACAAGTTAAGATTTAGCTGCCGTATTTTACTTCAGTGTATACATCCTTTTGGTCAGTAGGCTTTATAGTTTATTAAAGATGCCAGGAAAACTAAACAAGTGGCCTCTAAATATTTATCCGTCATTTAATCCACTTTTTAGTAACGTGCGCCAGCATCAGTGAACAACATGTCAACTGATCACCATCGTTAATTCCACCGATAGGATCAATGACACCAACGAAATCATTATCAATAAAGTGACACATATATTGACAACTTACACAAATAAAAGCAATGGCCAAAACCTCACGCTAATGGCTTCTGTGTTTACATATTTGATATACCACGTGATAATGTCATATCGCAAGTGACTGATCGCCCACTGTACAAATCGCAAGTGATGTTCAATCGCAAATGGCCGTTCACTTCCGCTCCCATACTGTGAAACTGTTTGTCGGCTTTAAATCGGACAATCATACGGTACCTACAGCGTATCATTTCCTGCGTAAATATGGACTGCACGATGCACAAAAACATTGCGGGTACTCATTCGACAAATAATTAGCTTTTCAAATTGCAGTGAATAAGACCCCAAAAGATGACTTGAATTTTTGGCGTTTTCCCTTAATTAAGGCATCAGGGGACAGTTAATCGCAGCAATTTTTTGTCCGTGTCACACCAAGTTTTTGAATCGTTATCGACAACTCCTGGAGAAAGCGATAACTTCTGTTTTGGTTTTAAATTGCTCCACACATGC
The DNA here is from genome assembly GCA_963580285.1 of Lucinisca nassula. Classification (NCBI taxonomy): domain Eukaryota; kingdom Metazoa; phylum Mollusca; class Bivalvia; order Lucinida; family Lucinidae; genus Lucinisca; species Lucinisca nassula. Next base: position 143,354 of record CAUZLF010000096.1, on the reverse strand, counting down.
ATGAAATTAAAACAGAATACCAAAGAAACACTTCTCTGTCTGCATAGGCTGACAGCAGCAGCATTTCACTTACCCCACCCACTAATTTTTACATACAAAAAATCATGACTCCACCTCACTTTGACAGATCCTGTGAATTTACTCCTAAAACACCAGTACTTGGCACCTGTTGAAATGTCATGTACACTCAGTCACATGCAAAGAAATAGACAGAAAAGTATACCATAACCAGTAAACTTTTTCAGGAATCCTCTTTGAAGAATAGCCACTTTTTAGTGCCAAAGTTACCTTTGTGAATTCAGATATGCCGCTGCACCTTGAACTTGCACAGCATCCAGACAGCCGGGGTTTTAGTTTCGTATTCCATTTCATAAAAGTTCAGATACTCAGCAAATAAGCCCACATTGGCAAAAAATATCCACATATCACAATTTCTATGAGCAACCATGCCATTAATGACCCTCCTACTATAATATTTTGAAAAACGTCCACCCTCAAATGTCCCCTGATGCCTTAAGTTTGGAAGTTTTCTTTGATTTTCAGCCATTGGTGATCCCACATTTTAATTTGGCTTATTTGTAATAAAAACAAATAAAAAAGTGTTGACTTAAATACATGTTGTTGCTTTCATAACCCTTTTGGAATTTCATTAATACTGAAGAGCGGCCAAATTCAATTCAGAGAATTGCGCACTAAGTCCATGATGGACGATGCTTTCTGGAGATGTCATTTGATAATACACAGCAATGTGGTGAATAGGGATGCAAACAGTGATGTTTGATGTAAAACATGTAACTGATAGCACTGGCCCTAAATGACTGAATTGGTGGACATGGGCCGTAAACTTAAGAACCCACCCCCAATCCCGAAATTTTCCTAAAATGACTGGGCCTTTGAGATATTCATTATCTCCCCTTTGCTACTGATCAGAGTCTAAAGTGGACACCCTCTGCAGGTAAGAAAAAGGGAGAGAACAAACCAATTAAGTCAGTTGTGTCATTTCTTATCAGATAACTGGCTTAGATAAAGATACTGACAGGCTCTAAAACAATCAAAGTCATAAGGTTTCTACTGAAGCTGAATTTCGACCAAAACAGAGTCTACAGGTTATGATAAAACAGCAACTATGCATACCAGAAACTGCAAAAAAAGGGTATTTCATTTCTGAATGTGTTTGAGAAAGGTTCTACTGTGTTTGTGTTACAGTCAAAGCACTATTTTCTGAGTCTGGTGCATACTACAAGGTAAGAACTGAGCCCCAGACTAAAAATCTCCATAAAAGAATCAGGGAGGAGTGTAACATTGCACTAGCCTTGTCATTCTTCACTATATAAAATGGAGTCAGCACAAGAAAACACTTTCTGGCTGCAAGAAACTACACTTACTTGGATAAGAAGAACTTCTTAACTTGCACATGTGCTGTCATCAGCAACTAGCAGCTAGACCTGGTGAGTATTCTGAGGTTACTAGCTACAGACTGGAAAAGAGAAAGAATCCTATCAGAATAATGTGTCCAAAGTACATTCTTGGACACACAGAAGGTCTTACAGTGCTGAAAAGGACATTGTTGTTAATATTAAGGACCTGGATAGGCTTTTGGGACATTTGCACAGCACAAATTTGAGATCTGTTTATGAGGCAACCTTTGCATCTATAGTGGTCATGGCACTGTTCATCATTTTTACTGAAATACCTATCATTTTTTCACAGAAAGTGGCTCATGAGACAGGTCATAACATTTACACAGAGGTGGTTAGGGCAAAAATGGGCAAAATATCATATCAAGTACTCCTGTGAAAAATATTTAAATGGTCTCGTGCAAAATCAGTGCGGTGTAATTTCAGACAAGCGCACACATTGCGATGCTGTACAAGCTTTTCACCAAAACCGATATCATCTGTGCGCCCTTGCCAAGCTCGACAACTGTTTTTGTTTAAAATATTCCTGTTGAACTGTCTTGGAATGCTGTTAATTGCTTTTTTTGGTAGATTTTAATGCTTGATAGAATGCCTGTGCCACTGTGGAGTGGACTAGAGCCAAATTTTTGACTTCAGTAAAATTTTGCCCATTTCCCCAATGGAAAATTCATTCAAAATTGGGAAAATGACCAAAAACAAAGCCAAACTAGCTTAAATTATACTCTTTAAGGCCATATTTAGATGTAAAAATATTCAAATCCTTGACAATAAACAATATTTCCATCCCCAGTATGTGAGCAAAAAGTTTAAGGGCACAGGCTGCAGTCTGGTGTAAGAAAACTGTTTGTCGGCTTTAAATTGGACAATTATACGGTACCTACAGCGTATCATTTCCTGCGTAAATATGGACTGCACGATGCACAAAAACATTGCGGGTACTCATTCGACAAATAATTAGCTTTTCAAATTGCAGTGAATAAGACCCACTTCTAAATGACAATCTTTCACCTTCATATATAGAACATATTTTCCCAATTTTAGTCAAAACGCCGCTAATTTTCCCAATTCCAAAGGCCCTGGCCCCATTCCCAAAAATGGGTGTGAGATAACAGTTGTGTGATATTACATTAAAATCCATTGATAAATGGATGAACTAAAGGGATGACAAAGTTTTTTCTAAAAATAGCCACAGTGACCTTGACCTTCAGCCCAGCATCCTGAAAGTCAAACATGCTTGAGACATTATCATACCAAACATTTGTGGAAAGATATATCAAAATCTGTTGATAATTAAAGGCACTAGAGTGATGACTAAGTTTTTTCTAAAAATAGCCCCAATGACCTTGACCCAAGGACCCTGAAAGTCAAACTTGCTCAATCTATTGTCAGACCAAACATTTATATGAAGTTATATTAAAATCCATCAATAAATGTAGGCATTAGAGCCATGACAATGTTTTTCTATCAATAGCCACAATGATCTTGACCTTGAGCTCAGGACCCTCAAAGTCGAACATGCTTGAGATATTATAATACCCAACATTTGCATGAGGTTTTATTAAAATCCATCAATAAATGAATGTGCTAGAGCCATGACAAAGATTTTCTAAAAATAGCCACAGTGACCTTGACCTTCAGCCGAGCACCCAGAAACTTGAACTTGCTCGAGACATCATACCTAACATTTTTGTGAAGTTATATTAAAATCCATCAATAAATGTATGCGCTAGAGCCATGGCAAAGACTTTCTTAAAATAGCATTAGTGACCTTGACCTTGAGCCAAGGACCCAGAAAGTCAAACATCTTGTTAGGAATATTATCATACCCAACATTGGTGTGAAGTTATTTTAAAAATCTATTGATGACTGTAGGTGCTAGAGAGATGACAAAAGGTGCACATACATACATACAAACGAAAGTATGTCACATGTACTTAATACTCGACAAACCACAACGAAGTGGCGAGGGGATAATAAAGACTTTGGCAAGATGATCATTCTAGGCAAGTTTGATGAGATTGGACTCTAATTGTGGCCTCTAGTGTGTTCACAAGGTTTTTCTATGATTTGAACTAGTGACCTACTTTTTGACCCGACATGACCAATATTCTAACTTGACGAAGATATTGTCAAGATGATCATTCTGAGAAAGTTTGATGAAGATTGGACCAAAATTGTAGCCTCTAGTGTTCACTAGGTTTTTCTATGATTTGACCTAGTGACGTACTTTTCGAACTTGACCGAGATATTGTCAAGATGATCATTCTGAGCAAGTTTGATGAAGATTGGACCAAAACTGTGGCCTCTAGAGTGTTCACAAGGTTTTATTATGATTTGACCTAGTGACCTACTTTTCGAGTGAGTGATATTTTGTTTATAGACACCTCAACCTATTGGTCATATGGTGTCTAAACACTTTTCTACGAGACGGTTCTGTCTAATGTCAATTTGTTAGGATATCTTTAAAATTAATGTTTTAACGTGCATATTAACAGTTTATTATGAATAGATTTCTTTAAGAAATTGTAAAATTTATATTATATCTGATAGTCATAGATTGAACAAGTTATATAGGAACATTTCATAAGGTTATGAACTAAATTACTATAGGGTTTCGGTGCTGTCAATTTTGCTCGTTTTAAATTTTTAATATTGAATTTATATGAATATTTCCAGTTGTTCTGTATTTTGAGATTTACTATTTGAGTACATAAAAATTCCGGACATATCCGGTAAGGCTTACATTTTGAATTAAACCAAGTAATATTTAGTAGTTGTGGATTTTCCCAGTAACCATGTAATTGTGGATTTTCCCAGTGTAATATTGCCCCTGTTGGTACGGACAATTTTCTTCTGATTTGAGGGACTTTTACCCAACTGCCTCAGAAGATAAGAAAGCAGCCACCTATTTCACAACTAACCCTGGTGACTGGGGCCCTCATCCTACTGTAGCTAAACCAATAGGACGCTCCGGCACTGCAAGTTACAGCAGCCCTTTACCCGACCTCCACCCCACCTACTTTTCGAACTTGACCGAGATATTGTCAAGATGATCATTCTGAGCAGGTTTGATGAAGACTGGACCAAAACTGTGGTGGCTAGAGTGTTCACAAGGTTTTTCTATGATCTGACCTAGTGACCTACTTTCTGAACTTGACCGAGATATTGTCTAGATGATCATTCTGAGCAAGTTTGATGAAGATTGGAACAAAACTGTGGCCTTGAGAGTGTTCACAAGGTTTTTCTATGATTTGACCTAGTGACCTACTTTTCGAACTTGACCGAGATATTGTCAAGATGATCATTCTGAGCAAGTTTGATGAAGACTGGACCAAAACTGTGGCGGCTACAGTGTTCAAAAGGTTTTTCTATGATCTGACCTAGTTACCTACTTTCTGAACTTGACTGAGATATTGTCATTCTGAGCAAATTTGATGAAGATTGGACCAAAACTGTGGCTTCTAGAGTGTTCCCAAGGTTATTCTATGATTTGATCTAGTGACCTACTTTTTGACCCGACATGACCCATATTCGAACTTGACCGAGATAATGTCAAGATGATCATTCTGATGAAGTTTGATGAAGATTGGACCAAAACTGTGGCCTTGAGAGTGTTCACAAGGTTTTTCTATGATTTGACCTAGTGACCTACTTTTCGAACATGACTGAGATATTGTCAAGATGATCATTCTGTGCAAGTTTGTTGAAGATTGGTTTAAAGCTGTGGCCTCAAAAGTGTTCACAAGGTTTTTCTATGAGTTGACCTAGTGACCTACTTTTCAAACTTGACGAGATATTGTCAAGATGATCATTTTGAGCAACTTTGATGAAGATTGGACCAAAACTGTGGTGGCTAGAGTGTTCATAAGGTTTTTCTGAGTTGACCTAGTGACCTACTTTTCGTACTTGACCGAGTTATTGTCAAGATGATCATTCTGAGCAAGTTTGATGAAGATTGGACCAAAACTGTGGCCTCTAGAGTGTTCACAAGGTTTTTCTATGATTTGACCTAGTGACCTACTTTTCAAACATGATTGAGATATTGTCAAGATGATCATTCTGAGCAAGTTTGATGAAGATTGGACCAAAACTGTGGCAGCTAGAATGTTCACAAGGTTTTTCTATGAATTGACCTAGTGACCTACTTTTCGAACTTGACCAAGATATTGTCAAGATGATCATTCTGAGCAAGTTTTATGAAGATTGGACCAAAACTGTGGCCTCTAGAGTGTTCACAAGGTTTTTCTATGATTTGACATAGTGACCTACTTTTAGACCCAACATGACCCATATTCGAACTTGACTGAGACATTGTCAAGATGATCATTCTGAGCAAGTTTGATGAATATTGGACCAAAACTGTGGCCTCTAGAGTGTTCACAATGTTTTTCTATGATTTGACATATTGACCTACTTTTTGACCTGACATGACCCATATTCGAACTTGACCGAGACATTGACTGGATGATCATTCTAAGCAAGTTTGATGAAGATTGGACCAAAACTGTGGCCTCTAGTGTTAACTAGGTTTTTCTATGATTTAACATAGTGAACTAATTTTTGACCCGACACGACCCATATTAGAACTTGATCGAGACATTGTCAAGATGATCATTCTGAACAAGTTTGATGAAGATTGGACCAAAACTGTGGCCTCTAGAGTGTTCACAAGGTTTTTCTATGATTTGACATAGTGACCTAGTTTTTGATCCAACATGATCCATATTCGAACTTGACCGAGATTTTGTCAAAATGATCATTCTGAGCAAATTTGATGAAGATTGGACCAAAATTGTGGCCTCTAGAGTGTTCACAAGGTTTTTCTATGATTTGACATAGTGACCTACTTTTTGACCCTACATGACCCATATTTGAGCTTGATATGGACATTGTCCAGATGATCAATCTGACCAAGTTTGATGAAGATTGGACAAAAACTGCGGCCTCTAGCGTGTTCACAAGGTTTTCCTATGATTTAACATAGTGACCTACTTTTAGACCAGACATGACCCATATTCGAACTTGACTGAGATTTTGTCAAGATGATCATTCTGAGCAAGTTTGATGAAGATTGGACCAAAACTGTGGCAACAAGAGTGTTCACAAGGTTTTTCTATGATTTGAAATAGTGACCTACTTTTTGACCAGACATGACCCATATTCGAACTTGACCGAGACATTGTCAAAATGATCATTCTGAGCAAGTTTGATGAAGATTGGACCAAAACTGTGGCCTCTAGAGTGTTCACAAGATTTTTCTATGATTTTACATAGTGACCTACTTTTTGACCCGACATGACCCATATTCGAACTTGACCGAGACATTGTCAAGATGATCATTCTGAGCAAGTTTGATGAAGATTGGACCAAAACTGTGGCCTCTAGAGTGTTCACAAGGTTTTTCTATGATTTGACATAGTGACCTACTTTTTGACCCGACATGACCCATATTCAAACTTGACCGAGAGTTTGTAAAGATGATCATTCTGACCAAGTTTGATGAAGATTGGACCAAAACTGTGGCCTCTAGTGTGTTCACAAGGTTTTTCTATGATTTGACCTAGTGACCTACTTTTTGACCCGACATGACTCATATTCGAACTTGACCGAGACATAGTCAAGATGATCATTCTGAGCAAGTTTGATGATGATTGAATGAAAACTTTGGCCTCTAGAGTGTTCACAAGGAAACGTTTACGCACGACGAACGACGACGCCGGACATAGCACGGTCACAAAAGCTCACCATGACCTTCGGTCAGGTGAGCTAAAAATGTGTCTTATTATAAGGAACAAGAGTACATACAGTTTAGGGGTGGGGATCTGAACAGTTTCTGAAATTTAAGGCCTATTATGGAGTGAAGGGAGTGGGGCATGCCCCCAGGAGACCCATGGTCTGTGTCACTGATAGTATCTTATGGTGAGCTAAAAACAAGAATTCCGCCAAAGGCTAGGTGGCGCCCGCAAGGGAACAAAATCTTAAAAGGTTCATCAATTTGGCATGGGCTAATTCTGAATGATGAACTTTTGCATATATAACTGCAGCAGCAATATAAGTTATAATATTCAGTTTATGCTTTTTCTGCATACAAAGTTATCGAACCATGAAATATAGGTCAAAGTCAAATAGGAATATCCACGTTAGTAGTCATCCTTAGATGTAAGTCAATACCAAGTATCAATACCCTAGCCCTAGTAGTTCTTGAGAAATAGACCAAAAGAGTAAGGGTTGATGCAAAAATCACAAAGTCAGTGAACCGTGAAATATAGGTCAAGGTCAAATATGGATACCTACATATAGGTGGTCATCCTTAGATGCAAGTCAGTACCAGGTATCAATACTCTAGCTCTTGTAGTTCTTGAGAAATAAATTGAAATAGTCAGAAATAAATTGAAATAGTCAGAGTTGACGCAAACATCACAAAGTCAGTGAACTGTAAAATATAGGTCAAGGTCAAAATATGGATACCTACATGTAGGTGGTCATCCTTAGATGCAAGTCAGTAGCAAGTATAAATACTCTAGCTCTAGTAGTTCTTGAAAAACAGTCCAAAATACAGTTGACGCAAAAATCACAAAGTCAGTGAACAGTGAAATATAGGTCAAGGTCAAATCTGGATATCCACATGTTGGTGGTCATCCCTAGATGGAAGTCAGTACCAAGTATCATTACTGTAGCCCTAGTAGTTCTTGAGAAATGGACTTGAACGTTAGGGTCAAAGTTAGGGTTGACGCAAATGTTGACAGCCTGACGAATGAACGAATGAACGGACAGACGAACAGACGGAAATTCGGATCCCTATATCACGCCATGCTGAAGCAGGCGTGACAATAAATTAAGCCAGACTTATGGTTCTTGTGTTCTTCATGTCATATTATGTTGCTTTACATTTTTGCAAGGCTTCAAGAAAATCTCTTAAATTGTTTTCAAGTTATAGAAAGGGCCTAGTGTATGACTAGGATCACTGTTTACAATGTAAAAATAGGTAATTCAGAGTTATGGGTCTTGTGTTCTGCACCTCTTCTCATGATGGTTTACATCTTGTGTGAAGTTTCATCAAAATATCTGAACCAGTTTCCAACTCATAAGGAACAAGAATATATGGTTTAGGGGTGGGGATCTGTACGTTGTTTGGCCTTTTATAAAGTAAAATGGGTGGGGCATGCCCCAAGGGCACCTGGGGATCCCTAGTCGATGTCACAAAACGTGTCTTATTATAAGGAACAAGAGTATATATGGTTTAGGGGTGGGGATCTGAACGGTTTCTGAGATGTTAGGCATTTTATGAAGTAAAAGGGGTGGGGCATGCTCCTGGGGCACCCTGGAGGATCCCCAGTCAGTATCACAGAATGTGTCTCATTATAAGGAAAAAGAGCAAATATGGTTTAGGGGTAGGGATCTGAACAGTTTCTGAGATATAAGGCCTATTATGGAGTGAAGGGAGAGGGGCATGCCCCCAGGAGACCCATGGTCAGTGTCATTCAATGTGTCTTACGTATCATAAGGAACAACTACATATATGGTTTAAGGCTGGGGTCCTGAACGATTTCTGAGATATTAAATTATATCAGCTAGAAGGGATGGGGCATACATCCAGTGGTTCTTTGGTTGGTGTCGTTGGTCTTGTCTTATGATAAGGAACAAGACTGTAAAATTTTTGTCAAAATACCTGCAATGGTTTTACAATAAATGTCATTTTTCTATTTTCCCATTATAAGTCTATGGCAACTACCATACCACTGACCAAGCTCCCTGAAAGTCAGACTAGCTCAAGATGTTATCATACCTAACATTTATGATAAGTCATATCAAAATCCATTGATAACTGTAGGTGCTATAGTGATGACAAAGTTTTTTTTTTCTAAAAATAGCCACAGTGACCTTGACATTGAGCCCAGCACCCTGAAAGTCAAATTAGTACCAAACACTGACATACCTAACATTTGTGTGATGTTACATAAAATCCATTGATAAATGTATGAACTAAGGGATGACAAAGTTTTTCTAAAAATAGCCACAGTGACCTTGACCTTCAGCCCAGCACCCTGAAAATCAAACATGCTTGAGACATTATCATATCAAACATTTGTGGAAAGATACATCAAAATCTATTGATAAATGTAGGCACTAGAGTGATGACAAAGTTTTTTCTAAAAATAGCCACAATGACCTAGACTCTGAGCCCAGCAGCCTGAAAGTCCAACTTGCACAACTTATTGTCAGACCCAACATTTAGTGAAGTTATATTAAAATCCACCAATAAATGTACGCATTAGAGCCATGACAAAGTTTTTCAATCAATAGCCACAATGACCTTGACCTTGAGACCAGGACCCTTCAAGACGAACATGCTTGAGATATTATAATACACAACATATGCATGAAGTTTTATTAAAATCCATCAATAAATGTATGCTCTAGAGCCATGACAATGATATTCTAAACAAGAGGACCATGATGGTCCTATATCACTCACCTCAGCTAAGAGATATGGGGCTATGTACCAAATATAAAAGGCCACACTGACCTTGAGCCCAAGAACCTGAAAGTCAAACTTAATAGAGATATTAAATTAAAATACCAAACATTTGTGTGAAGTTGTATCAAAATCCATCAATAAATGAAGATGCCAGAGTAATGACAAAGTTTTTCTAAAAATAGCCACAGTGAACTTGGGGCCAGGACCCTGAAAGTCGAACTTGCTCCAGATAATATCATATCCAACAATCGAGTGAAGTTATATCAAAATCATCAATAAATGTAGGCACTAGAGCGATGACAATGTTTTTGTATAAAACAGACACAGTGACCATGACCCTGTGACCTTAGCACCCTGAAATTAAATATGCTTAAGATATTATCATACCAAACATTTGTGGAATGTTATATTAAAATCCATAGATAAATGTAGGAACTAGAGCTATGGCAAGGTTTTTATAAAAATAGCCAAAGTGACCTTGACTTTGAGCCCAAGACCCTGTAAGTCAAATTTATTTTAGATATTATAATATCCAACAATTGTGTGAAGTTATGTTAAAATCCATCAATAAATGTAGGCGCTAGTGGGATAACAAAGTTTTTTTTCTAAAAATAGCCACACTGACCTTGACCTTGAACCCAGGACCCTGAAAGGCTAACTAGAATGAGATAATATCATACTCAACATTTGTATGAAGTTGTATGAAAATCCATCAATGAATGTAAGCGCTAGAGCGATGACAAAGTTTATCTAAAACAAGAGGCCCATGGGCCACTATGCTCACCAGAACTCAGGCAGGTGGGCACTGCCCACTGGCAGCCATGTATTTTAACATGATATGATTTTGATCTACCGATCATTAAGTCTTATATGAGGCCCCTTTATGAAGTTGGGGGGAGAGAAACGGCTCCTGTGGACACCTCCCACACTCCCAAGTTGGTGTGACTGAATGTATTGTATCTAATCATAAGGAACAACAATATATATTATGATTATGGCCCGATGCACCCCAAGGAGACCCTAGGTTGGTGACACTGAATGTGTCTTATCATATGGAACCAGAATATATATGGTTTAGTGGTGGGGATCTGTAAGGTTTCTGAGATATTGGGCCTTTTATGAAGTGTAAGGGGACTTGGGCATGGCCCTAGCACATCCCGGGCGACCCCCAGGTTGGTCTCACTGAATGTGTCTTATCGTACGGAACAAGAATATATGGTTTAGGGGCGGAGATCTGTAAGATTTCTGAGATATTGGGCCTTTTATGAAGTGGAGGGGGACTGGTTCATGGCCCCAGCACATCTCCCGGACCCTCAGGTTGGTCTCACTGAATGTGTCTTATCATAAGGAGCAAGAAAATATAAAGTTTAAGGGTGGGATCTGTATGGTTTTTAAAATATTGGGCCTTTTATGAAGTGGAGGGGGTGGGGCATGGTCCAGGCGCAATCCGGGGGGATCCCCAGGTTGGTGTCACTGAATGCGTCTTATCATAAGGAACAAGAATATATATGGTTTAGTGGTGGGGATCTGAATGGTTTCTGAAATATGTGGCCTTCTGATGAGGGGGAGGGGCATGGCCCCTGTGTATCCCAGGGGACCCCCAAGATAGTGTCACTGAATGCATCTTATCACAAGGAACAAGAATATATATGGTTTAGAGGTGGGGATCTGAATGGTTTCTGAGATATTTGGCCTTTTATGAAGTGGGGAGGGTGGGGCATGGCCCGGCACATAGCGGGGGATCCCCAGGTTGATGTCACTGAATGCGTCTTCTCATAAGGAACAAGAATATATATGGTTTAGGGATGGGGATCTGTAAGGTTTCGGAGAGATTGGGGCTTTTATGAAGTGGAGGGGGGTGAGGCATGGCCCCGGCACATCCAGGGAGACCACCAGGTTGGTGTCACTGAATAATTCTTACCATAAGGAACAAGAATATATATGGTTTAGGGGTGGGGATCTGAACGGTTTCTGAGATATTGGGCCTTTATGAAGTGGAGGGGGTGGGGCATGGGTCAGGTCCACCCTGGGGACCCCCAGGTTGGTGTCACTGAATGCGTCTTATCACAAGGAACAAGAATATATATGGTTTGGGGGTGGGGATCTGAATGGTTTCCAAGATATCTGGCCTTTTATGAAATGGAGGGGGTGGGGCATGGCCCAGGCACACCCCGGGGACCCCCAAGTTGGCATAAAAGCATATGGCTGAAAGAAGTTTACTCAAGAAACATTTCTATAAAAAATTGTCAAAATATCTCCAGGCTTGGCAGTAAATGCCTTTTTTATTGAAAGTTTGTGTTTTTTATGAAAATCCGCTCATTAGTTTGGTTGCTATGGCAACTTAGAGTTTCCATTGACTTATAATGGGGAAAATAGAAAGTGGCTTCAGAGGAAATGTCGTTTGAAAGTGTTGATGCCAGACGACGCAGACGCGGATGACGCAGACGACGGAGACGACGGACAGCTTGCAACTTAAACAGGGTAGACTACAATTTGCCGTGGTTTACAAAAAGTATCATATAGGGATATATATCGCTTGCCATTTAGCTATACGCCAATTTAGCAGACCAAGGTGTATTGAGATTATCAAATAAATCAAAGCACTGGCAGCACACATGGCGTGCAGGCTGTAAAAACGATCGGTTTGTTAGACTGTTTCGTGCAACTGCAACCAGCATTGACTCGGATTGCGGTGACTGATGTGGGTAAACACTGTTTGTCAAACATATCAATTGGCTCCAGTCTGGATTGTTATACTCAACACTCTCATCACGATAACAAGTCCGTGAAACGAAGACCCCTTTAAACGCACTTTATAAAGAGAAAACTGGGGTTTAGGGGGTTAAACATTATCTGTCTCATTTTGCTCAAAAACATAGGTTGTGGGTATTCGTTAGAACCGCATAACGAGCACCTACAATCTATGTTTCGAGCAGAAATGAGGAAAATATCACAACTTTTCATCTGAAAATTTACCTTTTTTCGTCCTTAAAATGTGCATTGCATGTGTATTGGAACGTTTTCGTAATGTGACTTTATAGGCGTACAAAAACGTGGTTTAAATATGTTTAAATCGACTGCTTGTCACAATCGATTCAAAGTCACACTGGATAAAAGCTGTTCAGTGGCTGTCACTGACTTGTCGGAATAACTTTTTTGTAAAGAAAATAGCCGCAGTGATGTCAGAGTGTTGTGTAAGACTAAAGATAGTTGTTATTGAATAATAGGGTGGACTTGGCAAACATTGTAGACCCAGATCCATAGCTGCTGAATGCAGCGTCTGATCAAAAGTTTGCTTAAAATAAGAATAAAAGAGTTTTTAATGACACAATTCAAATCCCAGTTCATGATTATTTGCCTTTTCCACGCTTGAAGACAATCGAATCATCAGCACTCTCAGTGCTTTGATTATATTCACTGTTAACAGGAGTTAACTGTTAATGACTACATTTTTTTTCTTTAAATCTAATTCTGTTGACAGCTTTATCTTTGTCAAACGATATGAAATCAATGAACTCTGTTCTAATTGACGGTTAGCCCATTCTTGCGTTACGATGACATTAATGACGTCATTTTCGTCATTTGTGACCCTTCCAAATGAGAGAGAGAGAGAGAGAGAGAGAGAGAGAGAGAGAGAGAGAGAGAGAGAGAGAGAGAATTTCGAATATATTCACTGTTTTAGTATAAGCTAATGCTAAGTTTACACGGACGCACCCGTCCATCGGGGCTTGGAGAAATACATTGGGCTGCACGATGCTTCCTCGCAGAGCTAGTCCTGGCCGCAAATTAGTACTGGTAATTGGCTTAGAAGGTCTAAGTCTGCTCAGGAAATCTGCTGCGAGTCCATGCTTATAAACCCTTTTGGTTTCATTGGGTGGCAGGTATTGAGATGTCATTTCATCTCACTGTTGGGTAAAAGTCCCACGAATTGGAAGCAACGTCTCCAAAATTAACCAATTTGTGTTGACGGGGACGTTAAACCTCAAATCGAAGCTCAGTCGGATGTCGCACCCGACAAGACTATACGTCGACAATGCTTTTAACATGAACCATGTCAGTAACATAGATAAGGCATGCTTTTTCTGACAGTTATGGTTTCTTGAACCTCAATATCATGTGTATTTTTGCAAAAGGTTTTGTCAAGCAATGCTAAAGCTTGTCCTGCGCAAACGACCATACTCGCGGCTACCATCAAATCGAAAGGTCACACAAGAATCATAACGTATTGCCACCTTTCGGATTGGTTTATTCGGGTTTCTTTCAATGCATACCTTACACAAACAGCTACTACACTGATTTCAATGAGTTTTTAGTGTTCTGAGACACTTGTTGATTGCCGTTTGTTGCCCGTTGTTTTGACGTTAAACGCAACTAAATTGGAGTTTCACAACAACAGAACTAAATACTATGCAACCATATTAAAATCTTACTGCCATTTCATTCAGTTTTCATTTAACACCTGACAAACACACTCTCTGCAACAAAAATGACGCAAACGCCATGACTTATTGCAGTGACGCTAACAAAAAGAAATGAACACTTCGTTAGGGTTGAAAAGAAGCAATGACTTTGCTAAACATTTTCCATTACCATGATTACTAGCAAAATCTTGCGTTACCTTCAAACGATTTTAATACGCTTTTAAAACAAATATACAGTGGATCCTACTTAACGTCACTCAGTATCAGTTGATTTACAGCTTGATATCAGAAATACACCATAAAATGGTCGTATCATTAATATTGTCCAATAATGAAATAAAGCAATGTTCCATATCAACGCTTCAATTTTCTCACGCCTGAGTAGCGTTTACAGTGCTACTTTATTGTTGACGGTGCCCAAAAGAAAACTCAAGCGTTAGTTGAATGAAATTGCACGACCCGCATGAGTGCCTTAAAATCACCGTGTCATTCTGTCTTTCTGTCTGTAACCCGTGTGTGCAAAAATTCTACAGTGTAGTTCAACTCGAAGAAAAAAAAAACAGTACTGTGCAGCAGAGGTGGGCAGACCACACCTGCCTTGGTATATAATAATAGAAATCATACCATGAAGATAAATTCGAGAACCACAAGCTGTCATCGAATGAAAAAGTGCAATGTTCCAATTTTGGGGGTGGAAAACACAGAATTATAGAACATTTTCTACAAGGTGGTCCATACTCCCAAGCGGTCCATGTTCCCCAAAAATCCCCTATGTTAATTCTAAAACACTCATAAAGCTAAAAGAATCCGGCGGGTCGTGCACTTCAGCTGAAGCACTGTTTTTTGCAGTATTTGTGTGCTGCCTTACTGGAGTATCATGTCCCAGACACATTGCATGATACCACACCCAGTCACATTATTCTGACACTGGGTCGACCAGTCCTAGCTCTACCCCGTAAATCTGAGTGTCAAGCGAGGAGCAGCTAGTACCATTTTTAACGACTTTGGTATGTCGCTGCCCGGTGTCGAACCCGTGACCTCCCGTTTCCCGGAGTGGACACTCTACCAACTGAGCTATCGGGGCCGGTGTCTATAATACTGGTAATGGAAAAATTGTGCTACATGTATTTGCAACATATGAAATCTTTTTTTTTTTAATCTTGCTTTATGTAAAACTCAATGTTACCATGAAAAACAAGTGCCAGCGAGTGTCGATGTGGGCGTCGTCGGTGAGTTTCGGTGAAGTTTCTTAGTTTATGTCTTCGACCTGTCGTGTCGTCCAGTTGTCGTGTCTGAAACAGTTGTCGGTGAAGCGTCGTGTCGGCCAGTTGTCTGTCGGTGAGTTGTCGCAGATCCCATGTTTACAAGTGTATGAACTTGGCTGGGAGTTTAGAGTAATGTCAGGAAAATCGATACTCAAGTTTACACACATATTCTAGATGTTACACAGTATGAAAACCCGCCTATACATATGTATTGAAACATTTACCCCCCCCCCCCCCCCCACACGCACACACAAACAAAAAATTAAAAAAATATTATAAAACTTCTGGTATTTTTCTCTACTCTGCTCAAAACATAGATTGCGAGTACAAGAAAGAACTGCCACGAGGAGGCGGTTCTATCGAGTACCCACAATCTATGTTTCATAGCAGAAATAAGAAAAATAATGAATACCCTCTAAACCCCAGTTTAACTATGTATAAATGTTGGGTTGTTTGCGTGATGACATTTTAGGCCTAAAAGAACAAATAGCCGTGTTTTCGCTAAACCGACCGACCCTGTTTACCCATTGACTCTACTCTCTATATCAATGAACGTACAAAATAAAAATTAAAACACCGTCCCCACCATTTTCATTTTCGACGCGCCAACGTCGGACCGACAGTATTACAACGTGGCAACGTCGTATCGTTGTCGGCCTGATGCTGACCTGCTGTTGGTAAGCCCCATTGGTGTGCGGAAGAGTGAAGATTAGGGTGGGTACATACATAATGTTTCCGGAGTCATCGAGGCGTTTTGGAAGTTTATATTTCATTCTCAGCCTCCCTTTTAGTGTTCAAATAGAAAACAAAAATGCAAACAAGAGGCCGATTTATAATCTAAATCCCCCTTTATATAACAAATCTGGGTTTATAAGGGCATTCATAGTTTTCCATGTATCTGTTTTACGGTATATATTGTGGGTACTTGTTAGACTTATCTCAATGGGGTAGTTCTAACGTGCACCCACAACCTAATTTTGAGTAGAATCATATAACTAAGGCTATATTTAAGCGATATGATCCAGTGTCTGACTCGAGACAGTGAGGTACCGGATTCATTACCAACTAAAATTAAGTGGTGTTTCCTTGAGCCGGAGTTTGGTTTGATTTGAGGTTCACCATCCCCATCAACATTGTATAGATCGTTTTGTAGACGTCGTTTCCAATTTTGTGGGACTTTTACCAGACATTGAGGTGAAATGACAACAAAAGCCCCACCATCCAATGAAACCAACAGGGTAAACTCGCACCCCGCAAAGACTCTGACTTACACCACTTTTCCTCAGCAGAATAAGAACCTCTTAGCGGTTTATCAGTATTCATATGCGGTCGGTTTCAGCTGTGCTTTTTTTTTAAGCCTGCCAAGATACTTTATCCACATTAATTAGTAGTTGCTTCCATTCAGGAAAAGATGAGCACATGGAAGATTAGTACTGGTTTAAATTAAAACCGACATGTAAAACTGGCCACAGAGCTACTGTCTTATCGAGACCACGTATTTCCTGGAAAACCCACTTATCTAAGGAAAAAATGGATTTTCAGTGTACGTTTTTCGGCTTAAAGCATAAATTGTTGATACTTAGTGAAAACATGCTCATTTTTCTTTCTCAAAAACCTTAAGTGTACCATAGTGCAAACACGCCTATTCAAATGCATTGAACGTTTGTTGTTTAAAAATGAACATTTTCGGATGAAACATTGAAATAGTTTTCTTGTTTCTACACACAACATAGACTGTGGGTACTCATAAAAACCGTCTTCATGAGGCTGTTTTAATGAGTACCTACAAGCTATGGGAGCAGAAATAAGAAACATAGTATATATCCCTGCAAACCCTAGTTTTACTGTATAAAAGTGGGATTCGAGGAGTCTAAATTATATAGGCATGTTTTCGTGATGCTTAGAACTACAACAATGAGATTATACAATGTATGGAGCGGCTGAATGTTATTCTTAGATATGACATGTACAGTTTAGAAGTGTCTGATGAAAATTGATTATCGTATAAATTTAAAATGGCTTTATTTTGTAAGGTAGATAGTTAATAGCTATAATATCTGTCTTTCTGGTTTGCAACAGCTCAGTTAATGAGATACTCAGAAATTAGTCAACCCCATAATCTCATGCTTAAGAAAACATAGCAGACCCATATCAGTTGCAACAGCATTTAGTATCCATTCAGGGTCAGCATTCATTTGGACAAAGGTGTCATCACGAAAACATGCTTATATAATTCTGACCCCTCGCACCACACTTTTGAACAAGAGGCCCATTGTCCACTATGTTCACCAGAGCTGAGGTGGGTACAGCCAAATGGCATGTGGGGCATGTCACCCACCCCTAGGCCGATGTCACTTAACGTATCTTATCATAAGGAACAAGAATATGTATGGTTTAGCGTTTGGGATCTGTAAGGCGTTATTGAGATGTATGGTCTTTTATACGATGGAAGGGGCAGGGCATGACCCCGGGACAACGGGGTGGGGGTGGGGGTGGGGCAGGTGGGCATGATAGCATATGGCTGAGAGAGATTTACTAAAGGCATATTTCCATACAAGTTTTGTCAAAATGTCTGCTAAGGCTTGGCAGTAAATGCCATATTTTCTATTTTCCCCTTTGTAAGTCTATGGAAACTCTAGGTTGCCATATCAACCAAACTAAAGCTCCGAATTTCATAACAACAGCAACATAAAACCTGTGGTGACATATATGGTGAATAGTTTCTCAAGGTCTCAGACTGATAGAGCATATTGTTTCTGAGGAGATGATTTTGTAAGATTATTTTTTTGCATTTTTTGCTTTTGGTTTCCATGACCAATAAAAATGAGCAATTGGCATAAAATCATATTTCTATGAAAGTTTTGTCAAAGTGTCTACAACGGCTTGGCAGTTAATGCCATGTTTAAATCTTCCCCATGATTAGTCTGTGGAAACTATCAGTTGCATAGCAACCAAATTATCAAGCCGATTTTAATATATGTATAAAAAAAAAACTTTCTATCCCCCAGCCCAAGGCTGCTACAGATGAAATTTGGGCTCAGTCGGTCGAATGGCTTCATTGGAGATGTCGTTTGAAAATGTTAACGCAGACGACGCAGGCACAGACGACGCAGACGACGACGATGACAACGGACAACTACCTATCCTATAAGACCTCACCTGAGCCTTCGGCCCTGGTGAGCTAAACATTTTTAAAACGGAGTTTATAGGTGTAAGCATTATTGGCCTTTTTTTCTTGGATATCCAAGATGGCCGCCATGGCTACCATCTTGAAATTCTAAAAACGACATCTCCCCCAGAACCCTAACTCTAGCAGAATTACGGACACTTCGTCCCCATGCCACTTCGTCCCCTAGACGCTTCGTCCCCTAGACATCTCGGCCCCACTGCCACTTCGTCCCCGCTAAAAAAAATACCTGGACAGTTCGTCCCCTAGACGTTTCGTCCCCATGCCATTTCGGCCCCATATAGCAAGTCATTTCGTCCCCACTGTCATCTCGGCCCCACACAGATCGTTACCTCTAGCTTACCTAGTGGTATGAGAGAGAGAGAGAGAGAGAGAGAGAGAGAGAGAGAGAGAGAGAGAGAGAGAGAGAGAGAGAGAGATCGTCATTCCGTGTGTGTGTAAACCTTGTAGAGAAAGACCAGTGGAGGTGAGCCCTTTATGTTTTGGTTACTTTTGTAGCAGCATGAACATTTTGTTATTTTACTGTAAACCCCAGCTTTACTATATAAAATTTGGGGTCCGGGCGGTTCAGAATTATATAGAAAATTAAAAATGGTAATGATAGGCCTGTGTTCTTTAATAGGTCATCAATAGCGGTAATTATTACAATAAGTGGTTTAGTAAAAAAAAAATAATAATTAAAAATATGATATCACCAAAAGCACGGTTATTTCAATATATTGAATATTGTAGTTAGAAAAAAAATGTTATTTTATATATCTGCTCAAAACATAGATTGTTTGAATTGTTTAGAACCGACTCAAAGAGGTGGTACATAGAAGTACCGACATTTTTTAGCAGAAGTAAGAAAACTGTTTACCCTGTAAACCTCGTTTTTTTTCTATCCTTTATTATATTTTTCAAGTGAGTAAATGCCTGGATGTCCTGAACATGATGCTGTTACTACTACTTCATTACGAAAAATGCCTATGCAAATATATTGAAAAAAAATTACTGCTAAACACTAAAAAATTTCCGGTGAAAATTGCGATATTTTTCTTATTTCTTTAGATTGTGGACACTCGATAGAACCGCCTCATTGACCAAAAAGGTAAAAGTTTCTGGTGAAAAATTCCAATATTTTTCTTAATTTTGCTTCAAACATAAATTGTGGGCACTCATTAGAAGCTCCTCGCCGAGGCGATTCTAACGAGTACCACAACCTCTGCCATAGAGCAGGAATAAGAAAAAATTCTGGTGAATAATTGCAATATTTTTCTTAATTTTGCTTCAAACATAACTTGTGGGCACTCATTAGAACCTCCTCGCCGAGGCGATTCTTATTTGCATTTTTGTTTCGTTATTTACACATGCCTAATCAAACATATTAGAAACAAATACCATCAAGAAAGGGAAATCTTGGATAAAATCAGATTTTGTAATGTCACTATCCATAGCAACAACACCCAAACAACTAAACTATACGCTCGTATAATAAAGAAAATGTTATTCATTAAAATATTTTTTTTTATCATGTCCGTAATTTACAGATTCAGATTGACACAGAATATTTAGGGTGTGACGATTTCTTGATTGGTATTGTTAGAGCAGGTGAAGAACGCCATATTATGTTTGCGAATACAAGATATAAAACTATAATGTTAGAGTATTAGTACTTTTGAGAATGCATATGAATACTCTTTAAAAGCGGTAAAGTTTGAATAACGGGAGCAATTTCTTTCCTTTAAGAGGGGTCATCGTCCAAGAAACTCATTTTTACATAAATTTCTTTTTTGTGCTTTAAACACAAATTTTGTCTATTGAACAAGGTCCGCCAGGTATCTTAAATCTACTGGCAACGAGTCGTTAATCTTGTTTATTGGGTATTTATTGGGTACTTGATAGAGGTGTTGGCACGTGATTGTTAATTTCGCTAGGTGTCAATGGGTTAAGATCTCGATTTGAGCAGCACTAAATAATAATAATAATAATTGAAACAACATATTTAAATTATGAATACAATATAAATGTAATCGAGATTAATAACATATATTCAATGATTGTGAACGTTAATAATCATAATAATAATAATAATAATAATAATAATAATATTATTATTATTATACACAAATTTATATTGTTCTTATTAAACATTTTTATTTAACTGTAGCTCAAGTATGACAAATGGTACCTTCACACTGCGCCTGGGAAGTTCTATATCTTCCGATGTAGAAATCAACGCTGGATAGCTGATCTTTGGGATAAATATGCAGCAAAGGAAATTCGAACCTTTGACTTCCTGCGCGAGGTGGGATATTTGTACGCACCCAGTGAATAATGAACATGGTAGAAGACTAGAATTCAGCTGTGAACATGTTATGTGACCAAAACCCTAAAGGCAGTAATGAACATTTAATGATCATCGCTACTACTCTTCAAAATGTGCATGTTCGTTAGAATATGAGCCAGTGCATGGCGACTTACCTGAAGGTTTTATCGATCAGCGAAGACTAAGCTCAGTCTGCGCCTTCCCAGAGTCTTCGCTAATGGTCTATACCTACTTTAGGCTACAATATATGCAAATTGACATAAGCTACAGTTTTGATTTGAGTCTCTGCTGGTTACACCGGTGTTATGGTAGGTCTTGTCATGGGCTGGCTCATTTGATAACTGATTTTGTTATGTTTTAATGGTAGAATAAAAGGAGCAGAAAATAATAAATTACTTCAAATTAATATTCAGTTGTTTTTTTTCTGTTATCTCGGGAACGTGACAGTACGTTTAGCCTTCCACCCGAAGATGCTGAAGTGATATTTTCTATCACATTCCTTTTTGTTTAGAGTTATAAATAAAAAGCAATCATTGTAGATCCTGCTGGGATAGCTCGGTTTTTGCTGCTTCATCGAGATCTACATAATGTTGCATAGGTACCTTTGACGGCATCCGCGGTTGGAAGGGTTAACAAACTTTCGCTGATTTCAATGCTTGTTTGAATTAACGTTTAGTGTCCACATCAAAGCTATTTTGGTCATATATTGTTTGAATCAAGGTTAAGCGTTTGGTCATAATTTAAGGTTAAGCGTCCATGTCAACACTTTTTTGGTCATATATTGTTTGGATCAATGAAGATCTGAGTCTTAGTGTCCACATCAAGGCTATTTTGGTCATGTATTGTTTGAATCCTCAACACAATTTTGGTCATGTACTGTTTGAATCAAGGTTAAGCGTTTACGTCAACACTATTTTGGGGTCGGTCTAAAACGCTGAATTTCTTGCTGAATTCAGCTACCGCTGATCAGCTAAATGGACTAAAACGCTGAACTGCTGATATGCTGATTTTTTTTTTTTTATTTACTTGTTTTTCATGGCGTATTTTGCTTGGTTGTTGGGGTAATTGTGCAGTTATTGTTAAGAGAAATGATTATATTTTTTAATTAATCGTTATATGGAAGAGCGACTGAAATCAGCCATAAAACGTGCAGTCAACAGCACATACTCCCAAAACACATTTATATGACTATTTACAGTCAGTCTTTATTCATGAAACTTGCATATGTGCCAACGAGAACTCGGATCAGGCTGCGCATCTCGATAGATGAAAATAAATTCTACGAGTATAAAGCAGAAATATATCATTAAAAAATTAACAGCTGAGACAGACCTAAATACCACCATAACCTTGGTTTCCCAAAACCAGTGACAGTCACGTGGACAACAGCACTAACAAATCAAACAAAACCATCGACAGTCATATCACCAATGATCGACGACCGTATCCCGACATTTTTCAGAGGTCTATAAAACCTCCCAGAGCGCATAAATTGTGTAAAAATTACACTATTGTAGAAGCATAAATAAAAGATCAAATGTATGAGGTGTTAAATTGCTTTCGTACTTTTGAAAATGCATTTGATTAATGACATTCGATGAAAACTGATTTTTCGAGGGAATCAGTGTTTTGAAGTGTTTTTCAGCATCAAAACTAGCTGTAAGTGAACAGACAAATGACATCTTGTCCATTTAACAAATTGGCATTGTTTATTCATGTTTAAACGAAGGTTTTTGACTCTCTAAAGGCGTCAAATTCATTGAATGCCTCTGTCGACATCTGTACTGCTCTGTCAAAAACCGTATTCCTCGGTCGACAGCAGCTTTACGCAGTACTGGCTCGGTCGTAAACACAGGTAAAGAAATTGGTATTACCCCCTTGTATACCCTTGGGCTGATTTCATTCAAACTTCATAGGAATGTTGCTTAGGTGACCCTCTACCAAAATCGCTTAAAATATTTTTGCTACGATGAACAATATGGCCACCAGAGCTAAAAATAGAATACTCTTAAAAAGACAACTTCTATACTCTTGGGCTTATTTCATTCAAACTTCATAGCAATGTTGCTTAAGTGACTCGCTACCAAAATAGCTAAAACCGTTTCACCTCGATGAGCAAGATGGCCGCCAGAGCTAAAAATAGAATAACATATATTATTGCTCTGAATGCTAACTCCTCCTAAATCCTTGAGCCAATTTCATTCAAACATCATTGGAATTTTGCTTAGGTGACCCTCTACCAAGATAGCTCTAATGAACAAGATGGCCACCAGAGCTAAAAATAGAAAAAAAAAACATTAATTAATGGTTTAAATGTTAAATCTTCCTTAACCTTTGGGCCAGTTTCATTTAAACTTCACAGGAATGTTGCTTAGATGACCCTCTTCCAAAATAGCTAAACCGGTTCTGCTCTGATGAACAAGATGGCTGCAAGAGCTAAAATTAGAAAAATCTTCAAAAGACAACTCCTCCTATACCCTTGGACCGATTTCATTCAAACTTCACAACAACGTTGCCTAGGTTACCCGCTACCAAAATAACTAAAATGTTTCTGTTCTGGTTGCCAAGATGACCTCCAGTACGAAAAATGCAATTATTGGTTTAAATGCTATCTCCTTCTGAACCCTTGGGCCAATTTAATTCAAACTTCATAACAATGTTGCTTATGTGTCACACTACCAAATTAGCTAAAATCGTTCCGATCGGATTAACAAAATGACCACCAGCGCTAAAAATAGAAAATTCCTTAAAAGAAAACTCCTATACCTTTTGGCTGATTTCATTCAAACTTCATAGGAATGTTGCTTAAGTAGCGTAAAACATTGCTTTAAATGCTAAAGCCTCCTAAACCTTATGGCCATTTTCAGTTAAAGGACTAGTTTCCATAAGGGGTTTTTCCTGGTACCTGCAGATTTCAATAATATTTTGGGAAAATATAGCCACATAGAGGGGACATTCATCCCTGGTAAGTTTGAATCAAACGGGCCTCTGGTTTTGTGATAAGGGTCTGTCAAATGTGGGTGGGGTAATTCCATATCAGTTCTACCAAGGACAATAAATCAGCTATCGACTATATTCATATAGCAGATTGACAATACTTTTTGTCATGTAATGCATAAACTGTGGGTACATATTAATGTGAAATAGGGTGATTGTATATTTCATTGAACTTTGCTAAAATATAATACTTTATTTGCACCTTGAAGGTTTTCATTAATTTTTCATCTACTAACTTTGCCAAAAAGTTGACCATTTCTTTATTAAGCAACACATTCTTACCTCATTTATCGAAAATACTTATCAATGCTTGGTCATTGCAGAATTATGAGGATTTTTTGACAAATGGTCTATGTCAGGAGTTATGTGCCCTTGAAAAGGGAAAATTGCTGTAAAATGTGATGAAATTATCAAAATTTTGTTTTGCCTTTTTGCTTTCAGCTTACTGGAGAGAACTGCTTGCAGGAGTCAAATTCTAATGTATTTATCATGTAAAAGGGTTGTACTGCTGTAGCAGAGACTAAATTGTTATCATTTAGGGTCAAAATTACTTTAAGAAGTTTTAAGAGTTCATCGTTTTAATGTGATATAATTGACAAACCTTTGCTCATCTCATTCCGTATCACTTTCTTCTGAGGAGTCACTGTTGGTATCCCAAACTTCAGCTGCAGCATCTGTAAGAAAATCCATGTCTTTATTATGTATCTTAGGCCCTTTTGTCGCTGGCTGGTGTCGCTCAAACCCCAAGTACCATAAGACTGATGCAATATCGGCACAGCAGCCCACCACTATAGCCCCAGATTTGTATGTGAAATACCAGCCGCCGATAGGTGATAAGCCTGTGCTGTATTTAATCCATATGGGTCTTGCTACTGGCATGCTTTGAACGTATTTGAGACTTGAGGACACCTTCTTGCTCTTTGTTAATAAGGATTTCATATTTGCCGTCATCTGTTTGGTGTTCTTTCGTGTATGATTTGGCCTGGCGAATCTTATACTCTCCCATTGTCAGATCTCTTAATTCTGCTTCGTTCAGTTCTTGGAAATCTGGCATTTCAGATGCATCCATACTTTTCCAAATTGTGCGCTGTTTGTCCCACTTATTTTCGGTCACCTTTTGTTGAAGTTTATTAGGTGACTTTGTTAAGGCCATCATTCGCTTTGCGTGGACAACATCTGATTCCAAACTTGTCACCAAGGGCGGCCTGAAAGCGTTGCAGAAGGAGCAAACAATTCGCACATAATCGCCAGCAAATTGGATTTGAGAGTTAGGAAGCATATTACTTAAAGCTTTCCATTGCTTTATACACCCATTTGCTGACTCAACAACCCATCTTACTTTGGTGACAAGTCTGGATTCATTTGCTTCCTCAGTGCTATGCTGTTTCTCTGTTTTCTTCAAGAAATGAGGCATTTCAGTATTGATCCCACAATCATTAAGTAAGTCTGTAACACCCCTGAACCCCCTATCAACAATGAGAACATCCCCTTCATTGACCCAATGTCTAATATCCTCACTGTTGCTATTCAGCATATGCTCTGTTATCTTGGCATCTGAGTTTTTACCATCAGCCAGGTAAGGTCAAAGCACGGTAAGTATGTAGCCGTCAATTGCTACAAGCACCATCAGTTTGAGCAATGGGAGACCTTTAAGGACAGAACAAGAACCCCTGTGGAATGAATAAGACTTACTCTGGCTGAATGGAGTAAGTCTAATGTCCAGTTTTTGTTCCAAAATATCTTGGCCTGCCTCATATATAACAAAATAAAGTAATTGAAAATCACACTACATAAAGAGTCACAGGAAGAGTCACAGGAGATGTTGCTGTTGCTGAGGGTACCTATGTGTACATAGAGAAAAGCAGTGACTATTCATTCCAAAGGCGTTCTTGTTCTGTCCATAAAGGTCGCCCATTGCTTAAACCGATGATGCTTTTAGCAACTGACGGCTACATACTTACCGTGCTTTGACCGTACCTGGCTGATGGTAAAAACTCAAATGCCAAGGTAACAGAGCATATGCTGAATAGCAACAGTGATCATATTAGACATTTGGTCAATGAAGGGGATGTTCTCATTGTTGATAGGTTGTTCAGGAGTGTAACAGACTTACTTAATGATTGTGGGATCAATACTGAAATGCCTCATTTCTTGAAGAAAACACAGAAACAGCATAGCACTGAGGAAGCAAATGAATCCAGACTTGTCACCAAAGTAAGATGGGTTGTTGAGTCAGCAAATGGGTGTATAAAGCAATGGAAAGCTTTAAGTAATATGCTTCCTAACTCTCAAATCCCATTTGCTAGCGATTATGTGCGAATTGTTTGCTCCCTCTGCAACGCTTTCAGGCCGCCCATGGTGACAAGTATGGAATCAGATGTTGTCAACGCAAAGCGAATGATGGCCTTAACACAGTCACCTAATAAACTTCAACAAAAGGTGACCAAAAACAAGTGGGACAAACGGCGCACAATTTGGAAAAGTATGGATGCATCTGAAATGCCAGATTTCCCAGAACTGAACGAAGCAGAATTAAGAGATCTGACAATGGGAGTGTATCAGATTCGCCAGGCCAAATCATACACGAAAGAACACCAAACACATGACGGCAAATATGAAATCCTTATTAACAAAGAGCAAGAAGGTGTCCTCAAGTCTCAAATACGTTCAAGGCATGCCAGTAGCAAGACCCATATGGATTAAATACAGCACAGGCTTATCACCTATCGCCGGCTGGTATTTCACGTACAAATCTGGGGCTATAGTGGCGGGCTGCTGTGCCGATATTGCATCAGTCTTATGGTACTTGGGGTTTGAGCGACACCAGCCAGCAACAAAAGGACCTAAGATACATAATAAAGACATGGATTTTCTAACAGATGCTGCAGCTGAAGTTTGGGATACCAACAGTGACTCCTCAGAAGAAAGTGATACGGAATGAGATAAGCAAATGTGTGTCAATTATATCACATTAAAACGATGAACTCTTAAAACTTCTTAAAGTAATTTTGACCCTACATTATAACAATTTAGTCTCTGCTACAACAGTACAACCCTTTTACATGATAAATACATTAGAATTTGACTCCTGCAAGCAGTTCTCTCCAGTAAGCTGAAAGCAAAAAGGCAAAATAAAATTTTGATAATTTCATCACATTTTACAGCAATTTTCCCTTTTCAAGGGCACATAACTCCTGACATAGACCATTTGTCAAAAAATCCTCATAATTCTGCAATGACCAAGCATTGATAAGTATTTTCTATAAATGAGGTAAGAATGTGTTGCTTAATACAGAAATGGTCAACTTTTTGGCAAAGTTAGTAGATGAAAAATTAATGAAAACCTTCAAGGTGCAAATAAAGTATTATATTTTAACAAGGTTCAATGAAATATACAATCATCCTATTTCACATTAATATGTACCCACAGGCTATGCATTACATGACAAAAAGTATTGTCAATCTGCTATTTGAATATAGTTGATAGCTGATTTATTGTCCTTGGTAGAACTGATATGGAATTACCCCACCCACATTTGACAAACCCTTATCACAAAACCAGAGGTCCGTTTGATTCAAACTTACCAGGGATGAATGTCCCCTCTATGTGGCTATATTTTCCCAAAATATTATTGAAATCTGCAGGTACCAGGAAAACCCCCTTATGGAAACTAGTCCTTTCATAGGAATATTGCCTTGGGGCTCTATATCAAAAAAGCAAATATCGTTCAGCTCTAATGAACAAAATGGCTGTCAGGGCCATACACATGGGCCAATTAGATTCAAACTTCATCTAGGAATGTTGCTTTGGTAACCTTCTATTAAAATAGCAAAAGTTCATTCAGTGCAGACGAAGAACATTGCTGCCAGAGCTAAAAATTGAAAAATCTCAATTACGTAAAATGCTAACTCCTATACCCTTGGGCCAGTTTCATTCAAATTATAGCCTAGAGGCTGAAAATGGCCCTGCTTTGGACCCACTTGTGATACTATCAATCAGGTGAGCGAACCATGGCCCTCTGGGCCCTCTTGTATTTTCTTGTCCTTTGGGATCAAGGATTCCATTTTGGAATTTTGAAAATATATGAGGGTTACTGATAAGGCCTAATTGGCCGAAACTAGCTAGTCTGGCCAAGAAAACATGCACACTCCTTATTTTTCAGTTCCGTGATGTATTCCTTGCTTCCAAAGAATAACCCGTTTATAGAACATATAAAACTTTACTACAGTTGGGTTGTGGGAATGTGTGGCAGCAATAAAACGTCACCCTGCCCCACTTCATTGTGTAGATTATATTTCTTGTCCTTTGGGATCATTGATTCCATTTTGGAATTTTGAAATAACTGCGGGTCATTAATGAGGCCTTATGGGCCGAAACCAGCTAGTCTGGCCCAGAAAACATGCACACTCAATGTTTTTTTTCAGTTCCATGATGTATTCCTTGCTTCCAAAAAAAAAACCGTTTATAGAACATATTCATTTTGGAATTTCTGCCTGTTCCGGATTATCTCCCTTTCAATTGAAATCAAAGTGAATTGCATAAGTCTGTTTCTCAACTCGTGTAAGAGATATTCATCTGAAATTGTTGAATAGTTACTCTTTTTCTCGACATGTTGATGCTTACTCCATAGTAAACACTCTTAAATTGCTCAATGAAAAGTTACTCGCCAATACAAGCTCCATAGAAACACAATGCAATTAATCAGAGGAAGAAAGTAAAAGGCACAAAAGCCAATTTCTTGGAGAAAAGATGTTGCAGTTTACCTTGTGTTTAATTTCAATATGCGACATATTCTTGCCAATCAGTTGCCCTTCTTTGAATTTGTTGCATGAAATATCATTTATTGAACAACCTAAATTCAATACAAATGTTTAAAGGGAAGCTACTGATGACAAACATTGGATCAGACCCCCAGTCCATTGCAAGGTACGCCATTTTTATCCTTTGATCAAAGTTACAAAAATGTTGCAAATTATGCAGAAGTGGTTGTTCGTATTTATGATGCTTCATATGAATGTAGAGAGGCAGACAATGGGGCGCAAATCGACATTCAGAAATCTGTATACTTACTTTTGCCTCTCAGTATATTTTATAACGATTAGTAATAGGGCCGTTATTTTTCACATATGTATTCCTTTTTACTTACATTTTCTGTTGAAAATCACTTACCAGGGAACACAAAGCTGAGTTTCTTAGTCCTCTGATTTTAGATTTATAGAACCCCTTACTTTTTGGTTGATGTTTTCATTCTTGGTTCAAAATTACTAGGGCTCCTGTCGGAGTTCAAAATGGATTCTGCTTTTGCATTTAACAGCTATCCGATCTTTTTGCCATCGTTTTGTCTGGGGATCTGCTATAATAGCATCTCCCAAGTTTAAGTTGTAGCTTCCTTCTGTAACTCTTTAACGTAAGTCTGAGAATCTCAATTTTGTGTTCTAAAGTGGAAATATTAGAGTGTATTTTACCAGATTCAAATTTTGGAATTGGAGACAAAATGTTATATATTTCGGAATGCTATTTAGACTTTTAAGAAAAATGTTGGCATATTGTATGATTTGATTCATTGTTAAGTTATGCATTGCTTTATGATGCTGATTTTTGCTGTTTATCTCACCAGAGCCAAAGGCTTCGGGGAGCTATAGGATAGGCAGTGGTCTGTCGTCTACATCCGCATCATCTACAGGTGTCGTCAACATTTTCAAACGACCAGCCTCTGAAACTTCTGAGTCAATTCAAAGCAATTTACAACTGGAGCCTCCTAGGGAAGGGAGAACGGAAGTTTTTTCGTAATGGACTGGTTGCATGAGCCATATTGCTACCTTGCCCATATATGGTAAAAACGTTAAAATCTTCTTCATAGAAGCCAAATGGCCCATGGCCTGGAAACTTGGTATGCAGCATCGGTGACTCGGGCCCTACCAAGTTTGTTCAATTGGTGGACTTTTATTGACAGTCAACTGTTTTACCGCAAGGTCAAATATTTCCGATTGCATTGTAGTCTGTGGCGTAATCAATGATATTGCAAACAGCTGAATGGAAGTTTTTTACATTTACTGACATTTGTTCTGGATGCCTCAGATGCTTTATGTCTTCTTCTTCGAATTTCGGGGTAGATTGAAACCGAACTTATTTGAGGAGTCCCTTCTTCTCGACTAAAATTGCTCGGCTGATTGAAAACAAAGTAGAAGTTTAACAAAGATGAGGAATCGATACAATTAACTTACACCGCCCATAAAAAACATTAAATGAAAACAAATAACCTGCGAAGAGGCTTTATTTCGGGAGACAATGAAACGTTTTTTGTGTGGAATTGTAGTAACATTACCAAGTTAAAAACCACATGGCCTCTGGTGAGCGTAGTGACCCATGGGCCTCTTCTACTCATAATCCAGTGAAAAATGAAATTATTGTCTTGTATATTTGTAGTTAATATACGTATAAAATAATAACATCACGTATAGTTCGTTGTATGTTGAAAAACAGATTTAAAGCAATCAGAGACACCATAGAGCCATAGGGAAAGATGCACAAACATGAAGTAACAAGACCCTTATGGAAACAACTACAGAGGAAAGCCAATAGGATAGTTACTTTCCAACAAAATGACCAATTGTCTGTCCAAAATAGATAAGACACAAGAAATACATACAGTTTAAACAAACATTTACTAAAGTAAACCTACAGACGAAACGCCTTGGAACATTCAGTGAAAAGATTTACACAGCTGAAATCCACTCCCTTACTGCTGTTGCAGTTTAAACAATGAATTTCTTCAGTCCGCATGAAGCCTTCCTTACTCATCAGAAATGATACATACATACATACATAGTTTAGGCTTGATTTTCGACCTATCTCATCTATCTATCCGTCCATCCATTAGAGCTTCGATTTATAATGACAACGCAAGGTAAGTACGAAATATCTATCTATTGTCGAAACCTGATGACTCGAACCCCTTTTGGACCACGAAGCTTGTTCAAGGCAGCGATTGTTCCAGCCATGGATGATTTGTATTAGTGCCATGCATTGACGTATAATGGAGATTTTACATATACTATTTCGGAATCCGTCATTATAAATGTTTGTTGTCGGCACACATCAGAATCACCTCATCGAGGAGGACTATCTATCTATCTATCTATCTATCTATCTATCTATCTATCTATCTATCTATCTATCTATCTATCTATCTATCTATCTATCTATCTATCTATCTTTAAGAGCATAGGTATGTCCGAAATATGCTGGATACATACATACATACATACATACATACATCTTTTTTATCTATCTATCTATCTATCTATCTATCTATCTATCTATCTATCTATCTATCTATCTATCCATCTATCTAAATATAGAAATCCATTTTGGAAACAGTCGGTCAAACACATATAACAGGAAATATTATACATTGTCGAAAAACAGCCCAAAACCTTGTATATTGCATGTATGTATGTATAGGGAGTGAGTGAGTGTTTGAGTTTTACATCTCACCAACAGCTTAGGCACACGGAGAGGACTGCGGTTTAAATCTCGCCTAAAGTCTGAGGAAGCCTTGGACTGAAACCCACGATCCCTGTTATTCAAGGCAAGTAGCTTATCCAGATTTTTAAAGGTTCTCCCTATATAGGCCTAACCATTTCAGGTAGAGCCTTCACATTTGGCATGTAGGTTCATTATGACAACACCCATACAAAAAGTTTTGAACTATGGCCTTGACCCTAACCTGTGACCTACTTTATCATAACTTTTATATTGAAATATCCATTGTGTCGAGAAGGGGTCCTTGATATTATTTGGTGAGGAAAACCCAAATATGCAGCATATAATTTATACAATTTTGGTGCACATGTCCTGCCAGTATTTTGCAGCACTGTATTTGAGGATTAGCTGCTTTGTGTAATTTCGGGTACATTTTCTGCATGAGTACATCCCTTTAAACACCATATTGGCTTTCAGTCAGGGATAAGCTATCTCTTCCCTGATGGCTGTTTTTTTAGCTCACCTGACCGAAGGTCATGGTGAGCTTTTGTGACTGTAAGATGTCCGACGTCGTCCGTGCGTAATCTTTTTCTTGTGAACACACTAGAGGTCACAGTTTTGGTTCAATCATCATCAAACTTGCCCAGAATGATAATCATGACAATATCTCGGTCAAGTTCGAATATTGGTCATGTCGGGTCATAGAAAAAGCTTGTGAACACTCTAGAAGCCACAGCGTTGGTCCAATCATTGTCAAACTTGCTCAGAATTATCATCATGACAATATCTCGGTAAAGATTGAATATGGGTCATGTCTGGTCAAAAAGTAGGTCAGTAGGTCAAATCATAGAAAACCTTGTGAACACTCTAGAGACCACAGTTTTGGTTTAATCATTGTCAAACTTGCTCATAATGATAATCGTGACAATATCTCGGTCAAGTTTGAATATGCGTCATGTCAGTTAATAAAGTAGGTCAGTAGGTCAAATCATAGAAAAATCTTGTGAACGCTCTAGAGACCACAGTTTTGGTCCAATCATTGTCAAACTTGCTCAGAATGATAATCATGACAATATCTCGGTCAAGTTCGAATATGGGTCATGTCGGGTCAAAAAGTAGATCAGTAGGTCAAATCATAGAAAAAAATTGTTAACATTCTTCTAGAGACCACAATTTTGGTCCAATCATTGTCAAACTTGCTCAGAATTATCATCATGGCAGTATCTCAGTCAAGATCGAATATGGGTCATGTCGGGTCAAAAAGTGGGTCAGTAGGTCAAATCATTGAAAAACTTTGTGAACACTCTGGAGACCACAGTTTTCGTCCAATCATCATCAAACCTGCTCAGAATGATAATTGTGATAATTTCTTGGTCAAGTTCAAATATGTGTCAAGCTGGGTCAACAAGAGCTCCGCAAGCGGGGCATTATACGCCCGTGGCCATTTTCATGTGGCGAAAGTTAATATTTCCTGATTGCAACCTCGAAATATTATGTACTGCTTAATATCACTGTCTAACTACATGTATATATCAAGTTTCAGCTTAACTTCAGCTTAATCAGACCAAAATTACAGGCGTTAGTAAGAAAGAAAATGTTAACAGAAATTTTCAAAGATGTAGCAGGCGTTATACGGAAACAAATATGTTTACCGAAAGTTTCAAAGGGGCATAATTCTCTAATATTTGGTGGAGGGTAATTCTCAAAACTTTACATATATCTCATCATTGTCTTACAAGCTACCTAGTAACGGGCCTCCGTGGCCTAATGGATAAGAGCGCTGACTCTTAGTCATTAGGTCTCTCATTAGCCGTGCGTACGAGCCTCGCTCGGGCCACGTGTGAGACGCCAAGTTCTGCAACGGAAGGTCAGGTGGTTTTTCTCCAGGTACTCCGGTTTTCGCCCACCTATGATTAACGATCGGCTCGATATGAGTGAAATAATCTTGAAAGGGCTGTAAAACCCAAACCAAAAAAAAAAAAAAAAAAACAAAAAAAAAAACAAGCTTGATTGAATAAAAACTGAAGGAGTTAACCTGAGATGAAATTGTTTTGGCCTTATTTTCAAAGGGACATAACTCATTTAATATTTGGTGGACAGATATTCTCGCAACTTAATCAGACCAAAATTACAGGTGTTAGAAAGAAAATGTTTAGCACATTTCCACAATATGGTCTTACTATCTTACAAAGGGGCATAACTCTGTTAATATTTGGCGGACGTTAATTTTCGAAACTTTACGCACATCTACACACCATGGTCTTACTAACTACCAAGTTTCAGCTTGATAGGATGAAAACTGTAGGAGGAGTTATCCGGAAACGAAAATGTTTTCAAAAATTTCAAAGGGGCGTAACTCTGTCAATATTTGGAGGACGTTGATTCTCGAAACTTTACGTACATCTACACATCATGATCTTACTACCTACCAAGTTTCAGCTTGATCGGACTAAAACTGTAGGAGGAGTTATCCGGAAACGAAAAGTTTACGTACGGACGGACGGACGGACGCAGACCCCATAACATAATACGTCCCGTTTTTGTCAAAACGGGCGTATAAAAAGGAGGTCAGTAGGTCAAATCATAGAAAAACCTTTTGAACACTCTAGATGCCACAGTTTTGGTCAAATCATTGTCAAACTTGCTCAGAATGATCATCTTGACAATATCTCAGTCAAGTTCGAATATGATTCATCTCGGGTCCGAAAGTAGGTCAGTCATAGAAAAACCTGATGAAAACTCTAGTTTTTGTTTTATCATAACTTATAACCATTGGACCTTTGACCTACTTATCATAACCCTAAACCGTTTGAGATAGAGCCTTCATATTTGGCATGTAGGTTCCT
Source organism: Lucinisca nassula (assembly GCA_963580285.1). Lineage (NCBI taxonomy): Eukaryota > Metazoa > Mollusca > Bivalvia > Lucinida > Lucinidae > Lucinisca > Lucinisca nassula. Next base: position 108,947 of record CAUZLF010000096.1, on the reverse strand, counting down.
TGTGACATTGCCTTATCACTCATACAACAAAAAATTCCTGTGGCTTTGACCTGTGACCATAGACTGACTTTATTATGACTTTCTAATCGTTTGAGATAGCGCCTTCATATTTGGCATGTACCTTCCTTTTGGCACTGCATCTCCACACATACAAACAATTTTGACCTGTGACCTTGGACCTGGACCTACTTATTACTTTTTTACTGTTTGGGATAAGAGCCCTTATATTTGGTATGTAGGTTCCTTGTGACATTGCCTTACCACTCATACAATAAATTGACCCGTGACCTTGACCTGTGATATTTGACCTAGTATATTGTAACTTTCAAACCCTTTCAGATAGAGCCTTCATATCTTGTATGTAGGTTCCTTGTGACATTGCCTTTCCACTCATACAAAAAATTGACCTGTGACCTGGACTCTGGGCCTTTGACCTATCATAACATTTTAACCGTTTGAGATAGAGCCTTCATATTTGGCATGTATGCTCCTTGTGACATTGCCTCACCACTCATTCAACAAAAAATTCCTGTGGCTTTGACCTGTGACCATTGACTGACTTTATTATAACTTTCTAACAGTTTGAAATAGCGCCTTCATATTTGGTATGTAGGTTCCTTTTGACATTGCCTCCCCACTCATACAAAGAATTTTGACCTGTGACCTTGACCCTGGACCTTTGACCTACTTATTACTTTTTACTGTTTAGTCATTGCCTTACCACTCATACAAAAATAATACCTGTAACTTTGCCCTGTGACCTACTTTATTATAGTTTTCTAACTATTTGAGATAGAGCCTTCATATTTCATGTCAGCACCGTAGTAGTTTCCTTTTGAGAATGTTTTTCCCACTCATAGAAAAAATTTACCTTTGACCTACTTTATCATAAAGTTTTAACCATTCAACATAGAGCATGTAGGTACCATTGTAACATTGCCTTTCCACTGATACAAAAAAAATTTGACATGTGACTTAGACCCTTGACCTGTGACCTACTTTATAATAACTTTCTAACTGTTTGAGATAGAGCTTTCATATTTGGCATGTGGGTTGCTTGTGACATTGCCTTCCCACTTATACATAGAATTTTGACTTCTGACCTTGACCCTTGCCTGTGACCTACTTTGTTATAACTTCTTAACCATTTGAGATATAGCCTTTTTATTTGGCATGCTTTGATTGGCCGATTCATGTCTAAGGGTTAAATGGAATTAACATGTGTACTAATGTGATAGACTTGAATCATACATGATCCCCAATATTGATAATAGCACTGGGTTCTTTCTTTGTGACTTTTATTCTGCTATTGAACTGAAAATTTGCCTATGCCCAACATAGTCAAAGCGCGACTTCCAGTGAACTATCCTATCTGGCGACAGGTCTTATATAAAATAACCTTGTGAACACTTTAGAGACCACGATTTTGGTCCAATCACCATCAACCCTGCTCACAATAATTATCATGACAATATCTCGAAAATTGGACCTGTCCAGTCAAAGTGTAGGTCAGTAGGTCAAATCATAGAAAAACCTTGCCTCTCATACGCAAAGAAGTTATTACAAAGTAGGTCACAGGCAAGGGTCAAGGTCAGATGTCAAAATTTTATGTAGGAGTGGGAAGGCAATGTCACAAGCAACCCACGTGCCAAATATGAAAGCTCTACCTCAAACAGAAAGTAGGTCACTGGTCAAGGGTCTAAGGTCTCAGTCACATGTCAAATTTTTTTGTATCAGTGGAATGGCAATGTCACAAGGTACCTACATGCCAAATATATAGGCTCTATAATGAATGGTTAAAACTTTATGATAAATAAGGTAAATTTTTTGTATGAGTGGAAAAACATTGTCAAAATGAAACTGCATGTGAAATATGAAGGCTCTATCTCAAATAGTTAGAAAGTTATAATAAAGTAGGTCAAAGGGCAAAGTTACAGGTATTATTTTTGTATGAGTGGTAAGGCAATGTCACAAGGAACATACATACCAAATATGAAGGCTCTATCCCAAACAGTAAACAAGAGGGCCATGATGGCCCTAGATCGCTCACCTGATCCAAACTGCAAGATTAAGTAGGTTATATGTTTAGGTAATTCTATTAAAATCCATCGGTAAATGTTGGAGCTAGTGTTAAGAAGTTTTTTTTCTAAAGATAGCAACAAGAACCTTAACCTTGATCCCAACACCCTGAAAGCCATACCAAACAAGAGCATGAAGTCACAAGGTTTTTCTATGATTTGACCCACTAACCTACACTTTGACTGGACAGGTCCCATTTTCGAACTTGATCAAGATATTGTCATGACAATTATTCTGAGCAAGTTTGATGATGATTGGACCAAAACCCTGGTCTCTAAAGTGTTCACAAGGTTATTTTATATAAGACCTGTCGCCAGATACGACAGTTCACCTGAAGTCGCGCTTTGACTAAGTTTTGCAAAGGCAAATTTTCAGACAAATAACAGAAACAAAGTCACAAAGAAAGAATCCAGTGCTATATCAATATTGGGGTTCATGTATGATGCAAGTCTGTCACATTGGTATACATTTTAATTTCATTTAACCCTTAGACATGAATCAGCCAATCAAAGCATGCCAAATAAAAAGGCTCTATCTCAAATGGTTAAGAAGTTATAACAAAGTAGATCACAGGGCAAGGGTCAAGTCACAGGTCAAAATTTTATGTACGAGTTGGAAGGCAATGTCACAAGCAACCCACATGTCAAATATGAGAGCTCTACCTAAAACAGTTAGAAAGTTGTCTAAGTCATAGGTCAAAATTTTTTGTATCAGTGGAAAGGCAATGTCACAAGGAATCTACATGCCAAATATATAGGCTCTATGTCAAATGGTTAAAACTTTATGATAAAGTAGGTCAAAGGTCCAGGGTCAAGGTCACAGGTCAAAATTGTTTAGTACAAGTGGAGAGGCAATGTCACAAGGAACCTACATGCCAAATATGTAGGCGCTATCTCAAACAGTTAGAAAGTTATAATAAAGTAGGTCAATGGTCACAGGTCAAAGCCACAGGAAATTTTTTTGTATGAGTGGTAAGGCAATGTCACAAGGAAACTACATGCCAAATATGAAGGCTCTATCACAAACGGTTAAAAAGCTATGATAAGTAGGTCAAAGGTCCAGGGTCAAGGTCACAGGTCAAATTTTTTTGTATGAGAGGAAAGACAATGTCACAAGTAACCTACAAGCCAAATATGAAGGCTCTGTCTCAAACAATAAGTTATGATAAGTAGGTCAAAGTTCCAGGGTCAAGGTAACAGGTCAAAATTGTATGAGTGGAAAGGCAATGTCACAAGGAACCTACATGCCAAATATGAAGGCTCCATCTCAAACGGTTAAAAAGTTATGATAAGTAGGTCAAAATGTCAGGGGTCAAGGTCACAGGTCAAAATTGTTAGCATCAATGCGAAGGCAATGTCACAAGGGGCCTACATGCTAAATATAAAGGCTCTATCTCAAATGGTTCTAAAGTTATGATAAAACAAAAACTAGAGTGTTCATAAGTTAAATGATTGACCTACTGACCTACTTTTGGACCCAACATGAATCTTATTCATACTTGACCGAGATATTATCATGATGATCATTCTGAGCAAATTTGATGATGATTGAACCAAACCTGTGGCCTCTAGAGTGTCCACAAGGTTTCTCTATGATTTGACCTACTGACCTCCTTTTTGACCCAGCATGACCCATATTCGAAATTCACCAGGAAATTGTCACAATGATCATTCTGAGCAGGTTTGATGATGACTGAACCAAAACTGTAGCCTGCAGAGTGTTCACAAGCTTTTTCAATGATTTGACCTACTGACCTACTTTTTGACCCGACATGACCCATTTCTGAACAACCGAGATATTGGCATGATGATCATTCTGAGCAAATTTGACAATGATTGGACTTAAACTGTGGCCTCTAGAGTGTTCACAAGGTTTTGCTATGATTTGACCTACTGACCTACTTTTGGACCCAACATGACCCATATTCAAACTTGGCCGAGATATTGTCAAGATGATCATTCTGAGCAAGTTTAACAATGATTGGACCAAAACTGTGGCCTCCAGAGTGTTCACAAGGTTTTTCTATGATTTGACCTACTGACCTACTTATTGATCTGACATGACCCATATTCAAACTTGACAGAGATATTATCATGATAATCATTCTGAGCAAGTTTGACAATGATTGGACCAAAACTGTGGTCTCTAGAGTGTTCACAAGGTTTTTCTATGATTTGACCTACTGACCTACTTTTTGACCCGACATGACCTATATTCTAACTTGACCAAGATATTATCATGATGATCATTCTGAGTAAGTTTGATGACGATTCGACTAAAACTGTGGCCTCTAGAGTGTTCACAAGGTTTTTCTATGATTTGACCTACTGACCTACTTTTTGACCCGACATGACCTATATTCTAACTTGACCGAGATATTATCATGATGATCATTCTGAGTAAGTTTGATGATGATTGGACTAAAACTGTGGCCTCTAGAGTGTTCACAAGGTTTTTCTTTGATTTGACCTACTGACATACTTTTTGACCCGACATGACCCATATTCGAACTTGACCGAGATATTGTCATGATGATCATTCTGAGCAAGTTTAACAATGATTGGACTAAAACTGTGGCCTCTAGAGTGTTCACAAGGTTTTTCTATGATTTGACCTACTGACCTACTTTTTGCCCCGACATGACCCATATTCAAACTTGACCCAGATATTATCATGATGATCATTCTGAGTAAGTTTGATGATGATTGGACTAAAACTGTGGCCTCTAGAGTGTTCACAAGGTTTTTCTATGATCTGACCTACTGACCTACTTTTTGACCCGACATGACCCATATTCAAACTTGACCGAGATATTGTCATGATGATCATTCTGAGCAAGTTTAACAATGATTGGATTAAAACTGTGGCCTCTAGAGTGTTCACAAGGTTTTTCTATGATCTGACCTACTGACCTACTTTTTGACCCGACATGACCCATATTCGAACTTGACCGAGATATTGTCATGATGATCATTCTGAGCAAGTTTAACAATGATTGGATTAAAACTGTGGCCTCTAGAGTGTTCACAAGGTTTTTCTATGATTTGACCTATTGACCTACTTTTTGACCCGACATAACCCATATTCAAACTTGACCCAGATATTATCATGATGATCATTCTGAGCAAGTTTGATGATGATTGGACTAAAACTGTGGCCTCTAGAGTGTTCACAAGGTTTTTCTATGATTTGACCTACTGACCTACTTTTTGACCCGACATGACCCATATTCAAACTTGACCCAGATATTATCATGATGATCATTCTGAGCAAGTTTGATGATGATTGGACCAAAACTGTGGCCTCTAGAGTGTTCACAAGGTTTTTCTATGATTTGACCTACTGACCTACTTTTTGACCCGACATGACCCATATTCGAACTTGACCGAGATATTGTCATGATGATTATTTTGAGCAAGTTTGATGATGATTGGACCAAAACTGTGGCCTCTAGTGTGTTCACAAGAAAAAGTTTACGCACGACGGACGACGACGCCGGACATCTTACATTTACAAAAGCTCACCATGACCTTCGGTCAGGTGAGCTAAAAAGTAATAAGTAGGTCAAAGGTCCAGGGTCAAGGTCACAGGTCAAAATTGTTTGTATGAGTGGAGAGGCAATGTCAAAAGGAACCTACATGCCAAATATGAAGGTGGTATCTCAAACGGTTAGAAAGTTATAATAAAGTCAGTCAATGGTCACAGGTCAAAGCCTTAGGATTGTTTTGTTGTATGAGTGGTAAGACAATGTCACAAGGAACATAAATGCCAAATATGAAGGCTCTATCTCAAACGGTTAAAATGTTATGATAAGTAGGTCAAAGGTCCAGAAACAAGATCACAGGTCAATTTTTTGTATGAGTGGAAAGGCAATGTCACAAGGAACCTACATGTAAGATATGAAGGCTCTATCTGAAAGGGTTAGAAAGTTATAATATACTAGGTCAAATATCACAGGTCAAGGGTCAATTTATTGTATGAGTGGTAAGGCAATGTTATAAGGAACCTACATGCTAAATATGAAGGCTCTATCTCAAATGATTAAAACGTTATGATAAGTAGGTCAAAATGTCAGGGATCAATGTCACAGGGCAAATTGTTTTTTGTACAAATGTGAAGGCAATGTCACAAGGAACCCACATGCTAAATAAAAAGGCTCTATCTCAAACGATTCTAAAGTTATGATAAAACAAAAACTATAGTGTTCACAAGGCTTTTCTATGATTGACCTACTCCGTCTTTGGTCGGGCCCATCTGAGTCTAACTGTTGGTTTTCTTTTGCTCCAGTGTTTGTTTCGTAGTGTCACTTGTGTCTTTTTTTTTTGGATGGTCATTAGGCAAGTAACTGTCCTTTTCGGCCTTCCTCTGTAGGTTTCCATTATGGTCTGGTAGAATCGTGTTTCTTTCCCTTTGGTGCATTTGGTGGGTGGAGTTAATTCTATCGATTCCTGATCTTTGTGAACTACTGACATGAATCATATTTGAATTTGACCGAGATATTGTCATGTGATCATTCTGAGCAAATTTGATCATGATCGAACCAAACCTGTAGCTTCTACAGTGTCCACAAGGTTTTTAGCTCACCTGACCGAAGGTCATGGTGAGCTGTTGTGACCGTGAGATGTCCGGCGTCGTCGTTCGTCGTCCGTCCTCCGTTAACTTTTACTTGTGAACAAACTAGTGACCACAGTTTTGGTTCAATCATCGTCAAACTTGCTCAGAATGATCGTTGTAACAATATAAGTTCGAATATGGTTCATGTCGGTTCAAAAAGAAGATCAGTAGGTCAAATCATAGAAACAAGAGGGCCATGATGGCCCTAGATCGCTCACCTGATCCAAACTGCAAGATTAAGTAGGTTATATGTTTAGGTAATTCTATTAAAATCCATCAGTAAATGTTGGAGCTAGTGTTAAGAAGTTTTTTTTTTCTAAAGATAGCAACAAGAACCCTAACCTTGAACCCAACACCCTGAAAGCCATACCAAACAAGAGCGTTAATTCACAAGGTTTTTCTATGTTTTGTCCCACTTACCTACACTTTGACTGGACAGGTCCCATTTTCGAACTTGATCAAGATATTGTCATGACAATTATTCTGAGCAAGTTTGATGATGTTTGAACCAAAACCCTGGTCTCTAAAGTGTTCACAAGGTTATTTTATATAAGACCTGTCGGCAGATACGATAGTTCACCGGAAATCGCGCTTTGACTAAGTTGCGCAAAGGCAAATTTTCAGACCAATAACAGAAACAAAGTCACAAAGAAAGAATCCAGTGCTATATCAATATTGGGGATCATGTATGATTCAAGTCTGTCACATTAGTATACATTTTAATTTCATTTAACCCTTAGACATGAATCAGCCAACCAAAACATTCCAAATGATCACAGGGCAAGGATCAAGTCACAGGTCAAAATTTTATGTACGAGTTGGAAGGCAATGTCACAAGCAAACCACATGTCAAATATGAATTCCTACCTAAAACAGTTAGAAAGTTGTCTAAGTCATAGGTCAAAATTTACTGTATCAGTGGAAAGGCAATGTCACAAGGAATCTACATGCCAAATATATAGGCTCTATGTCAAATGGTTAAAACTTTATGATAAAGTAGGTCAAAGGTCCAGGGTCAAGGTCACAGGTCAAAATTGTTTTGTAAGAGTGGAGAGGCAATGTCACAAGGAACCTACATGCCAAATATGTAGGCGCTATCTCAAACAGTTAGGAAGTTATAATTAAATAGGTCAATGGTCAAAGGTCAAAGCCACGGGCAATTTTTTTTTGTATGAGTGGTAAGGCAATGTCACAAGGAAACTACATGCCAAATATGAAGGCTCTATCTCAAACGGTTAAAAAGCTATCATAAGTAGGTCAAAGGTCCAGGGTCAAGGTCACAGGTCAAATTTTTTGTATGAGAGGAAAGGCAATGTCACAAGTAACCTACATGCCAAATATGAAGGCTCTATCTCAAACAATTAATAAGTTATGATAAGTAGGTCAAAGTTCCAGGGTCAAGGTCATAAGTCAAAATTGTATGAGTGGAAAGGCAATGTCACAAGGAACCTACATGCCAAATATGAAGGCTCTATCTCAAACGGTTAAAAAGTTATGATAAGTAGGTCAAAATGTCTGGGGTCAAGGTCACAGGTCAAAATTGTTTGCATCAATGCAAAGGCAATGTCACAAGGAACCCACATGCTAAATATAGAGGCTCTATCTCAAATGGTTCTAAAGTTATAATAAAACAAAAACTAGAGTGTTCATAAGGTTTTTCTATGATTGACCTACTGACCTACTTTTGGACCCAACATGAATCTTATTCAAACTTGACCGAGATATTGTCATGATGATCATTCTGAGCAAATTTGATGATGATCGAACCAAACCTGTGGCCTCTAGAGTGTCCACAAGGTCTTTCTATGATTTGACCTACTGACCTCCTTTTTGACCCAGCATGACCCATATTCGAAATTCACCAAGAAATTGTCACAATGATCATTCTGAGCAGGTTTGATGATGACTGAACCAAAACTGTGGCCTCCAGAGTGTTTACAAGCTTTTTCAATGATTTGACCTACTGACCTACTTTTTGACCCAACATGACCCATTTCTGAACAACCGTGATATTGGCATGATGATCATTCTGAGCAAGTTTGACAATGATTGGACTAAAAGTGTTCACAAGGTTTTTCTATGATTTGACCTACTGACCTACTTTTTGACCCAACATGACCCATATTCAAACTTGGGCGAAATATTGTCATGATGATCATTCTGAGCAAGTTTAACAATGATTGGACCAAAACTGTGGCCTCTAGAATGTTCACAAGGTTTTTCTATGATTTGACCTACTGACCTACTTTTTGACCCGACATGACCCATATTCAAACTTGCCCCAGATATTGTCATGATGATCATTCCTAGCAAGTTTGACAATGATCGGACCAAAACTGTGGCCTCTAGAGGGTTCACAAGGTTTTTCTATGATTTGCCTACTGACCTACTTTTTGCCCCGACATGACCCATATTCAGACTTGACCGAGATATTATCATGATGATCTTTCTGAGCAAGTTTGACAATGATTGGACAAAAACTGTGGTCTCTAGAGTGTTCACAAGGTTTTTCTATGATTTGACCAACTGACCTACTTTTTGACCCGACATGACCTATACTCTAATTTGACCGAGATATTATCATGATGATCATTCTGAGTAAGTTTGATGATGATTGGACTAAAACTGTGGCCTCTAGAGTGTTCACAAGGTTTTTCTATGATTTGACCTACTGACCTACTTTTTGACCCGACATGACCCATATTCGAACTTGACCTAGATATTGTCATGATGATCATTCTGAGCAAGTTTACTAATGACTGGACTAAAACTGTGGCCTCTAGAGTGTTCACAAGGTTTTTCTATGATTTGACCTACTGACCTACTTTTTAACCTGACATAAACCATATTCAAACTTGACCCAGATATTATCATGATGATCATTCTGAGCAAGTTTGATGATAATTGGACTAAAACTGTGGCCTCTAGAGTGTTCACAAGGTTTTTCTATGATTTGACCTACTGACCTACTTTTTGACCCGACATGACCTGTATTCTAATTTGACCGAGATATTATCATGATGATCATTCTGAGTAAGTTTGATGATGATTGGACTAAAACTGTGGCCTCTAGAGTGTTCACAAGGTTTTTCTATGATTTGACCTACTTTTTGACCCGACATGACCCATATTCGAACTTGACCGAGATATTGTCATGATGATCGTTCCGAGCAAGTTAACTAACGATTGGACTAAAACTGTGGCCTCTAGAGTGTTCACAAGGTTTTTCTATGATTTGACCTACTGACCTACTTTTTGACCCGGCATGACCTATATTCTAATTTGACCGAGATATTATCATGATGATCATTCTGAGCAAGTTTGACAATGATTGGACAAAAACTGTGGTCTCTAGAGTGTTCACAAGGTTTTTCTATGATCTGACCTACTGACCTACTTTTTGACCCAACATGACCTATATTCAAACTTGACCCAGATATTATCATGATGATCATTCTGAGCAAGTTTGATGATGATTGGACTAAAACTGTGGCCTCTAGAGTGTTCACAAGGTTTTTCTATGATTTGACGTACTGACCTACTTTTTGACCCGACATGACCCATATTCAAACTTGACCCAGATATTATCATGATGATCATTCTGAGCAAGTTTGATGATGATTGGACTAAAACTGTGGCCTCTAGAGTGTTCAAAAGGTTTTTCTATGATTTGACCTACTGACCTACTTTTTGACCCAATATGACCCATATTCAAACTTGACCCAGAAATTATCATGATGATCATTCTGAGCAATTTTGATGATGATTGGACTAAAACTGTGGCCTCTAGAGTGCTCACAAGGTTTTTCTATGATTTGACCTACTGACCTACTTTTTGACCTGACATGACCCATATTCAAACTTGACCCAGATATTATCATGATGATCATTCTGAGCAAGTTTGATGATGATTGGACTAAAACTGTGGCCTCTAGAGTGTTCACAAGGTTTTTCTATGATTTGACCTACTGACCTACTTTTTGACCCGACATGACCCATATTCAAACTTGACCCAGATATTATCATGCTGATCATTCCGAGCAAGTTTGATGATGATTGGACTAAAACTGTGGCCTCTAGAGTGTTCACAAGGTTTCTCTATGATTTGACCTACTGACCTACTTTTTGACCCGACATGACCCATATTCGAACTTGACCGAGATATTGTCATGATGATCATTCTGAGCAAGTTTGACGATGATTGGACCAAAACTGTGACCTCTAGTTTGTTCACAAGAAAAAGTTTACGCACGGACGACGCACGACGGACGACAACGCCGGACATCTTACGGTCACAAAAGCTCACCATGACCTTCGGTCAGGTGAGCTAAAAACATGTAAATACTCTAGTGGCCACAATTTTGGTCCAATCATCACCATACTTGCTCAGAATGATCATTGTGACAACGTCTCGATCAAGTTTGAATATACGTCATGTCGGGTCAAAAAGTAGGTCAGTAGGTCAAATCTTAGAAAAACATTGTGAACACTCTAGAGGCATCAGTTTTAGTTCAATCATCATCGAACTGGCTCAGATTGATCTTTGTGACAATATCTCGGTAAAGTTCGAATTTGGGTCATGCCGGGTCAAAAGGTAGGTCAAATCATAAAAAAAACCTTGTGAACACTCTAAAGGCCAAAGCTTTGGTCCAATCATCATCAAACTTGCTCAGAATGATCATCATGACACTATCTTGATCAAGTTTGCATATGGGTCACGGGTCCAAAAGTAGGTTAGGTCAAATCATAGAAAAACCTTGCGAACACTCTAGAGGCCACAAATTTGGTCCGATCATCATCAAACTTGCTCAGAATGATCACCATGACACTATCTTGATCAAGTTCGCATATGGCTCATGTTGGGTCAAAAAGTAGGTCAGTAGGTCAAATCATAGAAAAACTTTGTGAATACTCTAGAGGCCTCAATTTGGGTCCAATCATCATCAAACTAGCTCAGAATCATCATTGTGCCAATATCTCGGTCATGTTTGAATATGTGTCATGGCGGGTTAAAAGGTAGGTCAGCAGTCAAATAAAAAACCTTGTGAACACACTGATGGCTCCAGTTTTGGCCCAGTCATCATCAAACATCCCGGGCCGCGACATACCAAAGTCGTTAAAAATGGTACTAGCTGCTCCTCGTTTGGCACTCAGATTTACGGGGTAGAGCTAGGACTG